>JAWDGP010002572.1:0-189666 GCA_033675545.1 Elysia crispata
TGAAGTGTTCACTTTGAACTCAATTTCTTGCTCTCTTTGAAAGCTCAAAACATGCTTGTGATATATCGTGATGATTTTATGAAAAAGAAAATTATGATTATTTATAAGAGGATGGTTATTTCAATTGCACTCAGCCTGTGAAATGCACATGTATTACACTTTTTCATACTTTTTTTCTTTTTATCTTCACTTCTCTTTGTGTAAAACTATAATTTACACTTCATTAAATTGTTAAGTTATTATTTTCTTCTTTTTTTAATGAATTTTATGTGAATCTTTAAGATGTGAAACCAAAACATTAACTAAATTAATGATATTATAAAATTTTGCTACTGTTGTGTACTAAGAAAAGCTAAAATTATGTAGAAAACTTGATGGTTCACAAAAACAATCACACACGAAAAAATCTAGTTGCAATTTGAACTCACTTGTCAATGCTATCTAAGTTGATTTTTCAGGATTTCTTCCCTTTAGATCTTTAAAAATATAAACCTTTAAATAGCACTCCATTTTCTCATAAGCTCATCAGATATGGGGTGGCTACAAACCTGTTTATTGTTTTTACTTTTTTAGCCTATTTAACACTTTCCTTTCTTGGCCAGTCATTTTTCAGTCAATGCCACTCCTAATCTACACTATGCCACTGTTCTGTCACATTATTTTGTACAGATGAGTCTTTGGAAAACAAAATGTATGTGAGAACATCGTTTTTCATCCTTTCCTTCCCCAGCAAAGCCTACTCCCCTTTTTCTTGCCGTGCTCTTCTCTGTCAAGATTGTTTGCAAGGTTATAATGGATACTTCATCGCAAAATATATGTGTGTGACTTTATTCTCTCTGGAGAAAATTCTATGATTATATTCTTGTCCCCTGGATATCAACCTCTTAGATAGTTTTGATTAATAAAAGAATTTCATACTTTTTGTCCATGAAGCTGTCCACTTGTTGCCATTTGTAAAATCAAATTTTCCACCATTTTTGCTTTTTCTGGCTTTGCAACTGCTATGGTGTTTACTGGAGGAAAAAAAAAATATGTAAAAACTGTACATGCATGTTTAGGAGAAAAGTTATCTCCTTAAGCATTTGAGAAAACCCATTACAAAAAAATGATTTCGTTTTCAATTAACAAGTATTTACATTAGGAGGAAATCAGAACTAGGTGCATCTAATTTATTAATTTAAAATCAAAAGCTTAGGAAATTAAAAACAAAAGTTTTTGTTAAACTATCAATCATACTAAAAAATGGAGAATCATGAAATAAAAAGGGAACCAGATGGTGTGCATAACAAATTGTAAAGATAAAAATTGACAACAGAAAAAGTCAAACACCTCTGGAAACAAGTGATCTGCTTTGGGAGAAAAAACATAAAAGAAATACAGACACACAAATTAGGGAAAAATAGACAGATGCATAAGATATTGACAGATACACATACAACAGATGTTTGTGAAATATTCTTTCCTGATCTTACAGCGTGTCCTTGCTCCTTGGTCGAGGGCCTGACCTAAGATGACATTTCTCATCTCAGCTTCCTTAGCTTTCTGTTGGGCTTGTGCCTGGGCTTTGGCTGCTCCATCTCCTCCCTGAAAAATAAAAATTATAGCTCAGCAACTGTGTCATCTAAAATGTTTTGCTCTGCTCCATCTCCTCCCTGAAAAACAAAAATTATAGCTCAGCAAGTGTATCATCTAAAATGTGATACTCCATCCCATCTCTTCCCTAAGAAACCAAAATTATAACTCAGTAACAGTTACTGCATAATCTAAAATTTGTGGCTCAAGCTTGGGGGGTGATGAAAGAAGCAGGATAGAGTCTCCTTTCTTCTAAAGTTACAAGTACTTTTTCTCATCATACAAGCAAAACTAATGATCAATATGGCCTCTGGAATCCATAACTATTTAACTCACTCAACCGCAGGCTAATTTTGGTTTTACAAGCCTTAAAGGCCAGCCTTTCAGGGCAGTTTTAAAAAAAATTATCATGACATTCCTAATTAATCAATTTACATGAAAACATTTAAAAGCTCTTTTCCACTCCCGTCTTCACAAATTCAGAACTAAGATGCTGTGTTTGCCTAGGAATATTCACAAAGTGATAGACACATTAGATGGTGAAAAAAAGATTATTGATGGCCCGGGATCAGCTCCACGGCAAAATCATTCAGTGAGCCACTACAAGTCATGGACATAAAAAAGAAAAAGGCAACAATTTTTGTGTGCTGCTTTTCATGACCAATTGGGATATAGAGGTCAGAATCAGTCAACCTTTGGATGCTTTTCAATTTTTAACTATAAAATCTATCAGGTGAATCAAGTGTCTTCATTCTCTGACTACTGGAGGAGCAACAGCGGTTGTGGGTTTAAAATATTCATCCTAATATCCATACAGATCATTATTAACAGGTGAGACTTCCACACTATTGCTGGGCAAGGTTTGGGCCTCACCTTATTGAGTTCATATTGCTCAACAGGGAATCGTTGGAGATGCAAAAAATGCCTAAAGCGTTTATTTTGTTGTAAACAAGCTAGTTAAAAAAAAACAATACAAAAAAATGCTCAAGCAAACTGCAAAGTTGATCAAACTAAGTCTAGTCCCAGCATAGCTCTGTAGCATCTCACCTAACTCGCACGGTGCAAACGAAAACACTAAATTCTGTGTACTTGCCCAGCTTCACTCTGTTGGCCCAGCCTACTCACAGACTTGTCAGACGGCCTATTCAACAGTGTTAAAAAACTTGCCAAGCATGTCTGGTGCGAGCTAGGCCAAATACTACAGAGCCACACTGGGACCAGCCTAGGAGATGTCCTTTTCCTGTGCATTTGAAAAAAATTCTTAGGGTGCTCTGTGCAATCCAAAACAAAAATGTTTGCCTTTCCCATGAAGATCAAAAAAGGTTATAAACAATATAATTTAAAAACTTGGCAAAAGGTTACTTGTAGCTTTTGACAATAGATACAATCTACTGCAATGTGAAAGACTGGGTCACCAGTTTTCGCCAGGGATAGGATGTGATACAAGAGGTTTCATCAAAACAGGTCTGTAACTTGACCAGCTAACCTTAAAGTCTATAACGCTGCTGCATTTATATTGATCAAAATTTAATTTTGTGGTTGAATTTGGTCAGGTTGTACATCTATAACTCTCCTGCCAAAAAAAAAAAGAAAAAGTTCATATAATTTTTTTGCTGTTTCTGAAATCTTTGGTGTGATTAATCAGGGATTTGTATCTCATACTAATGGAAATTCCTACACAATAGCTGATATCATTTTTAGATCTCTAACGATCTGTTTCACCTTAGATTTCTCTAAATCTGGAATAGAGCCTGTACTCAAGCTTTTCTTTACTATCTCAGTCTAGCAAATTCTATAAATTTCACCTTGCGGTTGGGATACCAGAAAATTCCTTTGGCTCCGAATAAATTTAAGCTGTGAGAGATAAGATGCATGTATATTATTATTATTATATCCACACATAAATACAAAGAGGAAGCAACATTCATGGTTCAGGCTTTTTTTCTGGCAGACTGTGTATATGATTTTTTGAATGTTTTACTCTGTTGACATTGATAGCCTATAGATTCAATATTTCTGCAAGAAATTATAAATTTCAACTAAATTATTTTGGCTTTCAATCATAATTAAGGGGCAAAAATAAAAAACAGCAGACACCCAGTTATTTTGACAAGAAATGACTATCAAGCCAGTACTCAAGTTTTATAAAAGATACAACCATAGCTGATCATAGCCATAATGTGTTATGAGCATAGGGTGTCCCTAGCTTTGTAGAAAGATTTCTTAGTATTTTTGGCATTTTCATTTGGGCATAAGACATTAGAAGGATAGGGTCTTCATATAAATATTTTTAAATTGTTTCAAGAAAAGGAAAATTTGACTCAATAATGAAGTCATTTACAAAAAGGAGCAGATTTACTTGGTAAAGATGGTAGCTGTAACCCATTGTGCTGTAATTTGATCTACTGCTCTTGCTTTCCTCACCCTGCGTAGGTGTGTAATTTTGGGTAGCGGATTGACTAGATCTATGTGCACTGTTTTATTTAGTTCCATAATGTTTGTATTTCAAGCCTAAGAACTTAGTCTTGTTTATTGAACACAGCCCACACTTGTATGGCCTTTTATGCTATTCCTTTTCTGGATAATTCAACGAAATTTTGTATAAATAAGAATCGAAATTATGTTCAGTGAGTCAACATCAAGTCAACCTACAGTGAGGTTAAGAGTCAACCTTTTGTGAGCAGTGAGTCAATGTACAGTGATTATAGAGTCAACCTCTTTTGTCGGATTAAACAGTTTGCAATTTTCACTAGCGGACTTCAGACTTATTTTCTACAGTCGAGTCGTGTGACTGGCTGTATATATTTTCATACCCCTAGACAAACACAGCCAAACAGATCAGCCCATCAATCTGTTACAGCAGCCTACTAGATCTAAATGTAGATCACAAATTTTTTCAACTCACTTGCAACTCTGCTCTCACATGTTGTAGGCAAGATATAAATTTCCTGTAAGCGGCACCTGCAACCCTTGTCTATTTTAGGTTTACCACAATATAACTCACTGAGTAATTGCATAAACAACTTGTTGCCTCAACATTTTTGTTTCATCAACATCTCTTCAATAGTGCTTCAAATCCCATTTTTTGTTGTCACGGAATTCTTTTTGGACAAAATAATTTAGAATACCTTGCATACCAAAAGTTGATTTTGACTCAGTGAAATCTGTGAAAATAGATCTATTATCTAGATCTAGGTCAAGTGAGATGTAGCGCAGTTAAAATAAATGGTCTCAAATGGACATATTTGTTTGATTGTTCTGAGGCAGGAGGATCAGAAGAATTTTTTTATAATGATTGCAAGTTTTTATGTTTTCTTCATCCCTTATGGCTTAAAAAAGTTTCCAAACATGAAATCGCACCCTTTTTCATTAATTATTAAAAAAAAAGGTAGATGGCTGAGTAAAAATTGTTGCAAATTAAGAAAAAGATCTAAAGATAAATTAAATGTAGCCCAAGTTTTAGAAAGATTGCTTGATAATTATATTTGTGCACTAAAAAATCCCCAAAAACCTCAGAGCTGGGGGGGGGGGGGGGGGTAGCAAGAGCATAGAGGCTCAGTCCCAAGAGAAAAGCCTATAGATGACTGTGAGAGACATTTGTGAAGGAGTATATTAAATTTCAAATTCAAATGAGCTCCATAGTAATTTAGATAACTGTCATAGCTTGGGGGCTAAATGGCTGAGAATAAGTGCCCACTTGAAGTGTAGTCAGTGACATAATTAAACTGTGCTGCAATCATGGAGTCTGTCAAGTAGCAGTATCCAGATTATTAGGATTATCAGCCTAATGCTATTTTATCGATAAATTTAGAGACATATTTATAATTATATATACTGTCGTGGCAGTGATACTTCTGTGATGAAATGATGATTAGGTCTAAATATTAACATGTTGGACTTGGAGACAAACCAAAACTCTGACCTATATTCTTTAGCTTCAAAGCCAAAATATAAACCTAAATCTATTCTATGATTAGACCTATGTATTGATTAGCCATTTGTGCTATTATTTCAGGATTGTACTTGTAGGCTAAAGCAACAGCACAGTGCTCATTCCATTACTGCAGACCAAAGTGACATAGTCAGCAAACTCTGGGTTTAAATTAGGCTTAGATCTATATATCTAGATCTAGGACTGGATAAATCATTTAAAATTGGACCAGTTTTGAAAGAAATTGAAAGAAAGGCGGTTTAATGATATTTAACGGAATCATAAATAGGGGGAGACCGGGGCAATAAGAAATGGATTCATACTAAGTTCCATATAATGCTATGTAACTCCTACACTAAAAGTCTGGGGCATTAGGAAATAACTGTTCTGCAAACTAGAGGGATCAGGCTTCCTTTAGGTCAGAGGTTATCAAGGGGATGTGCTTCAATCTTTTTTATAATTTAATATTTTAGGAGGGAGATGTCACTCTCTCTCTCTTCAGACATTTTGAAACCAGTGTCAGAGGTTTTCATCAGAGGCCTACTCTACCTGCAAAACTTTTGAATTTTGTAAACAACACGGCAAGCAGCCCACCTTTTCTTGGATCAGACTCAAATTTATTGATAAAGTAAGTACCTTATCATGTTAATATTTCATTGAACCCTAAAGATTTATGTAAATATTGCCCAAAATGACTATTCAACTGACACTAAAGAAAATTGAACCGTGGCCTTGAATTTATATCATGTCCATTTAAATGAAAATTCTTTATATGATGTTACAAAAATTTACACCAGGAGTAATCTGCATAATTAGCATAAATTGATGTTAAATATCTATTTAGCCCTCTCAGATATGATCAGAAAGCTGTTTAATACTCATGATGGTCATTACTCTGCGACATTTCTTATTGTCCCATTAGTGAATTTTTAAACAAATTTTTTTGTCTTGCACTTTATTTTACAGATGGTTTGAAATTATCCTTCTCATGGCAGATTGGGGATGGGGGTTCTCTGCAAAGGAGGTCAGAGACATAGTACAAGATTTTGTGAAGACTAACAAAATCCAAACGCAGAAGGCCGACCTGGTGAAGACTGGCTATTGGGGTTTCTTCAAAGGCATTCTAAAATAAACCACAGAACAACAGAACATCTAAGTCGTGGCAGAAAAAAGGCAGAGGATCCTGAAATAATTCAGCATTGGTTTCATCTCCTACAGGAGTAGTTTAAAAAATTTGTTGGGTAAGACATGCCTGATCAAATCTACAACACAGATGAAACAGGTTTTGTGACTGACCCAAATGCATGCGACATCTGTGATGAATGGTTTCATCATTCATGTATTGATGTGACTACTCCCCTAGAGGAAATGGAATCAGAGGAGTGGATTTGCTCTTTTTGTTCCCAATAACGATGACTTTTCCTATTGCCCCACTAAAAAAAATCACCATTTCTTATTGCCCCGGTTCATATTTTTCGGGTGATGTTATAATAACATTCATAAATAAATTTTGATGACACAAACTAATACTGTAATAGTTATTAATATTATGTATCATTATATTTCTGGATAAATTCTCTTAATTTAGAAACAAATTTCACAGATGTACGTACTATAATTTGGTAATTATGGATATTTCCTTGAAAGCACCAAAAAGTTAGTTTCTTATTGTCCCGGTCTCCCAATTGCTATATGTTTTGTAGAAGATTTGGTATTATTGCAGTTATCTAGCCAACTCACTTTAGGCTTTAAAATTGCATTTTTCAGTATTATTGCAGATATCGGCCCAACTCACATTAAGCTTTAAAAGTATATAATTTTTCTTAATGAATTTGATATGTTGAACATGAATATGAAGGTTTTATTAGTCGCAAATAAATACTTTTCAACTATTTTCAAGATAAAGGATTTTTGTGTTACTCTAAAATACCATTTAACTACAACTAACGACTTCGTCGGGAAACATTCAATTGTGAAGCCTGACGTGAGTTGGGCCGATATCTGCAATTTTAGTAGCCTATTTTTACCTATTTTTTCTTAATGAATTTGATATGCTGAACACGAATAAGAATATGAAGATTTTATTCTTCACAAATAAATACTTTTCAAGATATAAGCATTTTTGTGTTGCTCTAAAATCCCATGTAACTACAACTTTCCAATTTGTCGAGAAACATTCAATCGTCATTACTATGATGCCTAACGTGAGTTGGAACGATATCTGTAAATTTATTGCAGAAAAATGAAATGCGTACCAATTAAAAAAAATCTTGGCATAATTATATTCTATAACATGACTTAAATATATAGATCTATACTAAACCAACGTTCAGGTTCTAACTCACCTGGTGTTGTTGTAACTCTGCTAGTCGTTTTGCACGAATCGCCTCCAATTCGTCATCCGCCATGGTGATTTTTTTCTTTACTTTTCGTTTAGCTTGCGGCTTAGAAGACTGGAATAGTCTCCCTTGTTGTAAATACAAAATAAGTATCCTTGTTTTATTAAGTACACAAAACAAAAGACAATTTTTTAAAAGTTGATGTTTACACCATCCCTCACAGTATGTCTGGATGTCTGGTTTTTTTTTTTAATTTATTTTGAAGAGAAATGGTTGGTGTGTACAGAAAAAAAAATATTAAGGTCGCAGTGACCATTTTTAGCTAGAGTTTCCTCTCCAGTTCTTAATTGTGTAATCATCCTACAGGTAAGAAAGCTGCCGGTCTCTTTGTAGTGTGGTGGTTTTTTTTTTACAAGCCTTAAACGTGGCATATAATCTTGTGTTAAACCTGCTTAGTTTTGAGCATCGTCTATAACTAGATGAGAACTTTATATCTCTCACTCAGGAGTTTTTGCTTCAGAGTTTGTAAGCGCACTTCCTCTCTCTCTCTCTCTCTCTCTCTCTCTCTCTCTCTCTCTCTCTCTCTCTCTCTCTCTCTCTCTCTCTCTCTCTCTCTCTCTCTCTCTCTCTCTCTCTCTCTCTCTCTCTCTCTCTCTCTCTCTCGCTCTCTTTCCCTCTCTCTCTCTCGATACGCATTTATAAATATAAATATACATACATATATATCCCCTCCCACCCTATCTATCTAAAAAGAGTGTCTAAATAAAGTAATTTAAAGTAGTATTTTTGTAATTATAGTGTTATTTTTATCACCACCATCATCATCATCATCATCATCATCATCATTATCATTATTATATTATTATTATTATTATTATTATTATTATTATTATTATTATTATTATTATTATTATTATTATTAACATCATCATCATCATCATCATCATTATTATTATTATTATTATTATTATTATTATTATTATTATTATTATTATTATTATTATTATTATTACTATTATTATTATTATTATTATTATTATTATTATTATTATTATTATTATTATTATTATTATTATTATTATTATTATTATTATTATTATTATTATTATTATTATTATTATTATTATTATTATTGCTGTTTAATTGTTGTTGGTGTTGTTGTTGTTATTGTTGTTGTACTTGTAAGCTGCAGCAAAAGCTCAGAGCTCATTCCATTACCTTAAGAATGATAGGCTTTTAAGTGAAGACATTTGACACAGCAAACTTTGGACGGGAATTAAATTTTCATTATTCCATTTTAAGATAACGCATTTTTGAGACTGCATTCATGAGACCAAAGATAGGAATTAAATAATTTCTAATCTGATAGGCGTGCAACTTCGTTTTGGTGGGAATAATTTTATGTAGTTTCGTCTCAAGGATGTTCTTGATTCATCTATTCAACAAGTAACCTGGAAACTAACTTGACATGGACCAATGGTATTGTTTTTGTTGTATATTCTTTTAAGTTTGATACAAAAAAATGACGTGTGTGTTTATGCTCCACTAATTATCTCATTAAAAAATGACGTGTGTGTTTATGCTCCACTAATTATCTCATTAAAAAATGACGTGTGTGTTTATGCTCCACTAATTATCTCATTCAAAAATGACGTGAGTGTTTGTTTATTCTCCTCTGGATTTGACACGAAATAATGACATATGTGTATGTGTGTCTATGCTCTTCTAAGTTTGACACGAAAAAATGACATGCACAAAATGACATGTGTGTGTTTATGCTCCCCTAAGTTTGACACGAAAAAATAATATGTATGCGTGTGTTTGTGCTCCTCTAAGTTTGACACGAAAAAATGACATGTGCGCGCGTGTGTGTTTGTGCTCCACTAAGTTTGACCCGAAAAAATAACATGTGTGTGTGTTTATGCTCCTCTTACTTGTCTAGGTTTGACAAGAAAAAAATGACATGTGTGTGCGTGTGTGTTTGTGCTCCACTAAGTTTGACCCGAAAAAATAACCTGTGTGTGTGTGCTTATGCTCCTCTTACTTGTCTAGGTTTGACACGAAAAAATGAAATGTGTGTGTGTTTATGCTCCTTTAAGTTTGACACGAAAAAAATGGTGTGTGCTTAAGCTTCAGTAAGCTTGGACATGAAACAATAAGGTGAGCGTGTGTTTATATCCTCCTCAGAATCACTGAACCAATGTTAGTGGAGTGCGTATGCTCTGCTTAGTTTGATACTATTATCATAATATCAATAAGGTTTGTCTGTGAACAATCCGCATATGCTAGACATGGACTAATAGTATTGTTGCATTAATGCTTCAATATGTCAGACACGGATAAATAATTGTATTGTGTCTATATTTCACTGTGCTAGACATGGTCACATACTATTACATGTATTGTGTCTATACTTCACTCTGCTGGACATGGACCGATAGTATTATTGTGTTAATACTTCACTTTGATAGAAATGGACAAATAATCATAGTTACAATATATTAAGTCTATACTTCACTGTGCTAGACATGGACCAGCAGTATTGTGTTTATACCAGTTTTATTACTATCCTAAGCTATAGCAGTTGTTGTTGCGCTGAGCTCTGTTTTAAATTATTTCCGAAGTCGCAAGATGTGAGTGCGGAAACGTGTGGGTCTTATAAACGGATTTCTATCCAGCATAACTTAGCCAAAGCCCACAAGATCCACGCATTACATGTATAAACCTAGACAGCCCAGAGAAACTATGCTTATTGTGTCGTCATCAGGCCTCACATATACGAAGTTGATTAGCTTAGGCGAGAGGAATGTATAGCGTAATGTGTCACGCAAGCATTGTGGCCTTGGTTGACATAGGTATATTGAATAAATAAATAAAATAATGAATAAAGTAACCGAAGAGAGGCAGTCAGAACTACTGATTACTAATTCTTGCTTGAAAAGCCACCCACCCGGCTGCCTTAGAAATTCTCAGACAAAACTGTCTAGCTTCAACAACCAACAGCTGAGCACCTTTCGGAAAAAAAAAGGTGGGGGGTATCTTCAGTTCTAAAACCAAATCAGCATTTTATTAAGTTATGTCCCTTGATATCAAGGGTTTCTTTTCTTCT
This sequence comes from Elysia crispata, assembly GCA_033675545.1. Taxonomy (NCBI): domain Eukaryota; kingdom Metazoa; phylum Mollusca; class Gastropoda; family Plakobranchidae; genus Elysia; species Elysia crispata. The sequence continues at coordinate 10,952 of JAWDGP010002572.1, forward strand.
TCTCATTTTTTATTTATTTATTTATTTTCTTTTATTCATGTATTGTTTTGATATCACAAAGCTGAAACAATCCGGCGCGAAAGATGAAGAAAATATTGATTAAATAAGTTTGTTCACCTCCCCCCCCTCTCTCTCTCTCTCTCATTTAAACAGGGTAGCACGAAGCACAGTGCAGTTATCTTCTCACAGGATTTATCCAATTTAAAGAACAATCTAACAGAGTACAATGAAATATTATTACGATTTAAAAAAAAAGTTACTTATAGTGTTTATTTGAGCTTGCATTTTGGAAAGAAATGGTATGCTAGTGCTAAATTAATGAAAACAGGGTCATAAAATCAGACGTAGTGAAAGTAGGAAAGAGACGAAGACAAGGCTTTTACCCTACCGGTACCATTATCAGTCACATCGAATGAAGGTGGGTGTATTAATAGACAGAGGGAAGCAAATAAAATAATTACTCTTAATTGAGATGATGTGAACGACGCAAAGTGGAGAGAAACGCCTTCGGTGGCAACATAAGGTGCAAGCGACCTAAATCTGCCGCACGTTAAACGTATGAAGCAAAGAACTGATGCCTGCTGGCTGGCGGTATAATTCATTCATTTTTCGTTTTTTTTTTTCTATTTCAAGGTTTTGAAAAATAATTTTTATATGGCTATGTTTACGAGAGAGTCGAGATTTCCCCTTAGTCACAGTAATCGTAGGCCACAGGTCTACAGCCTTTCCTCCTCTAACCTAGATCTAGATCTGAAGTGTTGTACTGCTTTTTCTGTTATGTGGATCGAGGGTTAGTCTAGGCCAGCCTTGCCTGGCTTCGCCTCGACACTGGGCTCAGAAGGGTTGTTATAACAACATGTGACGTCATCAATTGATCACGTGCCCATTCTGACCGTATTACAAAGAAGTGCTCTGCTTGGCTGTGGTTCCGGAACTGTTGAGCCTGAGAGAGATGGAGCGAGAGGGGACCTAGATTCTAGATCTATCTAGGTTCTAGACTAGAATTTAGTATCAAGATCCAAATTAATACTTAAACTTATAAATTTGTGTTTTTATTTGAGTGAAGGGTTTCTTGACCCGTCTTGTGAATTTGTTTTTACAAACAGATTTATTGATATTGGGATTGCCACGTTCATATTAGAAAATCTATTCAATTTTGGAACTATATTCAGGCGCGGAAGTCGATATTGTTTATCACACCTGTTCCTCACAAGTTTGTGTTAGAACTATGGAGGAATCCATGTGGATCCGGAAATAACGGTACATTATTTTCACTGCTGGTTTCCCCCCTGTGTTCTATTGTGTGGTGTGTCTTGTGTTTTCAAAGGGATGTCCCTGAAATATCATTACAGTTTCGAAAAGATATGGGTTGTATGAGCACCAAATTGGTGCCAGAAGCCCCACCAAACGCACACCTGGTTGAAACAGTGTACGGACATAGACAGGATGCGAAAAACAGGAACAGCCGACATGATGCCGACATCAAAACACAAACTCATCTTCGTCCTCGAGATCCAGGATCTCGACAGCAACCAAATTCTGGACCTGATGGTTCTACTCATGGACAAGCACCGAGGACGAATAAAAAAGTGAAAAAGTACCGTGATAAATTTGATCCCAGAGTAACTGCCAAGTACGACATCAAAGCCCTGATAGGGCGGGGGAGTTTCAGTAGAGTCGTGCGTGTTGAACACAGAGCCTCTAGGCAACCATACGCCATCAAAATGATAGATAGAATACAAGGAAAAGAAGTGTTTGAGGCGGAATTGAATGTTTTGCGGCGGGTGAAACACGTTTATATAATACAATTAGTTGAAGTATTTGAAGCTCCTGAAAAAGTCTACATGGTCATGGAACTAGCCACAGGGGGCGAACTTTTCGATCGCATCATTGCTAAAGGTAGCTTCACCGAACGGGATGCTACCAGGGTTCTCATTATGGTTTTAGAAGGGGTGAAGTATTTACACGGTTTAGGAATCACACATAGAGACCTCAAGCCTGAAAACTTACTCTACTACCATCCCGGTCATGATTCCAAAATCATGATCACAGATTTTGGGCTGAGTGCCATGCTCAAAGGCCCAGATAACCATATGAGGACCACTTGTGGGACCCCGGAGTACATAGCTCCGGAAATTCTCGCACGTAAACCGTACACTTGCCAGGTGGATCTATGGGCTATTGGTGTGATAACATACATTCTTCTTAGTGGGACTATGCCATTTGATGATGACAATAGGACAAGATTGTACAGAATGATCATCAAGGCGAAATACAGCTATGCTGGCGAGGTAATCATTTCTTTCCAAAGTTAAAGCAGAGCTAAGGATAAACATAAGTAGCCAATTTTAGTCAAGTTTGTTCTCAGCTTATTTTGGTTTGCTGATCTTTATTTATAATGTTCACTAAGGCATCATCTAGATCCAGATTATGATTAAATAGATTTTTTTTTAACTAGATCTATTGGCAATATACTTTATAGTAATCAACACAAATTAGATGGCAGTGGCACTAGAGTTTTAGATTTTCTTGTCATTGTTCTCCACTGATCATACTATGGCTAAATATAATTGAAGGTTCAAGTTTTTCTAAGATTTAAATTAGGATTTAAAAGTAATTAAAGTGAAAAATGTAATGTTGCATGAGAAAAAAGAAAACATTCTTGTTTCCACAAATCCGATTTGATGATATTGTACTTATAATAGTGTGGCCCAGCCACAAGCCAGCTGGAAACTTATTTAAACTGCACTTTTTGTCATTTGCCCATCCCTATGTGGCTATGTATTTTACAATTAAATTTATAAAATTTCTCCATGCTCCTTTTAAAGAAGTTGTGATTCTCAATCTCATTAAAATAGTTTTTAAAAGATAAATTTTGTTCAATTTTTAAAAACTGAAACAGTAAAACTTATTATTCAAGTTGAAAATATTTTTAAATTAAAGTTGAACTACAGTGGTGAAATAACCATCTGAATTTCTGATTGTATTTTTATAAAGTTATTATTACCCGGTAATCATAACAAACTAGATTCGCCAAATTTAGAATATATATAGATCTAGATCTCTAATATTCAATATAGTTTCTTCTGCATTTCTTTTTTTTACAACAAAATAACTTACTCTTGGTTTTCTTTCGTAATTTCTTTCTTTTCTCCTCCTTTTTTTTTTTCTCTACTAAAGTACTTTCACAAACATTCAGCCCTAAACATTATATTTTAAAAACTTGATTTTGATATAATAATAATATAATCTTGGTATCTTGTTCACAAATAGCCAAGATCTAGGTCACTTTGGATAAACTGTTAAAAACCAAAGAATCCAGATTTAAAATGAACCTTTTTTTTAACAAGTAATAATATGCACATTACTTTAGAGTGGATTAATATTGCAGCTAAGTATTTCATAAATAATATCCTCATTTTAAACAAACATAAAATAATGCTTAAAATTTTGACAGTAACCGAGTAAGGAAATAAATTATGTTAGGACTAAATTTTCCTCAGATTTTTTTTTTTATACTGGACTACAGGTATCACTGTCAGTTGAGAGTGATGCTTGAATTGAAATGCTCTTGTTTTAAACTTTTGTTTGCTCGTCAAGATCTATTTTATTTTTTTTATTTATTTTTTAAATACTTTTTTGTTTCCTCGCTGACTCGCCTTTATCTGTTTTTCTCAATTTCTATCTATTGTTCTTCCTCTCTTTTCTTTTGTTTGTGACTTCTGGGCTGTTTCCTTTCTAGGTCTGTTTTATTTCAATCTGTCTCCCAGCTTTTCTCTGATTGAGAGTCTTGGAACTGTTTTGTCTGTCTGCCCCTCTCATTTCCTCTGCTTGTTATACCTGATCAGTTCTGTTATCTATCTATCTTCTATTCAAGTCACACACCCAGAACATTACAGAACTGATCTGGCATCTTTGTCCTTCACATCTTTAGAACTTTCTTTCTTATACTTAATTACAATGCTCCTTTGTGTGATTATGATTACATATGATCATGTGATTCAACCCATGTCACATTTTCAGTCCAGTTCGAGCAATTACCACTGCCATTATTGGTTTAACCTGAAATATTGATAATGATTTTGCCTTTGAAAGAAACTCATGTCATGTCAGAGTTTTTGAAAACTTGTCTTCAACTATTGAGTCTTGGTTTTTTGAGGGGTCAAGATCAAAATTAAAAAACCAAAAAACGAAACAAAAAACAAACATAACCTTATGAATATGAAGTAAGCGGTGTTAACACCATCAGGCAAAGTGCTATGAGTAAGTAGTAGATAACTTTTGCATGCTGCGCATTGACTGAGTGAAGCATGAATACTGCATAATTTTAACTTTTAAGTTTATTCTTTCCTGTTCTCTTTTTTTTTCTTTTTTTTCCTTTCCTTTCCTTCCCTTCCCTTCCTTAATTCTTTTCTTCGTGCTCATCTTCAAACATCATTTCCCCCCCCTTTTTTTTTTTCATACATTCTGTATGATCTATCCTCTCTGCCTTTTCATTTTTCTTAATTTCTTCTTTTAACATTGGAAAATTTTATAAAAATACTTGAGATCGCAAACCAATTCATGATGGGGATAATGTCATTGAACTATACTGAGTATTTTGACGTTTTTGTTTCATCCGCTGCTGCCTGTTTTTGCTCTTTAAATCAATATGTAATTTCAGAGGATTTCAGGTTTATAACCCATCATTATGATAGATATATAAATCATGTAGATCTACTAACTTTTTAATGGGTTGCCAGTATTGCAGGAAATACAATTCTTATGAAATACATATACCTATGTAGACACATTTAAATTTAGATACAAATTACAATGTACATCCACCCACAATACTATTGTACATGTACATAGTTAGTAAGTTAACTCAGTCCTCATGTCATGAGCTGAACACCTAAAAATCAGAAAGACCTCTTTTGTACTGTAAATTAATCAAAATTTTACAAAAAATTCAGGAACTTAAAACTAAAACAATGTTCAACAAAACAAAAAAGAACAGCTGCCACTCTAAGAAACTTATCATATAATTCTATGGAGGCAAAAAAAAGAAAAGAAAAATAATGTCAAAGTCCTATCACTTGATCTGTTGAAGGCACAATGCTTATTTAATTTTTTTTCTTAAGAGAAAAATATATTCATAACCTTAATGACTATCACAAATAGGAGGATCTGATGATTAAAAAGAATATATCGATGAATATTTCAACAATTCTTTACTGGACAGGTCCTTTTTGTAAATTGTAATGTTTATGGGATCCAGCTTTACATCATGTGAAAATTTAATGAAACCAGTTAACCACCCTAGTTTACTTCTCAAATACAAAAAAAAAAAAAAGAGAGAGAAAGAAAGACAGGAAGTTGGTCAATTTAGTGACAATATGCTAGTGCTGTTTTATCAAAAATTTGGAAGGTTATTGCTGGCAACATAACTTCCCATTCTTTACTTCTACTAATTTTAAATGAATGTTCATATTGTTTCTAAAATCTTAAATGTTTTATGATACCAGGGCGCCATTTTACTTTACAAGAGAGGTTTTTTTTTGTTTTGTTTTTTGTATCATATATCTTATGTTCAAAAAGTTTCTAGAACAAAAGCTTGCAAAAATGTTTATATATTGATTTTATTCTCCAACTCTAAAACTGGGAATTTGCAGTTGAGAGTAGGTCGCAAAACGGTTCATCTGTAAAAGAAAAAAAAAAAGAATTATATATTGAGAAGCTAAATCATTGTTGTATGTAAAAAAATTGTAACTGTATAGACTATTATTGTGAAAACTAACATATTCCTGGGTACAGGTGTCGGGTATATATATGTATATAAGGAATTATTGTCATGATATTAGGCCACTTGAGCCCTCTGTCGGAGTTCTTACACGACATGAGGTACATACAGACACACACACACTCTCTCTCTCTCTCTCTCTCTCTCTCTCTCTCTCCCCCTTAGAACCAATGAAGAGACATTGGTAATCATATTAGTATTTGCTTTGGTTAGAATTAAATGGATGCTCTCCGAACATCAGACATCTAGCTGCACTTTTTGGATGTTATGTATTAACCTTTTTTGTTACATGTATTACGTTATGGAGTAGCAGAATTTTGTTATTTTTAATTTTGTTTCTGTCTCTTGATTTAATTATCGTATGTATATGAGAATTTTCAAATTCACTACAGTTATGCAAACTGCATCAAACCTGGCAGTTAACCAGAAACGTTATATCAGGGTAACCAAAATACAATGTTAGTTGTTTTTTCTTCTTCAGCTTTTATCTTGTTGAAATCAATTTTATTTTAACGGAAAAGGTAACAGCATGAATAATATTGAACTCCACTGTAACTTGACCGAGACGACTACGTCTGTCTAAAGGTCTTTACATAGTGGATGAAGTTATGATCAATTCTCGCTAACGCGTTCAACCACACTGACTTTCCTCCAACTCCAGCAGCCATGGAGACTTCGGTGACCTTTAGCGTCGGAAATGCCGATCGGAAGAAATGCGTTCTGAACTTAGAAACAAGCTATGCCCTGTATTTAGATTCTCGCGATTTTCTTTGGGCAAGAGATGTGCTAGTTGCTGCTTAAGTCCGTGCTGATCTACATGTTTTTCGATTCTGAGTTAATATGGAGGGAAAGGGGGTGTCCACCCAAGCTGGCGACAAGTTTTCTCACCGATCCTTATCTGTACCGGGTACATGAAGTGTACTCTCAAAGGCAACTGATTCCTTTCTCGGCTATCCACAACCACTCAATGTATGTACAGTTAACAGATGAAGTTAACTGAATTTTAATCTGTCGAGGGCTGTGTCCCACGCGGTACAAAGGACAAAAAAAAATATTTTTTTTTAAAGTATGGATTTAGGCTAAAGAATGTTCTTGAAAGTTCATTAAATACAGTGGAAACCTCAACAATTCGAATTGGAATGGGAATGGATTAAATCTTCGAATTAAGAGAATTAGAATTACAAAGATGGGTATAACGGAGTTAAGACTCATTGAGTGAGTGTGTACTGAGCCTGCAACGAGCACCCCTCCCCTTCCCCGTCCCACGTTGCTATCAGTATAAGTACATATTTGCTACTGGCACTTAATTGTTAATGTATGTGCTCCCTTCTTGATTTGTTAGCGCACTGATCAGCCTTTCTTGGGCAGTGATTGGCATTGCTTGCTGCTTGAGAGATGGATGTAGCACTTTTGTGATGCCTTAAGGCTTATGAGGTGGTATCGACTTCGAATTCAGAGAATCAAATCAGAAATACTTCGAAATACGAGTCCGATTCTAAGAAAGCCAAAGAGAAAGAAAAAAACCTATCATCTTGTAAAATTCGGTTAATGAGAAATTCGAATAATCAGACTTCGGTTTTTGAGGTTTCCACTGCACTTATTGTAGTGACTTCGTCAAAATTTATTTTGCCAAATTTGTTATGATAGACCAAATAACATTTAAAAACTGTTCTGAGCATTTTACAATTTTCAAAGTGGATAACGTTTTTTAAATAAGTTATCATCATATTAAGAATATAAAAATACCATTTTGTTTTACTTAAATGGAGTGAAAACAGGAAAATTTAAATAAAATATGACTGCCTCCAGCGTAAAGATATCAGCGTCATAGTGACATCGTCACCTTTTCTTCCCTAGCAGCGATTGCGAATATAAACACCACCTCTGCCTCTTGCACGTGTTTCGTACTTTTAATTTTATTCTCAGATATCGACCAGATCCACTTATTGTCAAGGATCCGTAGAAACATTCATTTTCAGCCATTTTATTAACCTACCACTCTTAATTTGTCTTGCATGAGTTACAGATTGCGACTAGATCTAGAATAATTATAAGCTTTAGCAATCCCGGGTAACATTAATTATAAAAAAAATCAGGGCCTTGAATTTTTTTTTGTCTCTGTAATATTGCCTGAGCATTTGCACGTTTTTACGTTATATATTATGTTTGACTCGAAGATATCATCTGTTATTGTAAAGTTTGGTTTTCTTTAATGTAGTTGTATGGCACTGGAGAAGATAATCTGTTGTAAAATTTGCTTTCCTTCATCATAGTAGTCTTCCCCACCTGTTCATTGTTGTAAAGTTTGCTTTTCTTCAGTATGGCGCTGGTGAATAATACCGGTAGTCTGTTATTTTTGTGAAGTTTGCATATTTTCAGTGTAGTTGTCGTTTTCATCTGTTAATTTGAACGGACAACCACGCGTGTAGTTATATAATGTTCACGAGGTACCCGGTTGTAATGAAATTGCTCCTGTTGATAATCGTCAAATTCAGTAGAAGTTTCTCTAATTTTGAGGAGGCCTACTTTACATATGAATAATAATTTAATTATTTAGCTTTGGTAATAAACAACTGGATTCCAAAGTCGGGCCGCAAAGATGTAAGCCTTACATGTGTAATCTAGTTCAGTTTACTTGCAACTCTCACTTGTCCTAGACTTCAACCGCAGGCTCTTATAAACTGTTACTAACACCTTGAACTATAGAACTAGTTCCTTCCGCATCATCAGCTCGATCTACAATTGTACAGACTTCATCTGAAGCATGTCCTAACTCTACGTGTACCCTTTTAAAATGTCTTATTTTACAGAAGGGTCTAATCTTGTCGATTAATTGTTTTTAATTTTGAAATGTAAGAAGTCATCATCATCATCAATGCCTTTCTCACCCTATCTCAGGGTATAGGCCACAAACAACAGACTTCCACTTATCCCTATCTCAGGGTATAGGCCACAAACAACAGACTTCCACTTATCCCTATCTCAGGGTATAGGCCACAAACAACAGACTTCCACTTATCCCTATCTCAGGGTATAGGCCACAAACAACAGACATCCACTTATCCCTATCTCAGGGTATAGGCCACAAACAACAGACATCCACTAATCCCTTTCTCAGGGTATAGGCCACAAACAACAGACATCCACTTATCCCTATCTCAGGGTATAGGCCACAAACAACAGACATCCACTTATCCCTTTCTCAGGGTATAGGCCACAAACAACAGACATCCACTTATCCCTATCTCAGGGTATAGGCCACAAACAACAGACATCCACTTATCCCTATCTCAGGGTATAGGCCACAAACAACAGACTTCCACTTATCCCTATCTCAGGGTATAGGCCACAAACAACAGACATCCACTTATCCCTATCCTGGGCATTCCTTGCAGCTTCCCTCCAGCTGATATCTCCCCTTTTCATGTCCTCCTCTACCTGTCTCCGCCAAGTTGTCTGTGGTCTACCCCTTCCTCTCTTGCCTTGTGGGTTCCACTGAAGTGCATGCCTGGTAATGCTACTTGTTGGTTTCCTCAGCGTGTGTCCAATCCATCTCCATTTACGACGTCCTATCTCTTTTTCTATTGGTTCCTGTCCTGTTCTTTCCCATAGAATATTGTTATGAACCTTGTCACTCCATTTAATTTTCATTATCCGTCTTAAACAGGTGTTGATGAAAACTTGCAGTTTTGAAGTTAAAGTTTTTGTAAGGCTCCAAGTTTCACTGCCATACAAGAGTACCGACTTGACATTTGATTGAAAGAGCCTTATTTTTGTCCTCATAGAGATGTTTCGATCCTTCCATACTTTATTCAATAATCCAAATGCTGCTCGTGCCTTACCTATCCTCGTCTGTATATCTGCTCCTGTTCCTCCTTTGTCATCAATAATGCTGCCTAGATATGTGAACTCTGAGACCTCCTCTAACTGACTGCCCCCCACCATAATCGTTTCTGATCCTGAAGTTTTGACTTTGAGAATTTTTGACTTCCCTGGATGTATTCTTAGTCCAATGGTTTGGGATGTATCTCTGAGAAGTTTTGTTTTATTTTGCATTTGATCGTGGTTGTGCGATAATAGAGCTATGTCATCTGCGAAATCCAGGTTATCCAGCTTATTCCACAGAGTCCACTGAATTCCGTTTCTTTTTCCCCTTGTAACTTCCTTCAGCAGCCAATCCAGCGCTAGGATAAATAGGAAAGGCGACAGTAGGCATCCTTGTTTTACTCCTGTTTTGATCTCAAATGAATCTGTAAGTTGTCCTTCATTAGGTATTCTACGTGTTGTTCCATCATACATTTTCTCTACGAGTGTTACAAGTTTTTGAGGAATGCCATAGTGTCTCATGATCTTCCATAAAGTTGCTCTGTCGATGCTATCGAAGGCCTTATCATAATCAATGAAGTTAATAATTAGTGGTGATTTCCATTCATGTGATTGCTCTATAATGATTCTAAGGGCTGCAATTTGGTCTGTACATGATCGATTTTTCCGGAAACCTGCCTGCTCATCTTTCAAGGTGTTGTCAACTGCATCCTTGATCCTATTTAAAATGACCCTGTTAAATACTTTACCTGGGATTGAAAGAAGTGTTATCCCTCTGTAATTTTTACAGTTGCCCAGATCACCTTTCTATGGAAGTTTAACCAGGTGTCCCTCTTTCCAATCCTTTGGGAACTGCTCTTCCTTCCATATATTTACAAATAGATCGTATAAAATATCTTTTGATACGTCTATATCTATTTTTAGTGCCTCTGGTGGTATTGCATCTGGTCCTGCAGCCTTGTTAGCATGTAGCTGTTTAGCAGCTTTTGCAATCTCTTCTCTGGCAGGTGGTTCGCAGAAGATCGGTAGATCCTTCCTGGCTGGCAGAATATCTGGTGGGTTGTTTGGTGGGGGTCTATTGAGCAAACCTTCGAAATGCTCCATCCATCGCTTGTTTTGAGCTTCCTTTTCAAAGATAGTGTTACCGTTCGCATCTTTCACTGTTGCCATTGTCGTGTTTTTTTTGGCCACTGATCAATTTTGTGGTTTGGTAGAGTACCCTTGTGAGTCCACTTTGTGCTGCCTTTTCTGCTCTTTCCGCAAGTTCCGTTAGATACTTCTTTTTGTCCTTCTTTATGTTCTTCTTTAACTCTTTAGCTGCTATAGAATATTCTAGCTGGGCTGCCTCTTTCTCTGTTCTTGTCCTAGCACTATTTACAGCCTCCTTTTTTATCCTTCTGGTCAAAATCTTGTCCAAAAATTCCTGACTAATCCATTCCTTATGCTTTCTCTCCCAAAACTTCTTTACATGGTGCAATAATTGTTTCTTTTACATGTTTCCAGTGATCCTCTACATTCCGAGAATTTACTTCCAAGGCTTGAAACTTGTTTTTTAAACTTAGCTTGAACTCTTCCTTTTTGTTCAATCCTCCTTGTAGCAAACTTGGTATTTTGGTCTCTTGTACCCATCATTCTTATGAAAGATCTTCAGGCGGAGTTTCATTACCGCTAACAACTAACAACAGGTGGTGGTCCGAACCTATATCTGCTCCTCTCAGAACCCTTACATCTTCCAGTGAGCGACGAAACTTTCTAGAAATACAGAAATGGTCGATCTGGTTTTCTGTCCTTTGATCTTGTGACACCCAAGTTGCTTTGTGTATCTTTTTTTGCGGAAAGATGGTACCCCCAATCACTAATCTGTTAAAGGAGCATATGTTTGCAAACCTCTCTCCGTTTTCATTCATCTGGCCAACTCCATGTTTACCCATTGTTTCTTCATATCGTGTGTTATCTTCTCCAACCTTGGCATTTGCATCTCCCATTATGATGTTCAGGTCTTTATTTGGTAGGTCTTCTATCACCGCTTGTAGTCTGTTGTAGAAGTTGCCTTTTTCCTCCTCATCATCATCATCATTTGTTGGTGCATATATCTGTATGATGTTCATATTAATTCTTTTGTTGGTAGTTGAAAAGGATGCCATAATAATTCTTGATCCTTGAGCTTCCCACCCTCTGAGTGTCTTTTTGGCTGTTTTACTTAGAATAAGGGCGACTCCTTCTCTGTGCGGTCCTTGGTCTTTTCCTGAGAATAAAATTTCCTCACCTGTTTGGAAACGTTTCTGTCCGAACTGCGTCCAGTGGGATTCGCTTATTCCTAGTATGTCTAGCTTATTGCGGTGCATTTCGCTTGATGCCTGTTTGCACTTTCCTGCTTCATACAAGGTGCGTACATTCCACGACCCGATCCGGAGAGATGTTCTGGCTGAAGATGGAGGCATCTGTCCAGGGGCGTCCTTTCGGCTTTGACCTCTTGACATCATCAGTTCTGTTGTAGCAGAATCTCCATCCCCACCCAGGGTAGATAAAGTAGTTTTGTCTGCTGTTTGCGTTTTTGTAACTTTTGTTTGTTTTCTAGGATGGGGCCGTTAACCCCACGCCAAACCCCCAACCTGGAGGACCAGGTGTCTCATGTCAGTAGACACAGCCTGATGCGCCATTTAGTCGCCTCATACGACACGCTAGCAACACGTTAGTCCTATTCTTAGCAGCACCGGGAACTACACGGTGGAATGTAAGAAGTGAGAAGTATTAATTCTGGCCTTTTAGTAGTAGTAGTAGTAGTAGTTGTTGTTGTTGTTGTTGTTGTTGTTGTTGTTGTTGTTGTAGAAGTAGTAGATGTAGTACTAGCAGTAGTAGTAGTAGTAGTAGTAGTAGTAGTAGTAGTAGTAGTAGTAGTAGTAGTAGTAGTAGTTGTTGTTGTTGTTGTTGTAGAAGTATTAGATGTAGTACTAGTAGTGGTGTTAGTGATAGTATAAATGCTGGTGCTACATGTCGTCCTTCATAGTCGATTCAAAACTAGAATTCCGTTCTGATAAAATCAAAACTTTGATGAAGAACATCGTCAGGGTCGAAATGCTATGGCATATCGCGGCTAATCTGGACTGTCTAGCTGCCAGTGTCCGTATAGTTCTGTCGTTGGAGTACGCCGAAGTTATCACGCACCGCGACCATTGTTGCACTATGGTTGAATTCCATGTTGGTCTGAACGTTCTTTATACATTACATATTATATGCGGCACAAAGATAGAAAATACATAGGGGCCAATGAGAGTTTTAAACGATTAAAAATATAATATAGTATGGCAGGTTGAGTTCCGCACAGAGCATTAGACAAGTTTGGGAAACGCAGAAAGGTCGTTTTGCCCTTCCTCTGCTTCAGCTCAAATCAACAGAAACAAAAGCAATTTATTGTCGTTAGCCACCTTGTTGACCGATTTATCAGCCGATCTACCTGTATATCACCTCTGGACTACCTGCAGATAGCGAGTTAATTATTTCTCGTTGTGCAAAGATGACAATGTATTATAATTATTACGATAAGTAAAGATTTAATGCGGACTCTATGTTTCGTTTTTGCTTATTAGTACTAGAAGATTGATTTCTTGTATTTGTCACAGTTCTTCACTACAGATCTTATCTATTGTTGTCTATGGTTGCTACATTTTACGGGTTTCGAAGAGTTGGCCCAGCTAAAGTAGCACTGAGTCCTGTAATTTGTGCTACTTCCCGCTAGACTTCGCCCTGGGCCCAGAGCGTCTGTGGCTTTACTGCATTTACTACAATCATCTACAGAATTGAACAATCAGGCCATTGACACTCCATTGCTAACATGTAAATCTAAACACAGGGAACGAGTCATAAGAGAGTGAGAACACCGAGCATGATCGGCCCCGTAGTTGGGCGTCATAAGCCTAAGCCTGGGCCATAGCTTGTACACGACATGGAGTTTGCTCCAGTTTCGAGATTTTCACTGGAGTTTCGATCTTCTCATCGAACTTTCGAAGTGATTGTGCACGTGAAACAGTTTCCTTCCTTCCTCTTAAGTCGTTGGTTGAGGAACTCTTTTAGATCCTGCATCTTACTTACCACCTACACACCCTAGCTAGCCTCTTGTTTTTTTTTTTTTTTTTTTGTTTTTTTTCTAATTTATAGAAAGTCTTTATTAGATCAACGTAGTGGTGCACAGGGCTTGTAACAAACGGTTAATCACCCTTTTCCCTCCCAGCGTCTTTCTTTCATAATTTTTCTATCATATCTCCCTCTCTTCCTCTCGTTCCTTTCTCTGACACCACTCATCATTCTTACTAATCTTAGATCTGCCAACATTACAGTTTGGCCGGAATCATTTCGCGGACGGCCGACAAATTACGCTTTACGGGCGGTTCCGTCAAAATTACGGCGAACGGCCTTGACGAGTAGGGCTGCAACGTCACGGTCCGATTTAGCCCTGTTGGTTCGGATGGTTTTGCCTTGTGGTTCAATACAGTATATAATCGAATACTTATATTTTTCAATATTTCTCTTTTTGCGATATTCAAGTTTGAATTAGTTATCGATATTAAATTAAATGCGATTGTCTGGCGTATACTATAGTTCAGGTAGCGGCGTTCGATAGCGGAGCACTCTTGGTGCCTTTTCTATGTGTTGCACGGTTCATCGTTGGCTTTCTTCCCCCTACATTGATTAGTTCTCTTCTTGTGGCAACTGGAGCGCTTTCCGCCTATACTGAACGAGCAATGTATCTGATATCATAGGTTAGAATCGAATAGAGAATTATTTTAGATCTAAATTGAAGTTAATCTTAGATCACTGTTCATATCTAATGTCGATCAAGTCAAGCTCTATTTTTAACTAAATCTAAATTTTTGTAGGTATTAGTTATAAATTTATAAATACGGGGAAGAGAATTTTGTGTGAATTAACGGAATTTGATATACTTTGAACATTCATCTGATAAAAGCTTATACGACTTTTTATTCGGATTGGAGGGGGGGGGGGGTGTGTGTCAAGATTCATTATATGTAAATCTAGTTGAGTACATGTTTTGAGGTCGATGAGAAATCCTAAGTGGAGCTAGATCACGGGTAAACGTAGATCTTAGATTTATAATCAAAACCGGGCATGGCACGACACGAGACGATAATTTTAGTGGGTGATTTAAACTCCAAAGCAAATAATTATAAATCTAGGTCTAAGTGTTAGATAGTAATTTTTTAAATTTTTATTCGACCAGGTGGAGCCTAGTGAGAAGTTTTAGACCCAAATCGATATTGATCATATTCAGGTCAATGCCTAGAAAAGATAAATACATATACAAGGAAAACAATACTCAATCTGTAAGCTAGAATATAGGCCTATTCTCTGATGATTAAACCTTTATGGTGCCTCAGTTGGGCCAGTAAAACGCAGAAAGAAGTAACATTTGGGGAACGCAGCTGTAGATGGGCTACAGGTCATTCAACAGCTTAGTCTGAGCACAGAAAAAAAATTAACTAAATCAGTAAGAAAAAATGCTTCACAACATGGCTCTGTATGCAATCACATTTTGTCTTAATTTAGAGGCGCCGGGAAAGGGGGGGGGGGGGACTTCTGTATAAAAACATTTTTTCAGTTATCGGTCTGCCTTATATAATATTGTATATCACCTCCATTTCTCACCCCTCTTTCAACTCACAGCAGTGTTCACACCATTATCTCCACTCCACCATGTCGGCCAGTCTTTCTCTATTTCCTCCCTCCCGAATCTCTATCAACATCATAGTCCCAATCACGTCCTCCTTTCTAACATCATTTTGCCCGTTAGATCTTCCTTTCTCCCTCTCTTTTTTTCTTCCGACATATCTTTATCATTTCCTCCGCCATGTCTCCATCTCTTCCTCTCAGTCCTTCCTCCCATCATGTGTTTCTCTCCTTACTTCCTCCGATATCCTTCTTTCAGTATGTATTGTGATCTTCATCATATTTTCTTCTGCTCTTATCTTTCGCTCCGTCTGTGTAAGTGTATATATATATACACACATACATGTCCTGCATTTTGCTACTCCATTTCTTCACTTCTTTGGCATGCATGTGTGAACCACAGGCCTCACATAATTATGTCTCTTGATACCGAGGTAATGATGGACTGGTTAATCTGTTTTCTTTGAGTTGATCATTTGAAAATTTTCAGATGGAGAAACGTGCTATGGGTTTGAGGTGTTGATTAATTTTTATTGTTATTGAATAAATCCTAAAACCCTGAACTGTTGGGAGTTACTAGTGTGGAAGCGATGCAGATCAGATGGAGAAACGTGCTATGGGTTTGAGGTGTTGGTTAATTTTTATTGACTAAATCCTAAAACCCTGAACTGTTGGGAGTTACTAGTGTGGAAGCGATGCAGATCAGATGGAGAAACGTGCTATGGGTTTGAGGTGTTGGTTAATTTTTATTGAATAAATCCTAAAACCCTGAACTGTTGGGAGTTAATAGTGTGGGAGCGATGCAGATCAGATGGAGAAACGTGCTATGGGTTTGAGGTGTTGGTTAATTTTTATTGAATAAATCCTAAAATCGTGAACTGTTGGGAGTTAATAGATCAGATGAGAACGTGGTCAAAGGTCGGTCAACCGCTGGAACAGCGCCATCCTACTACAGCTCTGTACGATACATTATATTGTGCCTCACGCTGCCTGAGTGTTCCACTTACTGGAGCTGTGCTTTTGTTCGCGTGTGGTAACCCTGCTGACGTGTAGAGCGATAGTGACTGTACAGCACATCTTGATCCTAGTTCGCTCTGTGTTACACAGCTCATAGTCTCTCTCTCTCTCTCTCTCTCTCTCTCTCTCTCTCTCTCTCTCTCTCTCTCTCTCTCTCTCTCTCTCTCTCTCTCTCTCTCTCTCTCTCTCTCTCTCTCTCTCTCTCTTTTAGGATAGGTTTTGTCCTCTTACACAGGTAGATTTTAACGGTCTGGCTGGCTGATAATTTCAGCTCATTCCCAACCTGGTGCTAGTTTTGTACTACCTGTGTTTAACCTTCAAACGTCTGCAGCAGCTGGTGATTCTTTCCGACCCCCCTATCCTCTTCGCACTTCCGGTGGAGCAGCAGGAAGCGGTGGAGATCCTGCCAAGCTGCCTCTTGTCTGCCTGTCTGTCTGTCTGATCGTCTGAGTGAGTGCTGCCATAGCGTGCCAGCAGCCCAGCGGTTTGCTCAAGCTACAGAGTGCAAGGAGTCTTGAGCAGACTGGATCTTGCCAAAATCTTTTTTTTTTTTGACTTGCTTTGCTGTTTGTGTGAGAGAACTGGGTTGGTCTCGCCATTCAGAACTGGCTGTGAGTCCGGAGTGTGTGTCAGTCAACGACCATTAAAATGATTCTAGTGGCCACAACTAATTAAATAGTTCGAACTTCTTATTATAATATAGGTCTGATATATATATATATATATATATATATATATATATATATATATATATATATATATATATATATATATATACCTTTGTTGCAGAGTCATAAATTGGGATGAAAACTCCTAAAGAAACAACCCGCTTTTTTCCTTATCTGTGAGACTGCTTAGTCACCGGTATTAAATGATGAAAAATCGCGCCACAACACAGCTAGGTGGTTACCGTTCAAACTTTCATCTTGTAGATGCTATGTATGCACTGAATTGAAGATCCTTTGGCACATCTAGATCTTCATCTTTGTCAGTATTGTGCAAGCAGCGCAGAGTGCAGTAACCAACGCTTGAATGTAAAATTCTATAACATCCAAACCGCAATAGCAGCCCCCAACAAAAGGTGACATTGCTTAGAGTATTCGTATTTCCCAGCATCACTATATAATATTCACTTCCGCTGGAAGAACAGAAAACTTTTGGATGGTTGACATGAAAAATTGTTGGAAGGCAGAGCGATTTCCGTGGGATCCAAAGGTCTGTCTCACTACATTATTTGATCAATCTGGGACACAATGCTAGTCTAGAAATTGGACCTTCAATGTAGTGAGAAAAGGTCCTCCAAACCGTCATAATTCTGTTACTGTCCGAGCGTTGCATTCTTATGTTAAAATCTATACATGTAGGGTTCGAGAGAAGGGGACGGTGGAGGAATACAAGTCTTTTACATAATGTTGGATATGTTAGCTGGAAAAATCTGTATGATGGTTCTACATGCATGGACTTATGCAGTAATGTAGAGCCATAAAGATCACCATGTAGACTGCAAGACTGTTGTCAACGTAACTCACCTGTTTTGGTCAGTAATACTCTATTATTGTGTAGTGGATAGGCTATAGCATGTAGACCTATTGTATGCTTTTCTTGGTGTTTTCCCTTTAAAGTTGAACTCATTAATGTCTCTGCTGGCCGTGTTCAAAGATTTTCTCAGCCCATAACTTAAATTGCGTTGTTCAAAAAAGCAGGGAGGTTGCAAACGGTTAACATCCAGGACGCAACAAAACGTTAGTGCCGGGTGCCTCATATGCGTAGCTCGAATTGCGAAGTAGGCCCTCTGTTGTCACTTGGGCGGCAGATCAAGACAAGACAAGAGTCCCGAGTTTCCAACTCGTCTGTAACTACTGGATAGCAGCTATCTTAATCCGTGTACGTGTAGTTTACGGTCGTCTGGGTCAATGATATCTTCAGTGTTCGCTCTAATCACGGCTGATCAATCCTTTGTAATCGTACGATTAATAAGGTAAAAAATGGGCAACGGATATCTTCATTCTTCAAAGTAACCGTTCTGCACTGGGTGTCGTTTAAAACTTTATTCGACAGTGTGGATTTTCATTCTTTAGCGTAAGCACCGATTACTAATGTCTTCATTTTAAACTTTTGGTACCCGGTTATTTGTATCTTTATTCTTCACTGTCAACACCGGTGACTAGTGTGGTCATTGTATACATTTAATACCCGGTTAGTTGTATCTTTATTCTTCATTGTCCGCACCGGTTACTAGTGTGGTCACTGTATACATTTAATACCCCGTTAGTTGTATCTTTATTCTTCATTGTCCGCACCGGTTACTAGTGTAGTCACTGTATACATTTAATACCCGGTTAGTTGTATCTTTATTCTTCACTGTCAACACCGGTTACTAGTGTGGTCACTGTATACATTTAATACCCGGTTAGTTGTATCTTTATTCTTCACTGTCCGCACCGGTTACTAGTGTAGTCACTGCATACATTTAATACCCCGTTAGTTGTATCTTTATTCTTCATTGTCCGCACGGGTTACTAGTGTGGTCACTGTATACATTTAATACCCGGTTAGTTGTATCTTTATTCTTCACTGTCCGCACCCGTTACTAATGTCGTCATTAGATACCCGGTTACTTGTATCTTTATTCTTCACTGTAAACACCGGTTACTAGTGTCGTCATTGTATACATTAGATTCCCGGTTACTTGCAGTATCTTTATTCTTCACTGTCAACATCGGTTACTAGTGTCGTCACTGTATACATGTAGATACCCGGTTACTTGTATTCATCACTGTCAACACCGGTTACAAGTGTTGTCATTATATACATAAGGTACCCGGTTATTTGTATCTTTATTCTACACAGTAAATACCTGTTACTCTATATCTGTATTATTTACGGTAAATACGATACCAATCTTTTCATCCTTTACCGAAATGAAGTTCTGGGTCTCGGCGATCAACGTGCATCAGTCATCATGTTTACTGGTATCATTAGTTTCACCGTAATCACTGTCATTTGTTTTCTAGTGCAACCTCATTCCATTGACCACTTTCCCTCCCCCTTCTCCTGTCCACGTTTTTTTCAGCACTGGAAAGATGTGTCTCCGCTAGCCAAGGATTTTATCGACAAGACTCTGGTGCTGGACCCCACTGAGCGTCTGGGCGCCATCCAAGCCAGCAAACACCCTTGGTTGCTGCAGAACGCCGCCCATGCGTCCAGCCGCAACCTGCACCGTACCGTGTCCCAGAACCTCTTACAGCGCCAGTCGCATCGCGCTAACAGCACGAAATCGTCAAAGTCCACTCGCTCCAACAAGTCGAACCGCTCAGGTCACAGCCTACGGTCAGACCGGCGCCGTGTGCAGCCGGAAGAGATTGATGAGTTACACAAGGATCCCGAGGTGCAGGCAGATCTGGCCTCCCTGGGCAGTCACCACAGCAGTATCGGCAGGACGTAGAGACATATTTGACAGGTTCAGTTGAGAAACCCTTTACTACAGGCAGCTTATCTGGTTTGGTGGCTGAGCTTTTCAGTTTAAACCTTTAGACCAACTCCAAGGTACTAGCAATAGTGATAGTCTGATAGGTTTCTACAAAGCAGCAGTATAAGTTCCATAACTCGGATAGATAATTTATACAATACATACAGCAAAGTAAAACTTCCATAAATCTGGCAGATTTCTACATAGCAACATTGAAAATTCCCCAGGAAGTTTCCATAAGCCAGTCATATTCACGCATCCATACATGTGTAACGGGTAGTTTTCACAAGCTTGGTTAACAGAAACCGTAGTTTCCACAAGTTTATATTCTTACTATCAGACATGAATGTTAACGTGGCACACACTATGGAGCTAAAGGTTCTTCTAGCCTGCACAATGTATTTGATTAGAAAGCTCACCTCTGTTCTCAGGATGGAATTTGGCAGGTTGTGTCTTACAACCTCCTCAGATTCCATACAGGGTTGTCATAGAGGCATGAATGCCATGGAATTTATTAAAACTGCTGCTGCTTCTGCTGCCACCTCCCTCAACCAGTGACACTACACGGAAGTGTCGAGAGCAGAATCCAACCCCAACTTTGCGACATGTCATGTTGAGGATTATGGGCTTCACTGTAGGCCTTGGATGGAAGAAGATCATGAACTCCATGATTTCTACCTGCAACACTAAAGCTGTGTTTGTCCAGCAGTGGACACTGTGGTCTCAGTTTTGAGTCATTGGAGTGGCCGCAGACTCCACGTTTGGGAGAGATTTTTTAAAATTTATTTGGTCTCCTTTGTTGAGGATTTATTATAATGGGTAGGCATATAGTACATTGTTTGTGAATATTAATTATTATGTAAAAGTGAAATTTTTCTCATTTTTTTTTTGTTTAAAGAGCAGCATATGTCGATAGGCAGTTAGATATGTAAGGTTTAATTTATAACTAAAACTCAAAAGGTACCTGTTACTACTTTGAAGCTGTTTCGGAAGGCAGACTAAACCTGGCCGCTGTTACTGTTGATGATGATTTTGATATTGTAAAAAACTGTTTCTGGCACTTGCAACATTCATTCCCAGAATGCTACATAGTGACAATAAAACTGTTTCTGGCACTTGCAACATTCATTCCCAGAATGCTACATAGTGACAATGGCTTTTAATGGTTACAGCTGAGCAGAGAACAAGTAATCTTTGCACAAAATGGCAAGCAGGACTACGTTATTTCTTTCCTAGTCCTGTCAACGAACAATGGATACATTTCTTAATAATTTATGTTGTTCAATTACAGCATAAACAGGGTGTACATTTATCTTCTTGGTATTTAAAATTCTTTACCTAGTTTTTGTTAGGCGAACGATAAAATAGTTATCTTACAACCAGCCCCAAAGAGGTCGACATAGGAAACTCAAGTTTGGAAAAACAACCCTTGAGATTGCCAATGGTAATGTTTGCAACTCCATAAATATCTCATCCCAGGAAAAATTGTAACCATGTGGCTTCTTATATGGTAAAATTAAGAGCAACTTCTTAAATTTGAAAAAAAAAATATATATATATATATATATCCTTCAGCTAAATAATGCTGAACATAATATAAGTGTGTTGAATCACGGGGAGGTTACTATATTGAACTCGATATATGATCATATCTTGTGTTTTCTGGACATCGGAAGTTTTTAACGTCATGTGTTAATAAAAAAGAAACCAAACAATTAAAACAGAGCATCTGTAGTATATCTGAAGATAACCAAATCTGATCAGGGTTATAATGTTGGAAACATGGTGGACTTGACCTGATTGTGCTGAAGCACCTGGACGGGTGTCGAACGCAAATAGCTGTGCTCCGTGTGCCGTCCCATCCCTTTCCCGTCACTCCACCTGATCTAGTGGTCTAGCCGTAGCGGTGTGTGTGTGTGGAGGGGAGGGGAGGTAATAAGAGATGAGTTCTCTCTAGTCCTATTGTCAACATCCATTGTGTCACACATCCTGGTGGCACCTACTCACATAGCACAAGTCTCTTCGGGCTACAAACCCCAATGGGAAAGTTTGAAGAGCTAATTTCCACACCTCTTAGTCCATATGTTTTATTTGGTTTCATAATATTCATTTTCAATATCATAGATTATTTTTTTCCTTCTCTCTTTTTCGAAGCAATGTTGTTGTTTTTTTTTTTCCAATCTTTAAAAGAATGCGAAAGTAAAAATAATTAAAAAAAAAAAACCCAACACAATCTTCATTTGAGCACCAGTTGGTGTAAGAAATCTTTGGTTTTCGAATCGTACTCGATGAAGTTAAAACGGTTTCATAAAGCATTTCGGATCTTTGAAATGTGCTCTACGTCTGGTTTCGCATCTTGATATTTGAGTTAAGTCAAAGTCTTAACTCTCTATACTTGAAATACCTGAGCTCCCATCCCAGTTGCTCTTTTAAAGCAAAAAGAAATCAGAATAATCTTCAATACATAAGGAACCAAATCTGTGCTGATTGTTATTGGGTGTAAATCGGAAACCCACAGAGCTTACTGTATATTTTTTTAATGCACATTTGTTCACTATTCGATGGGAGAAAGAAGCCTAGGTAATAATACGCTATTTCATGATACCTTGATTTACTCAAGTGATTTTATTATATAGACATATATTTTGGCTCAACTTAGATCTATGCAAGTAGGCTACATGAAAGTTTTTAAGGACAAGAAAAGAAAACCAAAATTCGTCTATGTGTTAACAGTAGTTCTGGTGGTGTTACCGTGAAGAGGCCACATCGTTGTGTCTTAACATTAAGGTCTGGCATTCATCCTCCAGCCGCCAGTGCGTTGATCTTCCGGCGATCGCAAGATTTCCAAAGCTCCAGCCAGCCACTGGATGTTTTCCCTCCCGGAGTTACGGCTTGGTTGAGCTGTCAGCCTATTGTCTGCTAGCGAATTAATTCCTCCGTCTCTATAACACTGAATAACGCGAAGCAGTTTTCCTCAAATATGGCCTTGTGCCAAATTAATGTTATTGTTCAGCCAGACCCCCCCCCCCCCCGGGACATAAGGAGGAAAGGTAAAAAAAAGGGGGTGGGGGCACTTCAGCAAGCGAACAGTAAAAGCTGGTGGAAGATTAAACAAAATAAACACCAGCCCTTTATGTTTTGTTAGGGACGAGCAAGCCCGGAAAGGAGAAAGACTGAAGTTAAGATTAGGCTGACAGGACTTATCAGCGA
Source organism: Elysia crispata (assembly GCA_033675545.1). Taxonomy (NCBI): domain Eukaryota; kingdom Metazoa; phylum Mollusca; class Gastropoda; family Plakobranchidae; genus Elysia; species Elysia crispata. The sequence goes on from JAWDGP010002572.1 coordinate 33,937, forward strand.
CTTGAAGCCGTGCTGGCGGGGCGAACAATTCCAGATCAGTGGAGCTTTGCACTGCCACAGTGGCAGCACAAAACAAAGGAAGTGTAGATCTAGGGGCCTACATTACCCGCAGCCAGTCAGGCAATCAATCAGTGAGGGGTCCCAAACTTAGACCCCCCGTGGAGGAGCCAATAGCCATACACTGGCAGCCACTGAGATAGGCGATTTGTATACACTTCTGATCTCGGTCCAGATCTGGCAAGGAGCTCTGGCCGGTCTCGCGCTTTATCTCCTCTCTAGCAGCGGGACCAGCGCTGAGTGACCTTGCTTGACCTTGGCACGGACTGCTGGTGTGTGTTGATAGTATCTGACACTTGACCACTTCCTGCGCCGCAGCAGGAATGTTGATATTGGCCGATTAAACTCCATCGCAATGCGCCCGAGGCTATGGGGTCCCGCGGGTTGAATGAGCAAAGCATCAATACCAGGCGTATATAATGTATGTTATACCATATTATAATCGGATTTTAGGAATCACCACAGTGTGGAAACATATCTACCCGTGTCGGGCTTTATGCGGTTAGGTTTTTAACCAAATATTATTTGTGTTGACTTTTCGTTTTAGCACGGCCTGACATTGTTATGAATTGTCACCCTTATAATTGAAAAGAAATACAAACCTTAGCACACCCAGGCCACAGCAACTGCTAATCAAATTTCTACTTAAGTACAAACGCGTACACATTTGTTCATTGCTGCCAGATAAGAAGAATAATTCAACAATTAAAAACTCATCTGGCGCGATGTGTTTATGTCGTCTTGCAGCCTTTTTGGTTTATTTAGAATTTAACATAGCATGATTCTTTCCTTGCGCCTCATAGGTTTTGATGTTGCCTCCAAGTACTTGAAGCTACAAGGATAATGACCAGAAATAGTTTGTAGAGACAGTATCAGTATCTGTCAACTCAGTTTAGAAATTTAGCTTTGCTCACTTGTTCTTACACAAACATCTTTTTCTCCTCTTCCTGTGTCTCCCTCTACCCCAGTTTGTTTCTCCTCGGCATCACCTTACCTAACCAGCACCCATGCTCGGAAATTCTTATTACTCACAAATGATAACTGAGTACAAACCTACGAATAATAAGATGGCCGAGTACGGCTTTGTAACAGTAATTACTAGTTAATACTGCACACTTTGTGCTATATAGTTAAAGACAATCTTGTTCTCTTAGGATTTTGCAAGATTCATGGCATATAATGATATATTTTCAACTTTTATTACGAAAATTTAGTTGTACATAATCCTGTTACCACTTGTTGTAATTTTTCATTTCTCAAATGTTAATTAGAAATGGGAAACATTTCTGTTGTTGAAAGTATGAACATAAATGGATGCAAAATTATGATGGGAAAAAAGGTTCTCTACGCAATAGTTGCTTTTGTTTTTGTAAGTTGGGCAGGAAACAGGCAGGCTGTAATCGAATGTAAATATATACTTAGAGAGTACAGAGAATACCTTGATAATAAAGTTTGAATATTTTCATCTTTACAAGTGTGTTTTATATATATATTCATATATATGGGGTCCATGTAGCCTAGGGTAATGAGGCATTTCTCCTCGGAAATAGTTAATCAACCATGGGATAAAGTGAAGGATTGTTGGTTCAGTTTCTATTCGTGGGTTGAAAGAACTATACTTCATGACTCTTGTCTCTCTCTTTGATTAGCAACCCCTCTGTGGTAGTTCATCAATCTAGTCCAAACTGTGCTCTACACAAGACATGTCTGGAACTGTCAGTGTTTGAGTGTGTATGATTTATCAAACATTTCAGTGAATTTACATGTTACTTCTATTTTGGTTTTATAATGTTTCTATTCGGTGCCAACTTTTTTTTTTCTTCATGTTTGAAACTTGATAGGTTTGAAACAATGTGATTTTAAGAACATTTGAAATGTAAAAAAAAAATGTCAAATTATACATGTAGTTGTATGTACAATATATATATATAAATATATATATATATATATATATATATATATATATATATATATATATATATATATATATATATATACTTATTGCCGTCCATATGAGATTTTTACCAGTCCGATACCACCTCCGGCCAATAGTGATGTCTGTGATGACCTTCTACTACATTATTTTAATTTTTATTTGTTAGCGTATTGCACAATTTAAGCGTTCAAAAACCGTCCATAAATTGTTCATAGTTAAACATTGGATTCACAACTGCCCCCATTTGGTCCAATACAATTTCTCCTCGAAGAAAATACATGTAACTGTGTGAACAGAGAAGAGATGAGAAAAAGTCTAGGAATATTAGAACTAGAAGACACTCTGATAGACCAAATTATCATTGTTACCATTTATAATCCCAATTGTAAACCTTTGGTATGGTTGCCTGTGTTAAGTTTTAATGAAATAAGCACAAATTTGTTATCATGATAGAGGATACATAAAAATATAAGACATGTTTTTTCCTTACTGTTTTACACAGATGAAGAAATTTGAAACTAAAGATAAAAGGTAAACATAGGGTCATATAATGAAATAATTAAGGCATCGTTACTGAGTGGGTTCCCCCGTCCCCTTACTCTTAACTGAATGGGTTACTCCACCACCTTACTGAGTTACTCACTACAGATCCGGTTATTTAATAAATTTTTGCTTGATTTAAACCACTGTTAAACCTTGAGGTATACTTGTGGACCATGCAAAAGCTTAAAGCTTAAACTAGATGATCACCCCTTGCAATTATTCGTTCAACAAATCTGTAAAGGAAAGACAGAATTTTGCAAGCTTTGGGCTGCCCCACCTCAGCTTGTACCGATGTTGTTTTCCAACTTGTAATGTTTTCCTAACTCTGAAGCAAGGACTGCTTCTCCCTCTCCTGTCACAACTATGCACAATCTGAGCCACCTCAGATACCCAGGGAAGCCATATAAAGCAAGTGATTGCTAGCAACTGCTGAACAATTGTCCACAAGTTGTGTTGCATTTATAATCATTTGTATGGCAGAAAGTTCTCATTTTCATGTTATGTAGAGATGTTTCTCTAAACGCAATTATTGTTGTTTTATTGAAGGATTTTGTATATTTTACATGTTTTGTATCATGTGCACAATGCACTTGCAAAGGGTATTATATTTTATAAAGAGAAACTACAAAGTATGTTTTCATGTATATATTTGGCACAGTATAAGCTAAGACCAGTTAGAGTAAGCTGTTTGAGACTGCTGCCTCCAACTAGAGGAGGAGAAGGAGGGAACAGCACAGTATTCAAACTGTGTTCCTGTTAGGTTCTAGTTTGAACTTTTTAGCCTTTTCTTTACAAGGTGTTTTTATTAGTATCATTTCTATTTTTGTTCTATCCCTCCGTCCGTTCATGCAGATTCTGTTATGTCATGTTTGAGGTACCTTCCTCAATGTCTCAGTAAGGTTTGTACATTTATGATCTTCTCCTTTGGATAATGTTGAGGGACTGAAGAGCTATACGTGTATTGCTACTCTACTTTCTTACAGATACACAGACTTCTTCAAGTTCTTGTCAAACTTAAAAGCAAAATAAAACATGACAATTGACATATATTCCTATTCTCATGTTACCCACTCAAACTGCACAATGCGTATCGTTAAATAAAGAAAAATCTGGTACATAACGAACAGTGAGTGGGATGTGTTTCACTTCTATTTTTAAAGAATTTTTTTTCTAAATGTGTGTGTGGTGTTTGTTGTCCTGATGCTGTTGGTGTGTGAACAGAGGGGAACAGAATGTGTCCAAGAGTGCAGGTTGATTAGACTGGTGCCACTCTCTTAATATTTGTACTGTTCTGGTACAGTAGTGTAGGCCTACCGACCTGTTTAGACTGGTGCCACTCTCTTAATACTTGTACTGTTCTGGTGCAGTAGTGTAGACCTACCGACCTGTTTAGACTGGTGCCACTCTCTTAATACTTTTATTGTTCTGGTATAGTAGTGTAGGCCTACCGACCTGTTTAGACTGGTGCCACTCACTTAGTTGTACTGTTCTGGTGCAGTAGTTCAGGCCTACTGTCCTGTTTAGACTGGTGCCACTCTCTTAATATTTGTACTGTTCTGGTACAGTAGTGTAGGCCTACTGTCCTGTTTAGACTGGTGCCACTCTCTTAGTTGTACTGTTCTGGCACAGTAGTATAGGCCTACTGTCCTGTTTAGACTGGTGCCACTCTCTTAGTTGAATTGTTCTGGTACAGTATTGTAGGCCTATCCACCTCTTTAGACTGGTGCCACTCTCTTTATACTTGTACTGTTCTGGTACGGTAGTGTAGGCCTACCGACGTGTTTAGACTGGTGCCTCTCTCTTAATACTTGTATTGTTCTGGTACAGTAGTGTAGGCCTACCGACCTGTTTAGACTGGTGCCACTCTCTTAATACTTGTACTGTTCTGGTGCAGTAGTTCAGGCCTACTGTCCTGTTTAGACTGGTGCCACTCTCTGAATACTTGTACTGTTCTGGTACGGTAGTGTAGGCCGACCCACCTCTTAAGACTAGTGCCACTCTCTTAATACCGTTCCGGTAATTGTACTGTTCTGGTACGTTAGTGTAGGCCTACCCATCTGTTAAGACTGGTTCCACTCTCTTAATACCGTACCGGTAATTGTACTGTTCTGGTACGTTAGTGTAGGCCTAGCGACCTGAAACACTGATCCTCACATTATTGCTGCGTTTTAAAGAGTTACAGTATAAGACACGTCAGGTCTGGGCTCACACTACCGGTGGCGTCCCAAGGCTGCACTGAATTCTGGGAAATACAGAGCTAGCCTAGGAGTAGGACTCGTAGAGATCTGCAGTTTGTTAGTCACTGATCTACAAAATCTGAAGCGGATGATTACCTGATTATGTTGTTGTTGTGATTATTATTATTATTATAATTATTATTATTATTATTTTAACGATGAATTAAATAAGAGCTAGAACTTTATCAACTAAATTTAAAAAAACAACAAAAAAAACCCTGAAAAACACCATAATTATATTGGCGACCACGTAGCGACATTTCACAAAAGGACTCTCTCTCTGTCTGTCTGTCTCTCTCTGTCTCTGTCTCTGTCTCTCTCTGTCTCTCTCTCTCTCTCTCTCTCTCTCTCTCTCTCTCTCTCTCTCTCTCTCTCTCTCTCTCTCTCAATTTATCTGTAAAAAAAAAATATTAATTAGTACTGTATTTAACATGGTACATTTTGAAGGGGAAAAAAGGAAGACGATTTCTGTGTGTTTCATGAAAAAGAAAACAATGTTAACAATCAAAGTAACGTTGGCCTACACAGTACATGTATAAATAAAGTGAGAAGGCTAAACATCCATGAGAAATTTACTGAATTTGATCCAGACAGTCATGAAGAAGAAGCAATCTAAAATCTTTTTTGTTTGTAAATGAATACCAGTACAATAAAGTTTGTTGATAACACTGGGGAGCAAAAAATTAAATTTTGTTTTCTGCATAGGTTTTGAGACCTGTTTTATGGTAATTTGGGGTCACTGATTCCAAATATGACATCATTTTTTTTTAATCAGGTCAAGTTTTTTTTTTTTGCAATGGGCTGAAATATTTTTTGCCATATATATTGATTTTCTATATATGTAATAACAATTAAATTCAGAACAAGAACAATTAAGAGTTCACCAAAAATATATGCATAGCCTTTATACGATATTAGAATAGACGAAAAGAAAGATACTTGTATTTTAAAGTCATGATTTGAATAACATTATTATTCCCCTTGAAGAATTTTGGTGAAAAAGTTAAATTCTGAGTGACTTTACTCTGAAACAAAATTTCGTGTGATCGATCTTCTGGAATGAGCTTTTCCAAAATATTCTCGTTGAATACTCCAGCAATAGTCTGCCATGATGTGGGAATCCAATCGACCTTGGTATCTCTCTTCCATAATTTTAATATCTTGATCAAAACGCTCGGCCTGCTCATCGCTGACTGCTGCTAAATTGTCAGGAAATTGATCTTAATGACTGTTAAGAAAGTGCACCTTTATACTCATGTTGTAGCCAAGTTTGTGATAGTTCTCCAACATTGTTTCAACTATGTTTCTATAGTCATTAAATTTGGTGTTACCTAAAAAGTTCTTAACTACAGAAACGAAGGACAGCCTTGCTCGTCTTTCAGTTTCATTCATTGAATTGGGGAAAGCGTTGTCCTTCACAAGTTGTCTAATCTGTGGACCATCAAACACAGCTGCTTTTATTTTCTTATAAGAACGCGCCGGCAATGACTCACACAAGTACTTTATAAAGGAATTGCCATAGTATTGAGAGCTTTTACAAATTGCTTCATAAGGCCCAGTTTAATGTGCAGAGACGGGAATATAATCTTCCGGCGATCGACGAGAGGTTCATTAATGATGTTGTTCTCACCAACTGTCAGGTGTTTTCTTACAGGCCAGCCTTTTTGTTCCCAGTGTCTCTCTTTGGCTCTGCTGTCCAGAGGCAGATGAAAGAAGGATATTTTGTATAGCCACCTTGTTCACCTAGCAAGAAATTGACCATTTTCAGGTTTGGGCTCCCAACGTCGTTATTAAACCACGAATATTATTACAATAAAAGAAGTCACACGCAGAATTAAAAAAAACTGTAAAAAGCAGTGTTCGCGGTTACGAAAGTAAGTTACTCTTGCTTCAAGTTTTAGCATGTTTTTGTCTTTCAATCGTGAAGCTAATAACTCTGATTGATTTTTAGACAGGCCCAGATCTCGCACTAGATCATTCAGTTCTGGCTGAATAAATTGTTCTGGTTGTGATAAAGCCACAAAATCTGAATCACTGTCTTTATTAGTATCAGGGCACTTTTCTTCATGATCACAATCATATTCACTATCTCAGTATCTGTATCCTACAGTTGGGAGAAAACGGGCCTTGTGTCGTTAGCTGAGTAAACAACAGGTCGAATCGCTGAAGGTAAACTTGGATACGTGTCTCATCACGACGAGCTTTGCCACTAAATCCAGATACTTTAGTTAGACAAAAATAACAGTTGGTTACATGATCTTGTTGCTCACGTCATACCATTGGTATGCTGCATTTGATATTGTCTTTGGGGCCCTTAGTCCAGTGGCGTAGATTCTCTTCACATGAATAGCATACTTTATGAGGTATGCTTTTCTCACAAAGTCACGTATATCCCTTCTTTGTTTTGGAGGTGTGAGAGACCCACAGATGTAACAATATGAATCTGGACAGGTCACACACTTCCTACGACTAAATTTGCAAAACATTTTGAATGGAAATGATCATAGTGACTCATACGCAATGTATAAATGTATAACTGGAAAAGACAGGGTGAAAAGACCTAATGTTATGGAAACATCTTGTATAAAAACAATAATGATAAAAAAGGTACGTTTTTTCTCCTCAAATGTTACATTTAAATTTATATTATCCTTTTGAGATTTTAACTCATATACACTTAATTCTAAGCCTAAATATTTAACTTAAAGAATGTATGTATTTTCCTTTTTAACCTGAAACATACCATACATTTTATAATTAGATCTTCTCTTTTAAAGTTTACGTATAGTTTGTTGCTTCCCTTGGAAATATTTTTATATAATTACTTCTCCTTAAATTTTGCCTGAATCATCTAAACAATTTAAAATTCAAAGTAGCATAAAAACTTGACTCGATATAAAAATATGAATGACATTTTCAGAACCAGTGGCTTAAAATCTTTCAAAAAATCAACTTTCAGATCTCATGCAGAAAAATGTGTGTTCCCCAGTGGAATAACTCTCCATTTCCGACCATGAGGCAAGGCGAATCTCACGAAAAGTTGGTTAGTAACTGGCGAAAATATAATAATACTATACATCATACATTTATATATTCGTTTAGCCTCTTCCTGGTCGCTGATCCAATTATTGGAGATTACAAATCTTCATATCAATATAGATCTAGCTCTATAATTAAAAATTGAGCTGCCCATACATGTTTGGGCATCTTTCATGTACTGGTTCCTGGTATTTACCATTAGGTAGAAGTCCAACCAATTTATTCTACATTTCTCCCCATCCATTTTTAACGAAAAAGATCCATTCTTTTATTTTTTTTCTCTCTCTAACTAGCCATATGTGTGTGTGTGTGTGTATATATAATTCATTATAGGCTTTCATGCAATACTGTAGTAACATTGTACTATAAAAGCAGAGAAAAGAGAGACGCCGAGAGTTCGATAACTAAATTGTAACCTCCCCATAGAGGTCAGCAGGCTAGCTTGAAGGTTCAACATGTCAAATTGCTTGTCCTTAGTAATAGTACATATGTACATGAACACTGTTGTACTTTTTGTAGTCTAAGGACTGCAGTGCAAGAGCTGGGTCTGAAGTTCTTATTTTTAATTTTATTGGGCTAACCTACCCTCACTTTCAGAAGGATCAAGATATTTACGTTACTTTGTAGTACTAGGCTTCACACTTGTATAATAACTCCATTGGTCCCGAGGTTCAGATTCCCCTGGGACACCTTCAACTCATTGTCATAATGATTTGGATGATTTTAGCAGCATACATTTCCTAAAGACAAACAAGAAGTCTGTGCCTGTAAAACAAAATAGGGTGAATCATCGCCAGCCATTCAGTATTAACAGAGAGAGAGAGAGAGAGAGAGAGAGAGAGAGAGAGAGAGAGAGAGAGAGAGAGAGAGAGGGGGGGGGAGGGGGGGGGGGGGCAGGCATTGCTTTAGTTGTTTACATACATATTACGACGTGTAAGGTAGGTGTTGGAGTTTGGGGCTCTCAAAGGGGTTCTCGATAATATGAAGCGCTACAGTGTGTGCTGCTAGATCTAATGCTATCAAAGACTATAATTATACCAACCAAGTTGCTGCCCAGCGGTCTGAAGTGAGTGATTCTACAATCACGCGGGCGGTTTCCCTATCTCAAGCATCAGAATCTGATCTGAGACTATAGTATTAGTAAGAGTAAGCTAAGAACAATGGAATGTCGATGTGGACATGTCGTACAGTCACGGATCTGAGTCGCAGTCACGTGCCCCGTCCTTACCTGACAGTGATGGCACTGATACTAATAGTGATACAGTACAAACAGAAACTAATCTGATTTGCTCTCTCTCTCTCTCTCTCTCTCTCTCTCTCTCTCTCTCTCACTCTCTCACTCTTACACACACACACACTCTCTCTCTCTCTCTGTTAATACTATAAATACAATAGTCATACTCTGTAGTCGTTATGAAGCAACAAATAGAGTAAGACTAGTAAATACAATGTAGTAATACATGTAGTATGGCTGGCGATGATTCGCTCGTACCGTTTCATTTTCTTTCATGTTTGTCTTTTGCAAGTGCATGTACAATTGACGACCATAATTTCTGCCTTTTGGCTGTTCATTCCCAATCATTTCTTTCTAATAATTGATGCAAGTCTTCTTTACTTTCTGCAATAACTCCAGTGTCATTAGCTTACCTCGAGTTGTAAGTGGCACACTGACAAAGACTCAAGGTTCAATAACACAAACAGCAAACAGAGGCTGCTTTGTTACAGCGTGAAAAGACGTTGAAGTTCACTAATGCCGTGTGCACTGCAGTTAATTGAGAAGGACTCGGGTTCATGAAAAAAAATTGCTATACGTAACAAACTGATGACTTGAATTTTAATAGCATAAACTGAGGGACTCGGTGATCATCATCATTGGCTGGAGCACACGGAAAAGGCTAGAGATTCATTAATATAGGTAGCACATTGAAAAGGGCTCGAAGTTCATTAGCATAGGCTGTAGGTAGCACACTGAGAGAGACTAGAGGTTAATTCACAATAACAAAGGCTGTAGGTAGCACACTGAGAAAGACTAGAGGTTAATTCACAATAACAAAGGCTGTAGGTAGCACACTGAGAAAGACTAGAGGTTAATTAACAATAACAAAGGCTGTAGGTAGCACACTGAGAGAGACTAGAGGTTAATTAACAATAACAAAGGCTGTAGGTAGCACACTGAGAGAGACTAGAGGTTAATAAACAATAACAAAGGCTGTAGGTAGCACACTGAGAGAGACTAGAGGTTAATAAACAATAACAAAGGCTGTAGGTAGCACACTGAGAGAGACTAGAGGTTAATTAACAATATCAAAGGCTGTAGGTAGCACACTGAGAGAGACTAGAGGTTAATAAACAATAACAAAGGCTGTAGGTAGCACACTGAGAGAGACTAGAGGTTAATTAACAATAACAAAGGCTGTAGGTAGCACACTGAGAGAGACTAGAGGTTAATAAACAATAACAAAGGCTGTAGGTAGCACACTGAGAGAGACTAGAGGTTAATTCCCAATAACAAAGGCTGTAGGTAGCACACTGAGAGAGACTAGAGGTTAATTAACAATAACAAAGGCTGTAGGTAGCACACTGAGAGAGACTAGAGGTTAATAAACAATAACAAATGCTGTAGGTAGCACACTGAGAGACTAGAGGTTAATAAACAATAACAAAGGCTGTAGGTAGCACACTGAGAGAGACTAGAGGTTAATTAACAATATCAAAGGCTGTAGGTAGCACACTGAGAGAGAATAGAGGTTAATAAACAATAACAAAGGCTGTAGGTAGCACACTGAGAGAGACTAGAGGTTAATTAACAATAACAAAGGCTGTAGGTAGCACACTGAGAGAGACTAGAGGTTAATAAACAATAACAAAGGCTGTAGGTAGCACACTGAGAGAGACTAGAGGTTAATTCACAATAACAAAGGCTGTAGGTAGCACACTGAGAGAGACTAGAGGTTAATTAACAATAACAAAGGCTGTAGGTAGCACACTGAGAGAGACTAGAGGTTAATAAACAATAACAAATGCTGTAGGTAGCACACTGAGAGACTAGAGGTTAATTAACAATAACAAAGGCTGTAGGTAGCACACTGAGAGAGACTAGAGGTTAATTAACAATAACAAAGGCTGTAGGTAGCACACTGAGAGAGACTAGAGGTTAATAAACAATAACAAAGGCTGTAGGTAGCACACTGAGAAAGACTAGAGGTTAATTCACAATAACAAAGGCTGTAGGTAGCACACTGAGAAAGACTAGAGGTTAATTCACAATAACAAAGGCTGTAGGTAGCACACTGAGAAAGACTAGAGGTTAATTCACAATAACAATTTACACAGGCTGTAGGTAGCACAGTGAGAACGGCTAGAGGTAAATTAAGAATAGGTAGCACACTGAGAAAGACTCGAGGTTAATTAACAACAACATAGGCTGTAGGTAACACACTCAGAAAGGTTAGAGGTTTTTGAACATACCGTTAAAATAGAGATTTATCAACATAAAGACTGTAATGTCACACATTGAGAAAGAATGGAGGTTTATCAACATAGAGACTGTAATGTCACACATTGACGAAGAATGGAGGTTTATCAACATAGAGACTGTAATGTCACACATTGAGAAAGAATGGAGGTTTATCAACATAGAGACTGTAATGTCACACATTGAGAAAGAATGGAGGTTTATCAATACAGAGACTGTAGTGTCATACGTTGAGGAAGAATGGAGGTTTATCAACATAAAGACTGTAATGTCACACATTGAGGAAGAATGGAGGTTTATCAACATAAAGACTGTAATGTCACACATTGAGGAAGAATGGAGGTTTATCAACAGAAAGACTGTAATGTCACACATTGAGGAAGAATGGAGGTTTATCAACATAAAGACTGTAATGTCACACATTGAGGAAGAATGGAGGTTTATCAACATAGAGACTGTAATGTCACACATTGAGAAAGAATGGAGGTTTATCAACATAGAGACTGTAATGTCACAATTGAGAAAGATTGGAGGTTTATCAACATAGAGACTGTAATGTCACACATTGAGAAAGAATGGAGGTTTATCAACATAGAGACTGTAATGTCACACATTGAGAAAGAATGGAGGTTTATCAACATAGAGACTGTAATGTCACAATTGAGAAAGATTGGAGGTTTATCAACATAGAGACTGTAATGTCACACATTGAGAAAGAATGGGGGTTTATCAACATAAAGACTAATGTCACACATTGAGAAAGAATGGAGGTTTATCAACATAGAGACTGTAATGTCAAACATTGAGAAAGAATGGAGGTTTATCAACATAGAGACTGTAATGTCACACATTGAGAAAGAATGGAGGTTTATCAACATAGAGACTGTAATGTCACACATTGAGAAAGAATGGAGGTTTATCAACATAGAGACTGTAATGTCACACATTGAAAAAGCATGGAGGTTTATCAATACAGAGACTGTAATGTCACACGTTGAGAAAGATTGGAGGTATATCAACATAGGGACTTTAATGTCACTTATTGAGAAAGATTGAAGGTTTATCAACATAGACTGTAATGTCACACATTGAGAAAGATTGAAATTTCAATATGATTGTTTTTGGTGTGGCACATTCGGGACTCACAGTTCAATAGGCTACATGTAACACAGTCTGTGTGATGAACCACATTCAGAATGTTTCAGGGTTCATGAAATAACCGTAGAACATGATACATTTAATGTCATACATTGTCTCAGGTGATACCAATGTAGGCCCCCATGTAATTTTGTAAAATTTATGAGATGTTTGAATTTTGCATGAAAAGGTACCGGCCACCCGTGCTACATGCTACATGTACATGATATCTACTCTCTAAAGCTTAAAGTGCAGGCTAGGAATAGGATAGGCTCTAGGGTCAAATGTTGCAGCGCAAACCTCCTTTTAAATCTTACCTAGGAGTAGGATAGTCAAGCATTGATTTGGTGGTGAACAACCCCTCTCCTTTCCCCTCTAGAAATAACAGTTAAAATGGCAGGAAGTGGAGAGGACATCAAAGAGAGAATCAAAATCACAGAACTCCAGTAACTTAAGGTGTAAACAATCACCCAACTTGGACAGTTATATGGATAAAGAGTACAAAATTCAAAATTACATTTAAACGGTTCACCTAAAATATGGCTTCATCAGTATAGACTAGTGTCGTGACATCTATACTATATATATATATATATATATATATATATATATATATATATATATATATATATATATATATATATAGTCGAGTCCGCTTATTTCGAAGTTATTCGGATAAAAAAAGGACTTCGAATTATCCGAAATTTGAATTACCAGAATATAAAGAGAAAGAGAGTTAAAAAAATGTGGATGACAGATCAGAAATGTCGTACAAGTGTGCAGAGGGTTGGGGTGGGCCTAACCCTTTTCTCTCTTGTAGCCTTATTGCAGACTCTTGCCTGTAACGAAGGTGGCTAAACACACATACACACACATACACACCCGAATCACTTGCTGCGCGGAGCATAGCACTACATGTACTTTGTTGTACAGGCCTGGAAAAGTGCTTTCAACTGTCAGAATTTAAAGAAAATCACGCCAAAATCGCTTCGAATTAACCAGATCTTCATTTAAAAATTCGAACAAACCGATATTTTGCAATAAAGCTTAACCAGAGAAATATTCGATAAAAGTAGACGACTTCGAAATATCCAAGAATTCGAACTATCCGGATTCGAATTATTTGGACTCAACTGTATTTGTGGACTTTCAAATTTTTGAGGCAAAAGGCTTCTGAACCACTGAACCAAATGACTTCAAATTTTGCAGGATACCTGATCGATAGTGGTAAGATGCACATCTATAAAAGGAAGTGTGAAGACTCTGTAGTTTTTTTGTTTGGAATTTTATTATTTCCTCATTTGAATACCCTTTATCGGCCCACAAACGCCATAATCAAACTTTTTAAAGCCAAACGGAAGTCTACTATGCACGGCATACAGAACGGCAATTCACACAGTTTTCGATGCCTCAATCCGTAAGATTTGTGGGCCAAAACACAGCTGATGGACAGATCCTTCTGAACGATTGATGCTGTTCAAAATTAGAAAATAATCTAAATCTAGGTAGAGATAAATCAAGAATGTCACGTAAAAGACAAGGGGGTTCTTCAAAAGGAAGGTTAACTCCTAGCCAAAAATACTAGCTAGATCTAGATCGTCATCAAGTAAGAATGAAAAGTCAGACTCAGGGTCAGAGAATGCTAGGTCTAGATCTAGATCTAGAACAAGTAGATCTAGATCAAGATCTACTCGAGTTTCTGATTCTTCAACCAGAACAGAATCTAGATCTAGGCCTACTTTTCAAAGTGTGCAACATGTAGGCCTACAAACAGGGAGACGCCAGGCTACAGAAAATGATGCAAATTAGACCGCTCTTCACTTCAACACTGATCAATTCAGAAATGAGTCCTCAATCGGAAACATGATCTAATGCCAGCACTGCCGAGCCATGAAGTTAGAGATGAATCTAAAGGTATGTGCTGCAGTAATGGAAAAGTAAATCCGGAACCATTTCCACCTCTTCCGCAGCAATTAGCGGTCCTGTTTGAAAGGACAACTGATCAATCTGTGCGCTTTCGGCAGGACATAAGGAAATACAACAGTGCATTCCAATTTACTTCTCTTGGCTGTAAAGAAGTGAGAATGAATGGATGGAGTCCACAGTTCCGAATTCAAGGACAGGTTTGTCACCTCATATTAGGCCCTCTAGAACCTGCCGATGAAATGCAAGCTAGATTTTTGCAAATCTGCTTCATGGACGGAGACCAACAAATTCAGAAGTCTTCCATCACCGATGGACTTTGTAACATCATTTTGTTGGACATTCAAGAAGCATTGAGCCAGAATCACAAATACGTGAAGGAGCTGAAATGTGCATATGAGTTTGCAAGCTCTCGCCAAATAGAAAATTTCCGAATTGTTATCAATGAAACAGTACGACCATTAGGGACACATGAAAGGACACACAACGCATCCACACTAAATGAAGTTGCAATTCGTTTGCCAAATAATCCAGTCAGACACCGTGATATTGTGCCTGCATACAAGATCTGATCAGCTGCAAAGGATTTCAGAATTTCATAAGGCCTATGACAGTTTACAGTATCCTACACATGTACTTTTTCCACATGGCAGTGACAGTTGGAATCTTATCATGAAAATTACCGGTCAGCACAAGGTAACGCAACTGCAATTCTATTGCGTCCATTTATTTACAAGGCGAGGCAACCATTTATTGCAGGCACGTCGGATCCCTTTCCACAGGTGACAACTATGCATCTCTCTCTCTCTCTCTCTCTCTCTCTCTCTCTCTCTCTCTCTCTCTCTCTCTCTCTCTCTCTCTCTCTCTCTCTCTCTCTCTCTCTCTCTCTCTCTCTGACACTCCGTTCATCGAACGGGTAACCAACTAGTTACTAATATTAGGGAATGTGATTTCTTTTTGTTCAAAACGTAGGTTTCGATCAAATTTTTCATGCATCCGTTTTATAATTTCCTTTTTCACTTCAAATTGTAGATCAATTTTCGTAGGACGTTCTCGCTGTCTTTTTATATCAAATCTATAGCTGGTACATGTACCTTTTTATGAGTGTTGTTACAGTCTTTCCGATATATTGTTTACCGCATTTGTTGCAGCTCATGAGGTAAACTATGTTGTGTGAATGGCAGGATAAGTTGTGTCTTATTTTGAAAGTTTTTTTTCCATTGGTGAAGGACTGAAAGGATAACGCGATTGTGGTGTGTGGACAAGTTTTGCAATTTGAAATATTGCAAGGTTTGAAACCCGAGTTGTTGTTCCTTGGGGATATGGTGGCGTGCCCTAGCATGTCTTTCATGATCATTGGTCGGTGGGAGGCTGTCATGGGAGGTTCAGGTATGGCTTTCTTGCATCTTTCGGACAGATGTAGGATGGGCAGGTATTTTTTGAAGATGTTGGAAATGTTAGGAAGTGGCAGATTGTAGGTGAGAACAAACGGAATTTCCTCGGTCTGGTTTTTAGTTCTTGTGCCTCTGAAGCGCGTGTGATCTAGGTATCTCTGAGGCTTTCTTAATGGCGGCATTATTTGTTTTTGTGGAAATCTGCGCTGCCTAAAATTAGAGAAACCCACCAGATTCATATGCTAGAAACATTAGAACCAAAAGGCATAAGTATCAATGAACAGATATCATTTCCTATATCTTTACTTCACACGTAAAGTAAACTTTCAGCTTTTACTGCATTTCATAAATAACTGTGCGGCCAGAGTCAGATTGCTACCCTCATTATTATTATTATTATTATTATTATTATTATTATTATTATTATTATTATTATTATTATTATTATTATTATTATTATTATTATTATTATTATTATTATTATTATTATTATTATTATTATAATTGTACACAAAGCGTTATTTGCATATTTTTGAGAGAGAGAGAGAGAGAGAGAGAGAGAGAGAGAGAGAGAGAGAGAGAGAGAGAGAGAGAGAGAGAGAGAGAGAGAGAGAGAGAGAGAGTGAGAGAGAGAGAGAGAGAGAGAGAGAGAGAGAGAGAGAGAGAGAGAGAGAGAGAGAGAGAGAGAGCGGAAGAAAGGAAGAGAAGAGATGATATGTGAGAAAGGACGTCTTACGAAAATTGGTTTAAAGTTTGAAGTGAAAAAGGAAATTATAGAATTCGATGCATGAAAAATTTGATCTTTGAACGGAACTTACGTTTCAACAAACAAACAAAAAACAAAAAATCATATTCCCTATTATTTGTAATGTCACGAGTCTATACTGATGAAGTTAATTTTTAGGCGAAACGTTTAAATGTAGTTTTGAATTTTTTACTAGTTGTCCATATAAGTCCAAGTTGGGTGATTGTTTAGGCCTTCATTTATTTTGTTCCATCTTTCACCTATGTGTACAACGGATCCTTGGACTAATATGATTGATATATATATATATACATGTAGTTGTGCCCAAGAGTTTAGCATTTTTTAAAAATTCTACAGTATAACAGTATAACTATAAGAACTCCAGTAAGTAATACATATAGACCTAGTAGACCCAAGATTTGAGCCATACTACTCCTGGTTACTACACAAAAGGCAAAGAAAAATAACTGTACAGCACAACCAAGAATCCAGGACAATAACTTGAATAAGAAGGTCCAGAAGTAATTTCTGACTCAAGAGCTTTAATGAAGACCATGGACCTTCACATAGAATGATATGCTGCATGTTGCACGATGTAAAATCAATTTCCTAATTAGAACTGTGTACGATTTGCTACACTCAATTAAAAAATCTTGATACTAGCAATGATAGATGAGAGAGGAAGAAGCTGGTTATCACCTACTGTGTCAAGGCAAACAGCCTTCAGACATTACATGCTACGAGCTCTGGCACAATGGCAAAACGCTTGGAAGCACCAAAGAGTAGCACAGCTTTACAATTTCATTACTCAGTATAACTTAAGTATAAGTCCTCTCTTATTTATCCATTTGCTTTGCAATTTTTTTTTTCGTTCATTAAACACGTCTTAAGAATTTTGTTACCAAGCTCTTATGACATGTATACGCATATGTACTATAATAAATATAGGTCCCTATGTATAATGAATAGTAAACAAGGTTGAATAAAAGTAAAAAAAAAAAGATCGTGACTAATGGTGTATTATTTATTTTTGGGAACAGAAAGAAAGGGATTCCAAATTAGTACTGAAATAAAAAAAAAGTGATTGTTTATCACACTGTGTTGGCTTGTTTCTTTGATTAAAAAAAAAAACCAGCAAAAATCGTATGGATATAAAAATAAACTCAGTTGACTTGTTCATTTGTAACATGTTTTTGCATGATGATGGCTCTTTCAAGCAGGCACAGCACACAACATATGAGTGGTTCTTGCACAAGAACATTTTTCACTTTTGGCATTTTGATGCTCCCATTCTATCCAGCTTCCAAGGACAAATGCCTCATTCTCCGTTTCCTTGGTCTAGCTTCTTGGGTTGAAGTTGATGGCACAGGTGTAGTAACGTCAACACCCATGCTTTTGAGGCTAGTTTTAAACAAGAGTTTCAGTGGGCGTGATGCCTTCATCAATGACCGATTTCTGCCAATGATTTCATCAAGCAAAAGTGTTTTTGGTATATTTCTAATGAAGTCACCATGTGCATCTTTGTGGGCAAGGCTATCTCTTGGGTTTTTTGCTCGAAGACGACCTGGCTGCAATCATGCTCCAATACAGAAGATAATGTTCTTGCTCTTAGCCATGAATGGCTCTGCCAATCTCATGACCACTGAAGCACCATGGGTGAGATCACCAGCTTGACCTGTAGGCTGATCCACTTCTTTTCCTATGTAAACAACACCTATCAATGGATAGCTGTTTTATCAATCACAGATAAAAAAAAAAGTTAAACCGTAGCAAGTATTGAAAAGTTTATCGATTTGGTATAAAACGATAAAAAGTGTGCCACTGATCAATCAGATCATCTCATTGGCTAACGGTTATTGATAGGTTTGGAGCAAGGGAATCGACACAGACTGGTTTGTTTTTTTAAATTAGTTATAGCAGTATGCAAATTTCCTTGGGTTTCTTTTTTTATCTTACAAATAAAATGAATCTTCTTTGCGAAATACTTTCTTTACAAGAATCTCTGTTGATAAAAATAAACCTCCCTGAATCTTCAGAGGTAGAACCCTGCGACTATTTCAAAATGCATTTTTCAAGCAAAGTGCATACTTCATTGAAATTTGAAAAAAAAAAGGAAATGACAATAGAACATATTTTTGTGCTACACAGCTGTTTTAGTTTACACATAACTTTGTACTTTTAAGTAAGAACTATGAGGACTTCAAGAATCTAAAAGTTATCTACAGTAGAGTCTCCTGATAAATGCAGTCTTTTGGTGGCTTCAATAGTGTGCATTTAGGACATGAGTACCTTTATAAAAAGTAAAAAAATAAAAAAAAAAGTTTCATTATTTCCCTAGTTATTACACTATGAGAGAAACTCAGTTGCTTCCCTTGTGCGTCGACAGTAGGTAAAAGCGCAATTTTCGATAACCTTTTTTTTAAAAAAATTTTTTTTATTAGTATCATTCTTTTATTTTTACATTTATCAACAAGGAAATTGACCCCGCTTGCATAGCAAAATGTGTGGCCTTTTCTTTAACTGTGGGTCACTGTGTGTTGTATACAGTCGAGTCCGCTTATTTCGAAGTCATTCGGATAAAAAAAGGACTTCTGATTATCAGAATGTATAGAGAAAGAGAGTTAAAAAATGTGGATGACAGATCAGGAATGTCGTACAAGTGTGCAGAGGGTTGGAGTGGGTCTAACCCTTTTCTCTCTTGTAGCCTTATTGCAGACTCTTGCCTGTGACGAAGGTGGCTAAACACACATACACACACATACACACCAGAATCACTTGCTGCGCGGAGCATAGCACTATATGTACTTGGTTTTTCAAGCCTGGAAAAGTGCTTTCACTGTGACAGAATAAAAAAGTAACGCCAAAATTGCTTCAAATTAACCGGATCCTTATTTCAAAATCCGAACTAACCGATATTTTTTATTAAAGCTTAAATAGAGTAATATTCGGTAAAATTAAACGACTTCAAAATATCCAAGAATTAGAACTATCCGGATTCGAATTATTTGGACTCAACTGTATATTAATTTTTACTGTTTAAACCATTTCGGGTGAGGAGCATTGATCTGTGTGTGTTGTTCATTTGTCAGATTAAAGCAAACCATGAAAGGCATTTTTGAGGTCTTTTTTTTTTGTGATAGATTCTCAATCTTACAATTTGTCTCAGACTTTCTTTACTTGGTAACTGCAGATCTCGATAAGCTGTTTGATCTTGCCCTTTCTGCAAAATTCTGGGCCCATTTACGTTTTGTTTCCAATGTCAAGGTGTAAAGAGTGGACATTTATTGTTGCACTTTCAGATCTTTTCCATACCTCTAAAATGCGTTGGAGTCGTGTTGGACAAAAGAATGGACTGGACAGTGGACTAGGTCTACACTTTTACACAGATGATTGCCGCAATAGGCGTGTGGCTTACAACCCTGCAACTTGGAGAAATGCGGAAGGGGAAGAAAAAATTATGCTAGTCGCAACATCGCGTTGACCTGCATGCGACAAGAAGTTTTTTTTTAAATGGAGTTCACGTATCTTGCAGTGGATTTACTCTTTCAGTCTCAACTTTCACTATGTGTCACTATGTGTACGGATCACATTATTATGCTTGCAGAGCTTGCAAAGTGACATAACTTCTTGCCGTGAGAGCTATGTTCCTCCACTAAGTGCAGCTGTATCTTTCATTTTACTGGTGATCATTACCAATTTCAAAGGGTGATTTTAGGCAATGTAGCTTGTGTTCAGAGTATACTGATTAGACCGCTACACATGCATTTAGCTGAAGCGTGCATTTATCTGGCATGTTTTTATCCAGAGACTACTGTACTACATATAAAGTAAGATTTAAAATATTTACATGATTGTAAGACATAGCTTCCCTTCACTGCAGCTTTAGTTGCTCTGATCATAATTTTAAGTTAAGATGAAACTGATATAAAATTATGGTAATGCAATCTCAAAATGTATTCTGCTACCTTTTACAGCAGAAGTCATGAGGTCATCAGGCTTGAACACCTTCACTTAGAAACCTACACATTCAATAGACCTGATGCTTATACTGATGGCCAGATTTACACTAGTACAAGTAAGAAAAAAGAGTACATAACACATGCGATTGAGAAACCAGTTCTATGGATGACTTTTAAATACTTCTGATACTTGCACATGACTTTTTTTTTGTGTGAAAACTGCATTTTCTATATGTAAAACAAATTTTATAAATATAGGCTAATTATACATAATACATGTATATGGTTGTACTGAATGCATTGAGCCTGTGATCTTGTACAGTAGTCTCCGGATAAAAGCACGCCAGTTAAAAGCACGCTTCGGTTAAATACACGCTGAAGAGGTCTGACCAATTTTTTACTATGTAATCGGTATACTCTAATCGCACGCTACATCGCCTAAACGCACACTTTGAAATTATTAAATCGGCATTGCTTACTGTACCCGGTAGTAAAGTGGACGAAACTTCCGCGCTATTACGGCACATGGCAGCCTGAAAACCAGTACCATCTGTCCTAGACAGATGGTACTGGGTGGAGGACAAAGGCTGTACATCAGTATCGTCGTATAGATCTAAACACACAATGCCCTCTACCTGGGCCATGGGATCGGCCGCAGGCTTGGAAGGGTAGGGAGGGAAGGGTTGGAGTGGAGCACAGGCAAGGTGATGCAATTTTCGCTGCTTTGTGTCTGCCTGGTCAGATCTATCCATTACGGCTAGTATCCTCTCGCCTCCTCCCTCGCTTTTTGCGTTGCACGTTTGTCTGAGGTTTGCGCTATCAGTATCACTGTCAGGCATCATCTGTGTAAAACAAGTCTAGTCGTAGTCAAGATTGGTCATTCACTCATTGCAATTTCATCCGTCAGTAGCGTTGTGCAGTTTCACTCTCAGAGTATAGTCTCTTTTTTCATCGACATACTCGATACGATACCTAATGTCTACTCACAAGACATTAACGTTGGAAACACAACTTAAGATTCTAGACATTTTGTTCATGAAACTTCAAAGTTCAATTGTCAATGTTGTTCCCTCTTACGAATTTCGTTATGTCAATGTTCTTTAATAAAAACAAAGAATCAAAAAAACAAAAAGCAAAAAATAAAAATAAAAGAACCCAAAACGCAGCTGAACTCAAAGGTTTAATAACCTCCCTTTCACGCCAAATGTGTGTATAATCAAGGGAAATAACCCTGTATTTTGCAGTGCCATAAGGGAAGTAACCAAAATTTTTCCATTACTTTTTATAAAGACACGCATCTCCTAAACGCACGCTATTGAAGCCTCCCGAGGACCGTGCGTTTATCCGGAGACTACTGTATTAAAGTTTTCACATTAAGCCATATTGGTTTGCAGCTTTGGGCTTTCACTTGTTCCATTTTTATTTTTCGATTCTGTGACATGGCAGACTGAGCCAATATGGAAAATGTCTGACTATTTCCAAACAAGAAACCAAGCAGGACGTTCCTCTCAAAAACTCCAGGACATTTACACCTCAGACAAAAATTCACACAAAAAGTTAATGATTAAACTTCTTTTTTACTTAAGTTTAAATCCAATCATCTTAGAATATACAAGGGAGGGGGGTATTGAGAAATTGCTGCCATATTTCCTCCATTTATTATCATCTCTTAGATTTATCATATGGTCTCTTCTCACTAGAAGACAGACTTGTGCGGCTCTTCATCTTTCCCTGCAAATGTATAAAAACTAATGAATATCAAAATTACATTATTTTTAACTGCAAATATTTTGAATTAACTTCCTTCTGTTTGACCTGACGATATGAGCTTACCAGCAAAACTGCATAACATATCACATTTCTTAATATTGTTTGAAAGTCCCTGCTGTTTGAAAGTTTTCCAAGAAAATAAAAATTGAAAAAAGAAAAAATTAAAAAAAAATTGACAGGAAAGCAAATAACACAATAGAAATAATGAGAGTGAGGTCAGCAGAAGCAGAAAGGTGTTAAAACTAATAGAAGAATTTTAGTGTATGCCACTATCTCAGAATACTTGTCAATGAAAGTATTGTTTATGGTATCATCATTAAAAAAAAAAGTCTTTTCTTAATGTAAGTATTATTTATGATACTACCATACTTAGAAAAGTTATCTTTTCTTAATGAAAGTGTTGTTTAGGATAACACCATAAATAGCAAATCTTTTCGTCATGAAAGTTTTGTTTATATCCCATCATGTAGCATAAGAGTTTAGCATAATTGTTCTTTTAGCAATCAAATCACCACCACAAAATGTAGCTCAATGTTGAAAAACTGGCAAAATTACCTGGTGTTTTGTCTTAATGTTGACAGGTGAAGTCTCAGATTGTTCTATAGACCACAGACAGACCACAGAGTCTTCAGCTCCTGTCAACAGTGTTCTCGTCTGTGGAGAGGAAAAGAAAAGAATATTCAGTCTTATTGTGCCTACTGTCAAACACTTGACCACATACATAAACACAATCCACTCAGAGTGCAAAAACATAGCATTGCACTACTCCTAGCTGCCAGTCTTTTATCCCTTTAACCCTTTCCTTTCTGAGGAAACCAAGCCCAAAGCTTAGGCTTACATGTCTCTAAAGAAAACATTAACATCAAACAGTTTCTTGGAAGGGAAAATTCTGTTATATCTACTTTGGGCCCAGCATTTTCTGTAAAAATTTCCACCTAAATAGATTTGAAAATCATTGATCAGGCTCCTGGTTCATGTTTGTTTGATGGACAGAGTCTATATCTAGACTTGTTGCCCCACATCAGAATCTTTTGGGACTGAAAGGGTTTACTGTCAATGGCTGTATCACTCTTCTGGGGCTAATTACTGTGAGTTTATCAGAGGTGCCAAAACTAGAGAGGCTAATGTAATTGCTGTGAGTCTATCAGAGGTGCCAAAACTAGAGAGGCTAATGTGATTGTTGAGTGAGAAAAAAAGCAAAACTTTAAAAAATGAGTGTTGAAAGTTTTTGTCTGATTTTCACAGTTTAAGCAGTACATATTTTCAAGAACTCTTCTTCTTTTCAACAAACTATTCGAAACATTCAAGTAACAAAGCTAAACATAGTAGGTTTGGATCTGACTGCTGCAACTGCTACTGTGTGCTAGAAGTCGCAAGGGCCTGCATCAGTACTATTGGTATTAATAATTCCCAGTCCCAAGGGGTCGCATTAATACAGTGTTAAGAACTGTCGTGACTGAGACAGATATGTTACGAGGGTGCCAAAACATTTTCTGCTATTTGATATTTTCTATATCTTCAGACCTGACATCCAAAATGTTTCAGGAGAGGAATCTGAGAGAGAAAAAAAGGGGGATGACTTTTGCTAGTCTAGTTATATAGATGTCCACTACATTGAATCTGATCTCGATTTCTCGACTTAAAAACTGAAGATTTAAAAAATCTACAGACTATTAGAATGTCGTTAGGTCTAGATTATACTGAGTACCAGGGATGAGAACTGAACACAGATTCTTTTACTGAACTTTTGAAATCAGTCAATGCAAGCATAGTTCCCTCCACCTAAAACCCCCTAAAAAAATATTTGAATACTATCAGAGCCATAATTATGGAGGATTTATTTCTGTGTCCAGACTTAGAGGTTGATCGACCTGTTCTAGTCCATCTACAGCTGCCTATATATTGAGCCCTGCTTCCCTTATCTTAATCTTCTCTAAAAGCATTTGAGCTGAATGCGATCAATATCAATTAGGTCTAGAACTTCACTTCGCTTCACCTGGTCAAGTTAAAAAAAACCAACAACCTGACACTTAGATCTATGTTTAGTCTAGATATTAGATGAAAAAATAAGGATATTTCTTTGTTGAAATCCACAGCGAGCTCTGGATGTGAAGATGGAGAGAAGGATGGTTTTTGGATGAATGAATGATAAATAAACAACTCGGAGGGCCCCAATATCTTGGATGATTTAAAGTACAATAAACATCTTGATATTGCAATCTGAATATATTATGAATACAGTGGAAACCTCATAATTCGAATTACAAAAAGGGGTATAACAGAGTCTAAGACTAATTGAGTGAGTGTGTACTGAGCCTGCAACGAGCAACCCTCCCCTTCCCCCATCCCACGTTGCTATCAGTATCAGTACAGATTTGCTACTGGCACTTAATAGTTAATGCTGTAGAACTTATCTAATTAATAAGAAACACAGTTTGAACCTTTGGGTTTTCTAGTTTTATTGAATTATTAAAGTATCACCCGACTGAGTCGAGATATAAGTTTGAACTGAGAAAGTAAGCTCTTGGTCTCCTCAACATCTCTGTGGTGAGCTCTCTTCACAACCTCGGATGTATACATTCAACACAGGTTAGTCTTTATCTTTGTCCAAGATTTAAAAGTCCAAACGCCACAATGCATCTGCTACCTTCTTGAATTGTTAGCGCGCTGATCAGCCTTTCTTGGGCAGTGATTGGCATTGCTTGCTGCTTGAGAGATGCATGTAGCACTTTTGTAAGGCCTTATGAGGTGGTATCGACTTCGAATTAAGAGAATCAAATCAGAAATACTTCGAAATACGAGTCCGATTCTAACAAAGCCAAAGAGAAAGAAAAAACCTATCATCTTGCAAAATTCGGTTTATGAGAAATTATCAGACTTCGGTTTTTGAGGTTTCCACTGTAATTAACAAAAAATGATATTGATAAAATATATCGTCCAGATTTATACTTTCACATAGGATGATCCTTGATGATGGAAAACTATCATACTCATCTTAGATCTATAGTTTCACTTTTTCTTTTTCCGTAAAATTTTCATATGTGGGCAAAGCAGGTTACTTACTTTTTTTTTAACTTCCAGTTCAGCAAGAAGTGTTTAAGCTTTGTTACATGAAATATTAGGGAGCCAAAGTGCTCAGGCCAAATAAAAATTAGAAGGCAAAAAAAAAAAAAAATCAGAATCCACAGACTTACAGCACAAATGCAGAGTTTTCATCGATATAAAAAATCAGGATGATGCTGCCTATATCGGAATGAGTGACTGGTCTGTAAATTGAAATGCACAATTCTGTTAATGATATACAGTTTAGGATAACTCACCTCAGCATCCCAGTGGGAGCAGCGTAGTGGTGCTGAGTGACCCCCTGATAGAGAGCACACTGTGTTAGTATTGTTCTCCTCCCTATGCCACAGGACATCAGCACTGCCACTGGGGGATAAATCATTTATTTATCACATATAGCTAGACCAAGTGAAAGTTTTTCTTACATTTCTAATAAATCAAAAATTTAGGTACCCTAAACTTTGTCACTAAGATAGGGTTTTGACGTATCTGATACACCTGTCATTTTTCCATGGATGTGGTACTGGTATACAAAAGAGATAAATGTGGAGGATCAGACTAATTATTTTAAAGAAAAGCAGTTTATGCGCATTATCTTCTTAAAACTGAATTATGAAAGACATGCTTTCACTTGGCAAAGAGAGAGAGAGAGTGTGATGCTCAGTTCTGATTAAAACAAAACTTAATATTGGCTGAGTTAAACACGGCTGTTAAAACAGACCAAAAAGCGGCAACTTAGTTTGCTTCCAGGCCCTACCTCAGACGCCCGCAGTCAGAGGGCGGATCGGTGATCAATCACCTGTCACAGTGTCAGACAGGCTACAACCGTGTGTGCCCGTGCGTGACGGTGCACTGCTGTTAAATCTAATATTAGGATTTTTTTACTTGTTTTTGCATCGCGATAAATCTGGCCTCACTAACTCCAAATATATCGAACAAATAATCATTTTAAAGCTGAAATTGTCCTGAATACAACGCTATATTTTTTATCTCTCAATTATAAAGTGTTTAGATGGTGCTGGTGAATCTTCATACTTCTAGTAAAAGAACAGAAAAAAGTCTTGATTTTCATAACACCTCAGTTTAATAGGAATATTTCAAAAGTGAAACAATTTTATCGCTTAAAAATTGTTTCCCGATATTTAAAAGATCAATATAAAGAACTTGTGAAAGTTTCAAGTGCGAAGAGTTTTCCGGTGATTTTATATGATTTTTTAAAATAATTCCACACGCTCGGGTCTGCACGAACTACCGGCAAATAACACTCTGCACTATAGATCTACCTTAGAAGCCTCAAACCAACACTGTTAAATATGGAGCAGCACTTAGAATCTGAACCAAAAGCTCCATGAAGTTTGCAGATCTTGTTGTGATAGATCGTTAAGTAGCAGATAGAGGAAACAATCATAGGTTTCTCTGTGCGGACTTTATCAAAGGCTCGTTACTAACTTTTGGTGTTTACAATCATTTCCAGTAAGAGAAAAAAAAAAGATTTTTAAAATATGCTTTTAACATTCTGATGTAAATAAACTTAAAGCACTTAGGCGTCAGATGTTTGAAGAAAGTTATAATAAAAGCTTGAAAATATTACAGACAGACAGACAGAGAGAGAGAGAGAGAGAGAGAGAGAGAGAGAGAGAGAGAGAGAGAGAGAGAGAGAGAGAGAGAGAGAGAGAGAGAGAGAGAGAGCTCTTACTCTTAGCACACACCCTGCCGATTGAAGAACGTAAGCCAAAGTAAACGTTGACTTACCTGTAAAGGAAGATAATGCGCAACCCTACACAAGTTTCATTTTCTTCTTAGAGCGTGTTTTTAATTTTGTTAAAAGTTAACACTAGGCCTCCCTCAAATATATTGACGCTCCACAGCTTGAACTACGATGTTCTATCGTTGTTTAGATTTATTATTTTATATCAAAACGCCATACCATCACTGTAAGAAGCGGACTATCACAACTCAAAACCGCATAACTTGGAAACGGAGAACTCTTCGCAAATGCCCTTTGGTGGGTGTTAAGTTCAACATATATATAAAATGCTGTAAAAATTTCATCCCCAAAAATTGTTTCAATTTTTCATAAATGTTCCGTAAAAAACGTCACCAACTTATGATTATTCCAGATTCATATACTTATTAAAGCGCTCAATAACTCCATCAATTAAATGAAAAGAAGGGGAAAAAATATAACCTGGTATCGCTGAAATATAGATGTAACAAATTATATGATTTTTGAAGTTCTTCCTTTCATGCATAAGCTTAAATTCTAAAGTTGCGAAGAAAGGGGAATCCTTTCTGCATGGGTGGTTGACCCCATGACCCGATAGGGTTACAAGCTGCTTCACATGTGCGGCAGGCAAACTAAAATGCCGCTCTTTAACAGCCGTGTAAACTTCAACAATCTATTTACCCACTTATAGTGAGTATAACTCAGACCTGTATGTTCCGGTCAACAGAACAGCCGAGGACCTGTCACCAGCTGCAGCAGTCAGGGATGGAAGACAGTCTAAGATGTAGTCCACAGAAGAGTTTTTCTGAAGAACAATCATAAAAAATACCTGGTATGCCCTCAGATGAAATTTGATACTCTATCATGTCAATGTTAAATGACTCTTAAATAAATATGGACAAGATTTTCTGTTCAGGTTGATGGAAATTAGGCATCTCTTAAAATAGAAGCATCCTTGTTATAGATTGCCAGATTTAAACTTGATTGGTGGAAACGCGACAAACAATTTTTAAAAAGCCATTGAAGAAATGGAAATCAAAGGGATCTAGCGCAATTATATTAAGGCCTTAAAGTTAAATGTACATAGTTTGTTTGATTATTTTGAGGCAGGCATATCAGAAGAAGAATTATCTTATAAATAACGCAGAGTTATCATGTTTGCTGCATCATATATGGTTTCAAAAAAATTTCAAAATATCAAATTTGTACCTTTTTTCAATAAAAATAAAGAAACAAGCTATCAAAATAACCAAATAAAAATTGTCGCAACCAACAGATCTAAAGATAAATCTATAAAGATACATACCGAAAGTTTTAGAATAACTTTTTTTTTCATTTTTTTTTTTTAAAAAAACCCCAAAAACCTCAGTCCAGCGTGAATAGCAAGAGCAAAGAGGCTCAATCAATCTATGGATCAATGATCGATCACTGATAATTGATATATATACAGAGAGGGAGAGAGAGGGAAAGAGAGAGAGAGAGAGGGAGAGAGAGAGAGAGAGAGAGAGAGAGAGAGAGAGAGAGAGAGAGAGAGAGAGAGAGAGAGAGAGAGAGAGAGAGAGAGAGAGAGAGAGAGAGAGAGAGAGAGAGAGTGAGAGAGAGAGAGGGAGAGAGAGAGAGAGAGAGAGAGAGAGAGAGAGAGAGAGAGAGAGAGAGAGAGAGAGAGAGAGAGAGAGAGAGAGAGAGAGAGAGAGAGAGAGAGAG
This sequence comes from Elysia crispata, assembly GCA_033675545.1. NCBI lineage: Eukaryota > Metazoa > Mollusca > Gastropoda > Plakobranchidae > Elysia > Elysia crispata. Next base: position 62,645 of record JAWDGP010002572.1, read on the forward strand.
AGAGAGAGAGAGAGAGAGAGAGAGATATTGAGAGAGAGAGTGTTTTAGATAGAGAGAGAGAGAGAGAGAGAGAGAGAGAGAGAGAGAGAGAGAGAGAGAGAGAGAGAGAGAGAGAGAGAGAGAGAGAGAGAGGGGAAGAGGGAGGGAGGGGGGAGAGAGAGAGAGAGAGAGAGAGAGAGAGGGGAGAGAGAGAGAGAGAGAGAGAGAGAGAGAGAGAGAGAGAGAGAGAGAGAGATTGAGAGAGAGAGAGAGGGGGCAAGATCGGGGCTGTATGCAGGGTGAGGTAGGGTCGTAAGTTCCAGCTGCCTTAAGGCGTCCTGAGTTTGGCGACTGGTGTACGGGCGCGCATTGTCGTGTTGCAGGATTGAGTCCTTATCACGCCGAATACGTCTGAGTCGGAGTTTGAGAGCTCGGAGTGTTGAAATATATCGCTCAGAGTTCACAGTTTGCCCTTGAAATTCCATGTGGACCACTCCCTCCATGTCCCAGAAAACGGTGAACAAGACCTTTCTTGCAGAGGCAACAACCTTGAACTTCCTTGGACTTGGAGAAGTTTTGTGCCTATACTCCATCGATTGGGCTTTACATTCTGGATCGTAGTGGTGGACCCAGGATTCGTCTCCAGTCACAATGCGTTGCAGAAATGCTTCTCCTTCTGCATTGTAACGCTCTAAGAGTTGAGTACACATGTCCTTTCTCTGCGCTTTCATCTCTACAGTGAGCTATCTTGGGACCCAACGGGCAGAGACTTTTCGGTAACCCAGTACAGTTGTGGCGATATGGTGCACTCGTTCTTTCGAAATGCCTACTTCATCTGCAATTTCCTTTTGTTTGACCCTTCGATTAGCTCTAATCATGCAGTCAACTTTCTCTCGATGAGCCGTGTCCGATGCGGAAAGGGGCCTACCCGAACGCTTTCGATCACGCAGAATTGTCTCTCTGGGGTCTTCCCCTTTAAAAATTCTCACCCATTTGCGAACTGCACAGTCTGAAATGTACATTTCACCATAAACTGTCTTCATTCTTGCATGAATGTTTGCAGCAGAACATCCCTCAGCTGCCAAAAACTCGATAACAGAGCGCTGTTTGATGAGAAGGTCATTGGAAGTCGCCATTGTCTCATAAACATGGCTACCACATCATGTGTTGCGCGTCACTGCATTATGAGCACGAATGACGTCACACAAACTTGTTGTTATAGTTAAGTCTAGAAAAATGGTTCGAGAGTATATGTATGAAATTTTAGGTCGATGTGACGAAAATTGACCCAGTTATTAGCAAACGGAACTTAATTATCAGCCTGCCCTCGTACTATGTTAACAAATATGGTTGAAACATTAAAACTTACTGTTGATCCTTGCACTTCTTCTAAACTCTGGATGGAGCTCAAGGAATCTCCCTGGAAATAAAACAAAATTCAGATCTGATTAAAATGTCGGATATCAAATCTCATATCAATATGAGCAGAACTTTTCTAGTTCTAGACCCCCAATATTGGACAGGCATCCACTGGGATTATTTCCACAAGAGACCATAATCAGTTATATTGCATACAATTGTTAGCAAAATAGGTACTGTAGTGAAAATGGCAAAAACTTCTAAAATAATTATAAAATTTGAAACAACCCTGAACCATGCACTGTGTAAATATTTCTTCGTTCAAATATATACTGTGTTTGACTATTTGATAAAATGGGTTTGTTATTTAATCTCGCTGTATCTGGCTCTCATATAGATAGAAGGACCTTGAATGGTTTCAAACAACTGTTGAGTCCAAGTTTTTTGTTGTTTTTTTTTTTTTTTTTAGAAAAAAAAAAAAAATACAAAAATACAAAAAAATTTGTGCCAAGCCCATTACTCTGCTTATATCTTACATAATATTAATTCATTAAATGAGCTTTTGTATATAACTATCTGTGGTCGGTAGTTCTAATCTGGGCCATGATAACACATGAGCAATTCTCAAAAAGTCAATGGTGGCTTAGTTGGATGATTTCATGCTCGTTTTTTTCCCAATTTCAAAAAGTTTTTCAAGTAAAAATGATAATGTATTCTTCCAAGCATGTTGAGGAGATAGCAAGTATAGTTTGGTGTACCTTTAAAACCACATAATTTAATTCTGTCAGTTTTTAATTGAATCAGTAACCATTGTGTCCATAAAAAACGTCATATAAAATACTGGTGTTTTTGGGTGGTTGTTTTTACAAAGTGGTTACTATGTTTGTAAAAATATATATATTTTTCATTTTTTTCGTCATACAGTAGCTTTTCTTTTAAAAAACGGAACCAATAGAGAGCACAATTCTTTTTAAATCTTATCTTTAATATGTGCTCCTGGATGTTATGCTCCATTTCATTTAGAGGCCTATGTTAAGCAGAGCAGATCAGCCTGGCTAGCTTGCTACATGCTTGTACAGAGAAGAGTGCTAAGTATAGAATTCCCTTCCCTGCAATAAACAGGGTGAATGCAAACTCTTAAATCTGATTGGGCATCAAAAAACAAACTAGGCCATTTCATGTCATATTATAATGTCCAGAATATACATCGTTCCTTGTTTACTAAACCATTGTTATCAAGTTCACCGTAAATGACCTCTTTCTTCCTGTAAAACCTTCTTTATTCTGCACGAGTCTCAATAGTCAAATGCGGCATTCGTTTCTATTTCTATCATCGCCTTTGTCCAAAACGTCCAAAAAAAAAGTTCCTGACCATAACGCCCAGAGGCATTTAAGGCCCCATGTAAATCTGAAGAGCTGTCTTGGACGCTTTTGTTTGAAGTACCTGTTTCAAAAGATTTCATCATTTTATTTTGGAGATAAATCTAAGCATTTCGGAAACGAATACTAAAGACTGAGCATTAACATGGTTCTTCCGACATTATGATGATGCAAATAGGTCCATTGCTACCGTTTCTTGTGGGCTTTTAAAGTCTATAATTTCAACTAATTCTTAATTCTAGGATGGAAAAAGTTTTTAGCTTCGTTTCAGGTTGATTATTATTTACAACACCGTGTGAACTGATGAAGATCTATGTTCTTCACGATCTTCCTGGTGTCATAATGACAAAAAGTTATATCACTGTAACATCTGGAAGAACAAAATGTCACAGATTGGTTTGTTGAATCTTTTCCAATATTGTGGACACTCTAGACTCTAGCTCTTGATGAGGAACCAACATTGGAGGCAGTTTACATCGAAGTTTGAATCTATTTAAATGCTGCAAACACAAAATTCATGAACAAGTTCTTCCCAACATAACATCGGGAGGAACAAAATGTGTACTTATTTGTACACTCCTTATCAATACTGTAGATCCATTAGACTCTAGCTCTTGGTGAGGAATCAAAATGCAGCCAACTTACACAGAACTTCTAACAAGTTTAAAAGCTCCAAACACAAAATTCTGGAACAAGTTCTTCCCTATGTTACAATGACAAAAATTGAAATTCATTACAGTTTTTATACCATTAACTATGAGTCTGGCTCTTCAATTATCATATTTTAATGACTGATAACATTTATTTTCTCCCTCAAAGTAATAATCGTATGGTTTGTTTTGCTTACAAGGTAGCTAAACTTCAATCGTTTTATGTCATCAGCAAAGTTGGAAAGATCAATCTGTATTGATGAAAACCAGTATATATATATATATATATAAGACTATTTCTGAGTCCATCTTCAACTGTTCTTCAATTCTAAGTTAGAGAAACTGATATGCTCATGCCTTTAAGTTTTATAACCATTTGCAACAATTTGTGAACTAACAAGTTCTTCACAATTTTCCACACGTTACAATGACAGAAAATTGTGTCACCATAACATCCGCAAAGACAAAATGCTTATAAATTTTTATAACCCTAATCAACACTGCAGACGTCGTAGACTGTAACTCTTGGCTAGGAATCAAAAGCAGACAGCTTAAAATTAAATGTAAATTAGTTTAAAAGCTGCAGACAAAAAAATTCTAGATGAAGTTTTTCCGGATGTTACATTACAATGACATAAATTGAATCCATTTACTACTGTAAATTAGGAGTCTTTCTTTTCAACTATCCCATTTTAATGTATAATATCATCTATTTTTTTCAATCTAGGTATTAAGGGTATGAATTTTTTTCCTTCAAAGGTAGCCAAATTTGAATCTTTTTCTGTCATCAGTAACACTCTGAAGATCATCATGGTGATGAAAAACAAGCACTACACAAAAATATTAAAAAAAAAGTATCTCCAAATCTTTTTTTTTTTTTAAATGAATTTACACCTTTCTCTATGATATTGAAAGATTTTGAGACAAATAGTCACAAAATAAATTCCAGGTCGAATGTAATGCTTTAGGGTTGATCTGCTGAGTATTGTTCACATCAGAATACCAACATTTGTCGCATATCTATGAATGAGCAACACCTCTGCAAAACCATTGAGTGTGACAAGTGATCTGTGCCATGTCAGAGAAAGACAATTTTGTGCCAGTTGAGTAATACTACTAAGTTATGTCATGCCAGGCAGTGAGAATCTTTGTCACATTTGTGAGAACAAATTCTTCCCTTGCATTATGGCATTGGGAAAGAATTCCAACACCTGCAGGTTAGTAGTGAGTGAACTGTCCTGCAAGCTAGTTTGTCAGTCATCAGTCTGTAACCTGATAAGGTCATGAGGTCAACCCTATTGGCGGAATGCGGATTCCCGTTTCCTTGCAACTCTAGTTATTAGATCTAATTTTCCTACCAACACAATAGAAAACTGAAGGTCATACATGGAGGGAAGAAGCACAAAAAACATGATTTGTTAAATCTATATTTAAACGATAAGGGTATATATATATATATTTTTTTTTTTTTTTTTCCTCTTTTCATTTAACTGATAGAGTTATTGAGCATTTTAACAAGTACATGAATCTGGAATAATCTTAATAGTATGACAGGTGGTGACATTTTTTAAACGACTTTTCTCAAAAAGTGAAACAGTTTTGGGGAATGCAATTTTTACAGCATTTCATTATGTTCAACTTAACACTCACCTAAGGGCATTAGCAAGGAGTTCTCTGTTTTCAAGTTAGGTGGGTTTGAGTTATGAAAGTTCAATTCTTACAACACTGATACGGTGTTTGGATATAAACAATAAATTTCTAAACAACAATGGAACATTGTAGTTCAAGCTATAGAGCGTCAATGTAAATGAGCTAGACCTGATCTAAAATATTAACAAAATTATAAACATGCACTAAGAAGAAAATGAAACTTCAATAGAGTTGCACATATATTTGCAATGTCTTATTTTACAGGTAAGTCATACTTTTACTTTGCCTCGAGGCCCATGCTTAGAGCTCTATCTCTCTCTTATATTCTTGAGCTTTTATAACTTCCTTCATACCTGTGATGGCTTTGAGTTTGTTTACGTCAGAATATTAATGAAATATTGCAAAAAACTTTTTATTTTTTGGTCACGAGAAATATCACACCAAAAATTAATAACGAGCTGTTAATTAAGTCCGCACAGTTAGAGAAAATTTCAATTCCGTTTCCTCTATTTGCTAATTAACGATATATCACCACAAGGTCTGCAAAGTTCATGGAGCTTTTTTGCATTCAGATTCTAAGTGCTGCTCTAAATTTAACAGTTTCAGTTTGAGGCTACTAAGGTAGATCTGTAATACACAGTGTTATTTACTTGTAGTTCATGCAGCACTGGGCGTGCGGGATTATTTTAAAAAATTATATAGAATCACTGAAAAACTCTTCATACTTGAAACTTTCACAATTTTTTCATATTTATCTTTTTTATGAATAACGGGAAACAATTTTTGGTGATAAAATTCTTCCACTTTTGAAATATTCCTATTAAACTAAGGTGTGATGAAAATAATGAATTTCTTTATTTCTTGCACTAGATATACGGTGGAATCCGCTTAAAGTCAACTCTCGCTTTAAGTCAACACCACACTGCCTTTTTTTTCCTTTCTTTGTTTAATTAATTGATTTTCTGATAAAGACAACGGCTTGGGGACACTTTTGCTTAATGTGGACACCTCGTGGTGGATGGGAAAGGTGAAAACATAAAAGCTGGGATGCATAGGGCTGCATGGACGGAATATAGCTCTTTGTTTGTAAACCCAAAACACTCAGTAAGTCACTGTGCAATAATAATAGCATGCTTAGCAAGGCCTAGCTAAGTTAGTGTGGTCTTGCATGGTTGTGACATTAACAAAGAAAGGTGCGTAGAGTGTGGGCAGGATGGAGGCTCTGTGTGAGTGTGTGTAGATCTAGTACTAACTTATCATGGGATCGCATCATTTGAGGCAACGGTGCAGTTTTTTCCCCACTGCCACTGGCCTTAATTAATAGCATCCTTTTCAGAGCCTCCAATAATATTAAACATTTTTTTTAACCAGGCCTTTTTTTTTTGGTGAAAACAAAACAAAAGTAATGATAGCCCCAACCCATATTAAAAGAGAGTAAAGCTGAAGAAATATAGCAAGAGCTATGTATGCATATTTTGTGTTTTTGTGTGTAGTACATCAAGTAGTTTAAATAAACCTCTTTTCAGACTTGAGTGGTTTGCTCTTTGCCTAAATAACTTATATAAATTCCCCACACTTCAATTATAAGTAAATAAATGGAGACACTGCAAAAAGAGACCACTGTCATAAGTAACAAAAGGGAGGCAATCTGTTTTTATAACATCAATTTTCAGACTTTAGTAAAGTCAACCTTGCTTAAAGTCAACACTTTTTCTTGGTCCCAAGGTGTTGACTTTAAGCAGCTTCCACTGCATAAAGATTCATCTGCACCATTTAAACATGTAATAATTGAAAGAGAAAAAATATGGCGCTGTATTCAGGAAAATTTCAGCTTTAAAATGAATTATATTTGATATTCTTGGTGTTAATGTGGTCAGTTACTGTGATGCAAAAACAAGTAAAAATTCCCAATATCGAATTCAGCGGCATTGTATCATCACGCACGGGACACGTGGCTGTAGCCTGCCCGACCGGATCACTGATCCGCCCACTAACAGCGAGCATCAGTGGTAGGCCCGGGGAGCAAACTAAGTTGCCGCTTTTTTGGTCTATTTTAAAAGCAGTAAATACGAATTCTAACATCTGCAGGTTAGTAGTGAGTGAAAATTTTTGTATTCTATCCTGCAAGGTAGTGTGTCAGTAAATACGTATTCTAACATGTTCCAATACTGTGAGTGAGAATTGCAACATCCGTTCGATTCTGGTAAGTGAGAATTCTAACATCAGTGTCCCATCATAAAGTGAGCTTATTAACATCAGCAGGAAGTTGCTGAGCAACAAAACTTTCAACATTCTGGCCATAAGCTGAAATATTATCAACCTAACCTACCTCCAAACTGTCCCAGACATGAAACATGTTGTCAGTCGTTACAGCATAAACGCAGCTGTTGTCCTCACCACACCACGAGACGCGTGCCTGTTGGAAACACAAAAATGTCAAGACAAAGACTGAAAGGGAAGTTCAAAACAAAATGCTTAACTTGTGTCAGCATTGTTTGAATTTGACTTTGAATGTTTCTTCTTTTAAATAAAAAAAAAGGCTCATAAGAGCCCATGGTTGTTGGTAAAGAGCTAGAGATGAATAACAATAATAACAACAATAATAATGATAATAATAATAATAATAATAATAATAATAATAATAATAATAATAATAATGATGATGATGATGATGGTGGTGGTGGTGGTGGTGGTGGTGGTGGTGGTGATGATGATGATATGATGATGATGATGATGATGATGATGATGATGATGATGATGATGATGATGATGATGATAATAATAATAATAATAATAATAATAACAGAGATGCCACCAAGTCTGAAAATTTTGCATGAACTTTTTTCACCCCCCCCCCCCCCACTCCACTTACACATCTATACGCATATTCAATTCCAATCAATCACTTCATTGATTCTTACTCCTAAATTTCAAGAAAACAAGAACTTTGTCACTGACCAGTCAAAAAAAAAGTGGACATTTTTCCACTTTAGATTAAATTTACCAGCACTTTTAGAATTGCCGGAAAAGTGTCATCTCTGTAATAATAACAATTATCATAAAGGATCTTCAGAAAGCCCTTCCTTTTATAAGCTCAAGTCATTGTACAAGTATATATTCTACAACCAATTATATCTGTTTTATGTCATTGAAGGATAATGGTAATTCCTCAGTGTGTTGTAACTCTACTTTGGCTTATACAAAACTACACACTCCGGTAAGTTGTACTTCAACATAAGCCTCTATAGCAGTACACACTTCCATGTGTTGTGCTTCACCATAAACCTCCATATAAGAGTCTATAGCACTACAAAGTTTGGCAGGTTTTACCTCAACATAAGTCTTTAATACTGCACCTTCAAATGGTTGTACTTGAACATCAGCTTCTAGTTCTAGAGTAGGCTGCACCTTATCCAAGTTCATTAAACATTTCATGCTTCTTGAACATCAGTTCTTCAGTCAGTTAAGATGATGAATACAATATTAAAAGATGGATCAAAATGCGAGAAAAAGAAAACCAACCACATCTGATTCAGCATTGGATGTAGTTTGTAGTGAATCATCTTCACATTGTTCGGATAAGTCAAAGGTACACACAAGTCCATCAGAGGATCCTGAAGCAAGATTTTTGTCTGATCCAGACTGAAAACTCAACTGAAATTCAATTAACAAAGAGATAAAAGTCAGTAATATTTTTTATGATATCCCTCAGAACCTTTTTAATATTTGCACAATTTATAAAATGAGGAAATACTACATTTTATGCAGTTTGAGCTTAGATTTTATACAAAAACGTGAAAGACAAAACCATGTTAATTCGTAGATTACTGAGGCTGGAGAATCGACAATGTAAAATAGATAGCGCAGTATTTTTGTTGCGGTCAGATCTGGGCCCCAGAACAAAAGTGATAGTTACTTTGACTAGCAGCAAACACAATAAATATCCTCATCAGCGGCTAAGACATAGTTTAAAGGAATAAGAGGTTGGCCTGACTATCCAGGAGCAATCTTGATGACAGCTGCAAGTGACCTACTGCTACACACATGATGAGGCCTTCAATCTAAATCTAAAGCAAAAAAAAAAAGAAGAAATTCAAGCTAGATACTCTTTTAGTTTTAAGTTTGTAAAACTGCTTCCATCTCACTTGCAATTTTCAAGGGAGATAATCTTGTTCCCTTGGCTATTGGTGATGGCTTTGAGTCCTTTAAACTGAGTCAATATAGAGTCAAAGGCTTAAAGATATTCAATTTTTGATGATTCAAAATGTTTAAATGACACCTGACAGGACAACTGGATCAATAACTTTATTCCCAAAGAAAATGCAGGTCATATGATTCCAATTCATGGCTTGCTCTTGATATTTTCTAAAGCAGGCAGAATAGAGTTAATTGTTACAGATCATCAAAACCAGCACTCTAAGTCTAATCAAGAAAAAACTGAAAGTTACTCTACGATAGCAAAGCAATGGAAGAGGAGGAATGACCATGCAAGGGTGAACCTATGGCTGTTTGGAGGAAACATTTCATATAGGACTATAAAAAGCTAAAAAAAATTTAGTTATTTAATCATAAAGCTTGTATCAATAGAGTGGTCACAAAATCTTGTATATGGCAAAAATTCCCCAGGCTACAAGATAATTGCAAAGAACATAAATGTTTGTTATATCAAATACTTCAATCAAATGTGACCCCAGCCCAGAAATCCGCTGTTATGTTGAAAATTTTGTTATCTAAATTATAAATAATTATCATTGATTGTCAAAAAAGATCATACATGTCAGAACTATTTACAAAATCAGAATGCATTTATCTTTGACTGTTATTTTTTTAACCTAAAAAAATTGATTTTAAAGTCAAAACACTTTCATACTTTTTTTAATGATGGCATAAAATAGATAAGTCGGATTCTAGTTGGGTTTTCAGATTTGGGGTAATAAAGTTTGCAAAAGGCATAAAATTCAATTGATACAAACCTGAGTGATGTCGCCTTGATGACATTCACAATAACATCCAAGACCTATCGGCTGCCGATTGTCCCTGAAAGTGTAGATTTTAGAGTTGCACCTTAGATCTGCTTCCTTGACCCCACCCCCTTCCAATCTTCAGCACTTGCTATAGACGAGTGATATTCAACGCTTGTGTTCTATAACTCTCATGCAAAATTTTTACATGTAATCTGATGTTGTATTTTAGTTCCATTAGGTCCTATAGGTTTGGTTGAGGTGATGGCTTCAGTTGATATTATTTGTATGTTTTGTTCTTGAAACTGTGGAAACGATTACTGAAATTGACCACTTGCTCTTCTTCTTCCTTTACATGAAAAAAAAAACAAAACATTGTCATTTCTTGCTGATAGATTTATCCTGAAAGATAATTAATTTTATTTCATAAAATCGTATATCTTCGGACTTCTTCTTTGTTCTTATTTGTAGGGATTAAAATGATAAAAAAATATTTTTCTAGAGTCTAAACTCATACATACTATGAAATGCTGAAGAAATCCAACCTCCTAGGACCAACGCATAAATGTTCAACTCAACACTAATCTAATACAATTAAAGTTAATTGCCAGGAAACTGAAGGTTAATAATTTTTTGGTAGGAAAATGTTAAGTTTCTAGAAGGCCTATATCCAGGTCATTTTATTTTCCAAGTAAATAGTTTACTATTTCCAAGTCTGATTGCTTTGCCTCCTAAATCAACCTAAATCTAATTTTGTAAAGGCAATATTTGGTCTACATCCAAACACAAAAACTTATGTTAGTTTGATTTTTTGTTAGCACATGGGACAAAATTACATCTGATCTGAGGAGCTGAAACTGTTCAAATGCACTGATACTATCTTTGATGCTTAGAGGTGAAAAGGCTCAAGCTCACAAAAACAGAAACAAGAAAGATAATATAAATTGTGCAAATAGAAAAAAAAATTGATTATTGCAAATATCTTATTCATGCTTGGACAGAAAGCGTAAATGAGTAAAATAGCATTGTGGATTAAAAAGTTATCAGTGTATCTTTCTATAGAAGTGTGGTTCTGGAAATACTGGCAAAAAATGTTTCCAACTGTATCTTCCACAAAATGGTAATGGGATCCAGCTAGTATGCCTAGAGATATTTGTGAATAGGATTTTTAATAAAAAGAGACAGAAATCTAAAATATTACCAAAAAAGTAAATATGATTCTTTTTTTGTACTTTCTGTACCAGCACAAAGCAGTCGTCCAGACTGACTGACATCCATACTCAACAGCTCAACATTGATGGATACGGGAGCTGAGGGAGAGAACAACAGCTATTCAAGAATTCAATGACAAATTCTCAGTAAAATAGAAAGAGTTGATGATGTCCTTGGATCAAAACTTCTAACTACTGTTACTTCATCCGTATGTTCGACTCAAGCGGTTGGTTGAATTAAAAAAAAAGTTGTTGAGAAAAATATTTTTTCAGGGTACTTGTATCACTGTTTCATGTATGACTTCTGACCAGTCCTATTGCTAAGAGATGTCATTTAGTTTTGCACTATAAGCTGGTCAATGACTGTACCTTAAATCCTTAGACATGTGGATCAGAAGTGGAAAGATCCATTGAAAAAAAAAAAAGATAAAAACACACACACACAAATCTGAATCAGCTGAAAAATAAATCTTAGGTAAAGAACTTTTCCTCTCATGGCAAGTGAATACTAAAAAAGGAAGACAAGGGTGCTATTTCATTTAGAAAAAAAAATTTCTACACTGATTTTTCAAATGGTCTTCAACAAAATCTCCTGATCAGTATGTGGTTCAAACACTTACTTTGAAAAAACTGAGCTTGTTTGGAGGATCTTGTGTCCCAGCATCTGTAAATCACAGTTCCATGTATCATTACAGCCAGTGACAATGAGTTAACCATTTCCATTCACATTAGATTACAGGATGCTTGACATAGATAAACTCCCAAATGTCCTAAACAAGTACATGTATCAACTTAAAGAATTTCTCGCAAAAACTGAAGTTAAATCCTCTCCTCATTTGAGCCAAAGAGTGGGCTGTTGCTAGGCATCTGCTGAAGATTAAGCGAGCAACAGATAAAAATCAAGGGATTATAAAGGTATACAACACATTTAGATATCTAGGTAATGATCAACATTGTTTACCCATCTACTTCTCTGTTCTCGACACATAGATACCATCACTCAGCGTTAAACAGTGATGAAAGAGAAATAACTTCTTTCATACAGCACATGGGCTTGTACCTTGCCTTACCACCTTCCCCACTTTCCCCTAAAACACACAAACACACAATTGTTTAGTTCTGTGTCATTCTGACACCCATAAATGTAAGGTCTAAGTGTGAGGTATAGAATAGAGTCATTCAAAGAGACTAGTTCATCATTTTCTTTAAACCAAAATACAATTTTCTGGATAAAGAGACTGCAATGTGATCTCTTTGTGATGGGTATTTCCAGTGAGCCTGCATGTATGTACAAAAACTGCTCTCTATTTCACAGGCTTGTGGAGTATAATATCCCCTATCAGAGGTTTGGTCTGTGTTACCCAACATTTATAAATCTGAAGATTGACATAAAGCACGGCTGTTTGCCAGCGCTCGTTTAGTTTTCGCCCGGCCTATCCCATGACGCCCGCCGTGCCCATGTGAACTTTGGCCTAGTTCACCCAGCCTCCTCGGCACGGCTAAATTTAGATCTGCAGCGATTGTGTTTTTTGTATCTATTCTTATTGAAAACAAAGCAATTTTTAGTCGTCAAATTGAATTTTGAAGACCAAGAAATGTCTCATTAATTACTTAAGATACTTTTCATTCATATAGACTATTAAAATTTCTGAAAAAACCTTTTTAAAAGGCTTTGATAGGATTTTTTAAATGCCGGTATTTATAAGGTTATGATGACACAGATACTGAAAGGTAATAGTAAAACATCAATATCTTCAACAGCCCACGAGTTATAGTTTCAAAAAAAGAATTAATGAAAAGGTGAAAGGTTCTAGTCTTTATCTGGTGAATATCTTGAAAGGCTCTATTGGCGTTCGGATGTGAATCAAGATCGAAGATTTTTTTTACATATTTTCAAACCCGCATGCGATGTTATTCATGTCCAGGTAAGAGAAGTCACTGATGACGACAGGTTCAACTCAAGTAATGAGTGAAAATGTCTCCCATAGCTTATTTCATATCGACACTTAACCTAAATATATTTAAAAAAAATAAGTTTTACTATTGTTTTGTACCTCCACATTATTTTACCCTCTCTATCTTTTTTTAATTCTAACCCATTTTTTAATCATACCCTTCTTTTCTCTATAATTCCCCTTCCTCTTCTATTTTCTTCTTTTTGTGTGCGAATCCCTCTCTCTCTCTGTCTCTCTCTCTATCTATCTCTCCCTCTTTCTGTCTGTGTGTATGTGTGTATCTCCCTATTTCTCTCTCCAGTTTTCTTTTTCGCTCTCATGCATTGACTTTCTTTCTTTTGTTATCCCTCTCTCTCTCTCTCTCTCTCTCTTGTTTTATCCTTCTCTCCCTGTGCTATAGAAATAAAGTAGGCAGTCAAACACCGATAGAGGCGGAGACAGACGGAGCTAGATCTAAGGATCGAAAGATGCAAATGATTGTAAATAATGAAATATAAATAGTATAGAAAAATCAATCACAAACCTAGATCTAGCTCAAGACCAGCGAATAAGACGACACGTTTTCAAGTCTTTCGTCTTATTTGTCGGTCTCGAGCTAGATCTAGGTTTGTGGTCAATTTTTCTATACTATTTATTTCTTTATTTACAGTCATTTGTATCTTTCGATCCTTAGATTTAACTCCATCTGTCTGAGCCTCTAGATTTGTTTGACTGCTTTCTTTGTTTCTAAATATTAAAATTATGTCTTTAAGTTAAATATCCACCTTTCTAAGAACCGTTCTTACATGTATTTTATATAAGTGTGTATGATAGCAACCCTGGCAGGTTACACACTGAAAAGGAAAAAAATCATTAAAAAAAACTAATAGGGAGTCAGTTTAACTTTTTTCACACACGCTTAATCAAATCATAAGTAAAGTAAAGGCATAAATTGTCTTTAAAACAACCGCGGGATGTAAATGTGAAAAAAATAATTAGGAAATTATTTATAATTCAACAGAAAATTTTCTTCAAAAGCATGTACCACAGAACTGAATTGATAAAAACACGTACGAAGCGATGTGACAATGAATTTTAGTGTGTCTTGTACAGCAGAAAAAGATCTTTAAATGGTACTACACTTGACTATCTTTTAAAATTTAGAATTTAGTAACAGCTTTAATGGAACGTCCGCATTTACGACCGATTTCTGGTGCAGAAAGCGGAGCCCATGATGTATAGGCACAGACCCCGCCTGTCAGATCAAATTACCTGCAAGTGATAAATCTACGCCTGCCAGCCGCCCGTTTAATTAAAATCGTCTCATAAGCACAAAGGGGGTTCTCACCGGTCCCCAAAACTAAATTCCTGCCCTGAGCAAACAGCCGTGAAAGTCAGAGTTGGGAACCCAAACAATTTGAAGTTGCTTAAAATCAATTCCATGTAGCTTAAAGCTCCAAATGAAACCAACTATAAATTCTGATGACTAAAATTTGAGCAAAAAATAAATCTTTTCCAGGGTACGTGAAAATTTAAAAAAAAAGCACTAAACATGTATAGATCTATCTCCAAGCCATTTCAATCGAATGCACGAAACAAATTATTTGATTTGTTTCCCAAAACAGATAATTACGCTCCTCTCTCTGGCACTTACCGTAATGTTTTATCCTTTGATGAGGAGTAAAGAATATGACTGTTAGACTTGCAAAACTGTACTTTGGTAATGGTATCTGTGTGACCTTAAAATAAAGAAGAAAATAACAGCCAAATTAACTTTTTTGATATCAGAATTTTACCCGCACATGCATCCTCAGTTCCTGAAAATAGATCTGTTTTACTTGGTGTTAGTTCTTCAAGTCTGTCTTACATCTTTTCATCTGAGACAAAATCAAACTATAAAAAAAAACAAACATATCATCTGGATCAAATGCAAGCATATTTTTAACTATCTATTGCAACATGCAAGTTTTAAATAAAAATCAGCATTGTTATCAATACTTATCCAAAGTTTTAGTATCAGCCAAGCTTGTGGATCAACGGTTTTATATGTGAAAAGAGTTTCTGGCAATCTTGACAGATTCAGCCGTATTGACCTTTGATCTTACCTTGAATTGTGCTGATAAGTTGGAGGTTTGCTTTGGACATCAAGCAGATGGAAGAATTACTCGAAGCTGCAGCAATTAAAGGGTTGCTATCTCTGTTGGTTGAAATAAAGTGTAATATAGTAATGTATGCAGGTAATATATAACAAGGCCTATAATTATATTCACATTATGTTGAAAACTTTATCGGATGAAGGAATACTCTGTTTCAACCGAACATTCCACACACAAACCTTCAAAAAGAATACTCTGTTTCAACCGAACATTCTCCTCACAAGATAGAAGAAAAATGAAAACGTGTGGCTTAAAAACATCAATTGTTTTAAAACATTAGCATACATCAAATCTATCAATGCAAGTTCAGAAAGACGTCACACATAGAGGTTTGTAAAAACCAATGAACCTCAGTAATTTGACATGCCTAGGTGGTCTAGAAATGCTTGATTAGATGGTCCTCGTTTTCTACCTAGCTCCATTACAAATAGATAATTTTATAGTTGTTAGAAAGTTGAAGTGGTGGTAGTATCAGCAGCAATAACATCTTCCTCACTTTGATCCTCAACATTTTCCTACCACCACCAAGATATATTATTGTTAGATGTGTAAGTGTGTTCCAGTTGCCAACTGAACAGGGTACAAACAATAATTAATAACTATTAATTGTTATAGTACAAAAAAAAACTGCTCTAATTTTAAGAGTTGTCATTTAGTAGAAGTATCTGAAAAAAACTCTGTAAATGACAGCAAAAAGAAAAGTTTGCCATTGAATAGCAATTGTCCAGGAAATGTGTTGTGTACAGAGCTACATAGACCCCAGTAAATAAATAAAATAATAAATTAAAATGGACAAGAAACAAATACTAGATAGTCCTGAACAACTCTTTGTGCAGAAAAGCTATTTCAAGTGTTGTTTGAATTAGTAATAACAAGATTAGGAAGGAGATCTCACATTGCAGTCACAAAGAATGTCTGGAAGAGCAAAACCAGTTTAATCCAAACAAGTTGTCTACCATCATCTTATGCGGGCCCTCCACTACGCAGATCTATTGTCAAGCCATAAGATCAAGCCATCTGATGTTTGAACTGATTCAAACGGACAGACGATAATGTGTCTCCACATTAGTCAGATCGACCATCAGGCCTTCACCGTGCAGGCACAAAGCCCACAAAGCCTAGGGATCGAGAAGTTGTACTGAGCTATTTAGATCCCCTCCCTAAATGCCACAATGCCTTCTAAGCGTAAAGTTGAACTTGCGGTTCTAGCTCTTTGTCTCAACAAGTTGAATGTGAAGAAGAAGAAGAAGAGAAGAGCAGAATGGGTGAAGAAATGGCTTTTGGATAGAGATAAACACACTCACATAAATTTACTGTCAGAGTTAAGAACATATCCATCAGATTTCCATAATTATATGCGAATGGATGACGAGACCTACCATACTTTGCTTGAAATGGTGACTGTCGGTAACCTTGACCTAATCACATCCCCAACAAGAGCCTAGGACCTATCCCGCCCTACTAGGTGAAAAAGAAATCGAGGCGAGCAGAATTAAAATAAAAACCACAATATTAAAATGCGTAAGCCCTTGTTATTTAGTATCATTCTACATGGAAATTCGACGGAGAATTCGATTCTGAAGTCAGATTTGCAAAATTCAACAATTTTTACTCCACTTTTTTTCGTCCCGCCTAAGCTGACTGACGACCAATCTGAAAATATCAAGCACTGCTTGATATCTCAGCGGCTCAGATCTGTCCATCGGATTCAGATGAATCTGAATACGATTTTGCCCCACACAATGGGGATCTATCGTCAAGCTACTCCTGATCGTATGGCTTGATGATAGATCTGCGTAGTGGAGGGCCCGCATTAGAAGAGCAAAAAGACTTGAAGACAAGTTAGTACAAGTATTTTATTTTTGTACTACCATAGTGTTGTAGGTTCCTTATGGTCTTTTGGCTTGTCCTTTAATATGGCCTTCCGTAACATGATCTCAGGCTTTTTTTCATGACACACTTGGGCCTCCGTCAGGCTGGACTGAACTGAAAACCTGTGGCTTTGAACTCACCAACTAATGGTGTGGGGGTCTAACCTATTAAGTACACTTGACTTTATGGGTATCACAACAATCACCCCATCAGGTTTGCAGGCAGACAGCAAACTATACTGAAGCTTCATAAGGTGAAATTAAAAAGTTTTCAATTGCAATCTGGAAAAGAAAATGTGGTACCGTAGATGTTCTGTTATTGATAAGTGAGGTTCATGAGTTATAAAGTACTGGGTATGTCTTAGTGAGAATTATTCCTCGTTTTATAACAACTTGTTTTCAAGAAAAATCTTTATCAGACCAAGCTGATTTGCCAAGTCCAAGGATCAGTGACTTAAGGCTAAGTTTTGCAATGTTAATGAATTGAGATTAGCTTTACAATTACATATATATATATATATATATATATATATATATATATATATATATATACATTATGTACCTACCTTGAGGCTTGGACTGAAATGTCAACAACATAATCAACATCAGTAGGTTTTGCATTCACAGAGGACTTTTGAGCTAATGAAAGATTTTCTAAGTCTTTCAGCAAATGGGGCATAGCATCCATTGTCAGCATTTCTGTCTTTGGCGTGGATGCACAGCGGGAACTCTGACAGGGAAATACAGAAATTAGAAGACATTAGCTCATAATTTTCTTTGGACTTCCAAAACTTTTTTTCTGATACCAAGCTGTGAAGCTCTACGTTTTCTTTAATTTCCTAACTGGCTTCCTACATGAGAAGCATAGGCCAACCACAACGATTCTCCATCGCTCTCTGTTCTAAACGGTTTCCTATCTGTTACAAGACCACCTTTTACTCCAATTCCTTTGAGCCTTTAGCGTTCGATTATTTAGGGCGGTCCTTTGTTTCAGACAGTAGCCTTGCCCAGTCTGGCTTCACTTTCTTCTGAATGACTCGTGACCTGTCTGCTCTCACAATTCGTCATAAGCTTCTTCCTCTCGGGATATCTGATACTAAGAATAAGCCTCAGACATGGATTTAAGAAAGGTCTGTAGATTTCTTTAAAGAGTCACAGTTTGCAATGTTTCGCATCCATAAAAAGAAAATTTTAGAAAACATACTTAACACTGGAGTTAAAGATCTTCAGTTTGGTTGATGTGCTGATCTCTGTAGCTGCCTAAATCATGTGTATAGTGTGACAAAGGTCTCCTTCCTCTTATTGACCCTGACTGCGACATCTTTGTCTGCGCCTCCTTGCTTAAGTGTGTAATCGACTTGCTCCTCACCTTCCGCAACTAGTGAATTGGTCGCGGTGTTGACCTTCAGCCAAGATGTTTTCATTCTCATTTCTGTTAATCCTAAGCCCTAATCTGGCTGATATATGGCCACATTCTTTGGCTGCTGGGCATGTTCCTGTCCTACAGCCTGAGGTTCAGCTTCAAATTGAGCATAAACATATGGCAATTTCATTTTGCAGTTTTCATTGAAATTATAATTACAACTTTATAAAGTTTATAAATAAATAATGCAAGCTAATTCCTGATATATCATGATTAAGACAAAAGTTTGACTAAAAACCATCAATTATTTTCATTATTTTTAAAATTTAATTGATGCTGCAAATGCTATTACTGTTGTGATCATAAGTTATATTGATTTTACTACTAGTATTAGAATTATTAGTGCAGCTGATTAATTAGTACAGTAGCCGTAACTTTTTATTGGTGTTGGTGTTTGTCGTAGTACCCAGTAGTACCAGTATGTGTACTCCAAAATCATTGCGGCATTATCATGTAAATAAACAAGTGACGAAATGCAATTTTGACTGAACTAGATCAGGATCTAGACTCTTTGAGTATTACTATTACTAGTATTAGGTTCTTAAACTTAAAGTAAAAATGTTGCAGAAAATGGGCCTGAATTAGTGAATGACTTTCCACATTGAAAATAATTGTTTGCTGAACCGCTTTAAAAGGTGGACCTCATGTGTTTACGGCTCCACTTAATTTGATTCAACTATTTAAAGGATTGTGTGTTCTGTAACAAATTGGCCTCAATTCAAGGTGCTATTTCTATCATTCGACGTAGAAGGACTGCAAGGCACAATTGATGAACCTAAAGGGCCATCCTCACTGTCGTTCCGAACTATCAGGTATCCGTTAGTTCCGCCCATTGGTTAACTATAACTCCGAACGCATGTCCACACTGTAAGGTAAACCCGATAGGCTTAGAGGCAGATTGAACGGTTGGCTGGCTCTGAGCCTAGATTTTGGTGGGTTTTGTGAAACATTATCACAATGATTATTCCATGCATCTGAGTCGAAGAAAAAAAGATGTAGCAGGACTTCTGTGTAGGGCCTACCTCTGACTTGAAAACTTATTTTAGTTTCGGTGATTCAATTCAATTTTTAAAAGTTGAAAAAATAACAACACATCTTTTATTTGAGAAGGAAAAATAAGCATTTTTGTATTGGAGGATTCATTTTTAGAAGATCTTGATGACTTTTTAGCCATTTATATTCTAATATCTGCTAGGAAAAGACGAAATAAAAAACGAGCTATTTGGTAAAACAAAAAGGCTGTTGAAAAGGACACAGTACACCCGTACAAATATTTTGAAAGAACTTCGGCCATACCCAGACGATTTCAACAATTACCTGAGGATGGATGAAAAGACCAAGAAGTTACAGTGTTGTGTAACACATTGCATGCGTTATAGGCCTATTTATTTAGCTAGAATCTAGATCCAGGCTTTAAATGATAGGCCTATTTAAAAGTTTTACAAGATCTTGAGCTGAACATTCCAAAATGGCTTAGATCTAGATCTACCTTTTCTTGTGCATAAAACTAAAAGCATCAGTCTTCAACTATCTTACTCTTTAAAACAATATAGGCCACTAATATATAATAGATCTTGCACGCATGGCTCCTCGGATTTAATAATATTTAGAAAAAAACAACATTATTTTTCGTTTCGTTCGTATTCAGCAGTAGTGAATGTTTTGTTTTGTTTTATTTGATTCCAGGGAGGGTTTGCCAAAGGCATGCCAGGGTGGCAATAAAAGTATGCTTAAAACATTACTAAAAAACAGTACTCTAAGGTAATTTATTTGACCTTGATGCTTATCTTACTGAGTATAGTCACAGCCCTCTGGAATATCTGGTATCCAGTAGGCCATGGTATAGTTCTGCTTGCCATGTTCGTGTAAGTGAAACGATGTTTCCACTGCAGTCCGGCGAGAGGGTACCAAAGAAATATCAATTGCGTATACTTTTGGACTTTTTTTTTTTACAGTTTATTATCGATTCTGCTGCTCAGAATTCGGAAAGTGGACTAAAATGATAAAAAAAAATAAATTAAAGTTTTCATAATCAAAGCTCTTATAAATATTGACTTCCTTTAAGTTTTTCTTTGCGTGCTCTTTTTTGTTTTTAACTGACACATTGTCATTGAATTTACAATTAGAAGTTGTGCACAGCTTAAAAAAAATCATTATTCTTTTAAACCTATGATTTAATCGATCAAGCGTTCCATTTCATTAGCGTAGGCGGTCATAAACTTCCACGCATCTGGATCCCTCATCACCTTTGGTGCATCTCTATTACTCGCCCTACATTTTGTCACTTTTAGGTCAATTAAAATTTTTTTCTCGCTGTTTCTACTTATTGTATATACCTTCGATCTTTCCACTTGCCAAAGATGTTCCGGTTTTTCTCTTCTCTTCACGTGTCCGAAAAAGGTAGCCTGACATTTACATAATTATTCTAATATGAGTGATCTTGTTTTATCATCTTCTCGTAACCTTGCTCCGTTTGATCTCTTTGCGGTCCATGACATTCATGGTATTCTCCGCAGGAACCACATTTCTGTTATCTCTAGTTGATTTTTTTTAAATTGTCCAGACTCGCTCCAGTAAACGTATGGGTTCGGTATAGCATTCTCGGGCTCTTATTCTTGTGTGGATGGAGATGAGTTGATTTGTTAGTACATGTACCGATTTCCTTCTCTTGAAACTATTTTTTTTTATTTGCTTCCGCTATTCTTGATGCGATGTCAGTGCTGTTGCGTCTATCACTGGATATAAAAGTACCCAAGAATTTGAATTGATTCATTTGCTTGAGTTTACTACGGTTTATAAAGTTGCTGATCTGTGGACACTAATTGTTCCGACTGACGACCATTACTTCTGTCTTTTTGCTGTTCAATCCCAACCCTTTCTTTCTGCTCTCTTCTTCAACAATGTCTAGTAATCAGTGCAAGTCTTCTTAATGTTCTTTAATTAATACAGTGTCATCAGCGTATCTCAAGTTGTTTATGTTGTGCACTCCTTGTTTAATTCTTGGGTATCCTCCTAGGTTTTGCATAATTATTTCACTTTAAAGAGAGCAAAGGTCTGGGCAAAGCACATATCCTTGACTGGCACCACGTTTTATTTTTTGAAAGGTGCCGATTTAACCATCAACTCGCATCACTGTTATCTGTTCCCAATACAAAGCCAATTTTACGTAGTTTAAATTAGGGAAGATTTTCAAATAAAAAGAATATTTAAAACAGATTTTTGAATTTTCTAAACTCTCTGTATGTTACTAATACTAATATGTGTGTGTTGTATGTGTGTGTGTGGAGAGAGAGGTAATCTAATAGTAAACATACCCTTCTCCTCCTCAATCTTAATATACACTTGTTATTATTTACAGTAAACGGCTCAATAGTCACTGCTTTGAGCGTTTAATTGATTAGTTGTACTAGAATTAATAAAAAAAAGTTGGCAATAAGTGCATACCGTTGGAGTAATCTCATTTAGCCAGTCCATAGGAGAAAGGCATCGATTTTAGGCCTTAATTTGAATGAAAAGGTCATAGATTCTCGATTTTTGTGTATTGTATATGTAAAGCTTATAAAAGTTTTGTCTTAAATGTCAGTTGAAAATTAACTACGCAAGTTGTGAAATTTTATATATGGAGCAGAAAAATGATGGTAGAGTAGCTGCTTTAAACTCTTGACATAAAAGGAAGATTTTTGCGACCATATCCATCTGTCTCCTCTTTTATCTGTAGGCCTACCCGAAGGGATATATACATATACATATACATACATACATACATACATACACACACACACACATATATATATATATATTATTTTTTTTTTAAATATCTTTTATGATTACTTCTCTTCCAGAGTCTGATACTAAAATATGAAATTTTTTTTAATGTCCGGCTGATGATCTCAAGCTTTTTTTTTTCTTTTTTCTTTTTGCAGACTAAACACTATCGGGCAGTATGTACGCTTAACTAAAAAAATGGAAGCGTAAGCTGAACTTCGAATCCGTCGATGAGAATGTTGAACTGCGAAGAACCCTGGGGATATTATCAGGGCGGACGTGGCCCGGCACTTTGGTAGATGAAGAGGAAGAAAAAGAAGTTGATTAAATTGAAAAAATAAATGGAGTGCAACCAGCCTGTAGGTTTAACCTTTTTTGAGAATCATTATCTGGCCAATTCTGCAAAACACCCACAGTCCCACATGGCCCTAAATATTTTGCGATGGATTCTGATGTTAGGTACTGAACTGCACTATGGAGGTAGGAAGTAGACATAGAAAGAAATGTATCCTTACAAGATGAATGACTCTAAAATTATTTCAAGATCTAGACAGAATCTTATCCAGTTAACACGATCTTGGTGCACATTTCTTGATATATTGTTCATCTAGATTTCTAGATCTAGATCTAGATCTACACCCACTTAGCCAGGCTAAGTTGCGATGTCACAGAAAAAAATTGAGACGTATTTTACTATAATTATTATTAGACTAGGTCTAGACCTATGTATGATTGGTATTATTGCAGATATCGGCCCAACTCACCCGAAGCTTTAAAATTGCATTCTTCTTGTCAATGAATTTGAATTTGATATATATGTTGAACACTACGTCACTAGACCTAGATCTAGAATCTAGATCTAGATCTATATAATTGAAGGTTTTATTCGTCGCA
The DNA here is from genome assembly GCA_033675545.1 of Elysia crispata. Taxonomy (NCBI): domain Eukaryota; kingdom Metazoa; phylum Mollusca; class Gastropoda; family Plakobranchidae; genus Elysia; species Elysia crispata. The sequence continues at coordinate 85,878 of JAWDGP010002572.1, forward strand.
AATAAATACTTTTCAAGATGAGCATTTGTTGGCTAATGTTGCTCTAAAATACCATTAAATTAAAGTTTCGATTTCGTCTGGAAACATTCAATTGTGAAGCCTGACGTGAGGTAGGCCAATATCTGCCGCTCTGTCGTATAATGCTGAATTTGGATTATAGGGCCTACTTTAAATATTCAGTTTATCAAAAAAAAATTCTAAAAGAGGTTTTTATCAGATACGTTGGGCTGCTATTGGGGGCAGAGATATGGATCAATCCACCAATTTGTAAGACAGAAAAACAAACACCAATTTTTCAAATAGAACATACTTTTTCTGTGAGAAGTTGCACTTTTATTATCAATGTTCAATCCCTAAAACATTGGAGCAACAGCTAGTACATCCACTTTTAGATCTAAATTTAGAATCCTAATTTTGTGCCTCATATCTATTTATAACTTTCTATCTTAATTAAAACAGGGCACAAATCATATATATGCAAATCCTTACAAAAACAAACAATTTTGTTAAAATTTCATGACAAGTAGAGGATGACACTTGAATTTTAATATAAAGCAGGAAAAAGGATTGCTAGTATAGATCATATGAGATCATAGTACAACCGTCAGATGAACACAATTGTAGGATATAATTTACTTAGCAATGCCAATTCGACGTCCGCAGGCTAGACAACTCTAGCTAAAATTCAGTGCGCCGCGGCCCGTAGACCTAGGCGAAAAAATGGACCGCGAGTAAGCAACGGTTGCCGTTTTATAAATGTAACTACAGCGTCATTTTATAACTTATTGCGATGAAACTTGGTGTACAATCAGAAAAGATATGGCGGATTCCACGAACATGGATCAAGATTGTCCCAAAATTATAAAATTTTCATCTTTCAACAACACGCACATATTATACATCAAAAGAAAGGGAATTTAAAGCTGAATTCAAGTATGTAATTTTTAAGACCTAGAGATCTTTTATTGTCGAGTTACAACAAAAATGGTGCACCTTATCTCATGTGTAATAAAACTTCAGCGCAGGTTGATTTTGTCAATGAGGATGTATCTTCAACACTACGGCAGTATTTTTTTTTTGCACCAATACATCAAAATATCATTGGAACAATACTAAAACTATTCAAGTCTAGTCATTTAAGTCAAGAACAACAATAATTTAATATAAAAAGGTATTTCACAATATATACATATGTCGCTATTTCAGATGATCGGAACTTCCTGTGTGTCGGGATTCTGACCTTCGTATAAAATATAAAGAATTCGTCTTAAACCGATGAACTTCAGATCAGGTGCAATTAAATTACTCTTTTCGTCAAAAGCCATTCAATTATGTTGAAACGGGTTTTGTTTTTCATATTGGCGCCATAGGAGGCGTACAGCAAGTGAGTATATATGGTTTGAAGACCTCCGAAAGTCTAGATCTAGACTGCGGTTCTGAACGCTGATTCCGATGGTTAGGCGACACACATTAACAATACGTTACAAATTCACCTTTACAAACCTCACAAAGAAGATCCGTTAACGTAAAATCAAAGTAGCAACACTAGAGCTCTTGTAGAACAAAATATCCGTATCAATAGCCTTTGTGACGCGAGAAAGTGAAACATCAATGGAAGTTCCGACAGTCAGAACGAGGCGACACATAGGGTATGGTGTATTCTTGTTTTAGTCTGAAGCAGTTAAAAATTATATCGGAGGGCTAAAATCGATTTATTCCCGATAGTTATATATTTCTCAATGGAGTCTACTATTTATACGCGATAAAGACCCGATATTGATGAAAAAAGTGGTTCCGAACGCCAATGCTTCAAGGCGACGCACAACACGCTGACGTCATAGGGGTTTTCCGATTTCCCTCACACAAAGAAAAAGGGACTCGATCGGTTCAAAATGATTGTAGACAAAGCGCACACTTTTAAGAATACAAAGAAACCACCAGGCATCATGTTCGGGTTCTTTTTTTAGTCACAGCAGTCACCCGAACCTTGTGATAGTAAATATGGGACATTTTGTGTGACGCATTTTCTGACAATCAGAACACAAAAAAATTTAAAAAAAATACATAGACAAGTCAAAACCGAATTATTTTGATATGGTAGTTTATTAACATTGTCAAGAATGATAATAACATAAATCAGAGTCATAAATGTATTAAAAGTCTGAAATAAAAGGCATTTAATTTGGAACGACCTTCTTCACCCCTTTTCGTGGAATCCGCCATATTCTTCTATACTTCTGCGGTAAAACGGTATTGATCGGCCATCTGGAAGTGTTGTTTCTGAACGAGTTTTTTCTTTTCGTTCGCTGCTCTCTAAAACTACTGGGACTACGCATTTCGTCGCTGGACAGATAATTTTTTAACATCTCTTGTGCAATTTTTACCTACTTACATTACTTTTTGCCCGCGTATTTGCTCGTATTCGTCTTTGAAAGACACCCACCCTCTCAAAATAATGACACTTGACATTCAAGACTAGCCGGCCTGCTAAGCCTTTGGTGTAGGGCACAAACTGATTTTGGTTTGTGACGTCACATGGCTAAGAGCGCTTCTCTCATTGGTCGAGAGCATGTGAACTGGGTTAGGCGAGTTTATCTTATTGGATTGTCATTATTCTAATAATGGCTTGCAAAGGGGTGTTTAGGGTAGATCTACGTAAATAAAATAGATAGCTATCGGATTTTGAAACGTAAAAATGCTAGTAAAACATAAAGTATTCATTCTATTTTTAATAAATTTGTAGCACTTTATAAACATGACTTTCCTTCAAACAATTTTTACTCAAAGCACTTGGAGCACTATGTTGACTTAATTTATGCCCCCTATAGTTTTCAGTTTAAAATAATCCATTAGCGCATCTATAATATGGGGACTTCTCTGCTTTTAAAACGAATAGTTTGTTTTCTTTTAAGGAAAAAAAAATAAATAGTGGTACATTTGCAGTTGCCTGTACATCTATAAAGAGTTTTTGTTTCTTTAGTATGCTTTTCGAATGAAGATAACATCTTATCTACCAAGTTAGCTTATAAAATATTTAATTGATGGTTTCTAACTATTCGTGTGAGATCTAGATCTAGCTCTTGGCGGGGAGGTTGGGCATTGAGTCTGATCTGATAAATCCTGTTAAAATAAATGTGAAATGAGCGTTTTGTATGACTGATTCAGTAACCAAATACAATATTGTAACTCAAATAACTAACTCATTGAGGCTGGGGTGATTCCATGAGCAGTCACGCTATTATTACTATTCTTATTAGGTATGTGTACCAAGTCACACGAACGTAGGAAGTTGAAGGATAAGAAATGCTCAATGAACATTGAATTATCTCTCAGTATCTGAAGCGAGCTTCTAGATGTATTTTCTCCTTATTTTTCTTTTTTCTTTTTTTTTTAAACATCCTCAATATGAATAAAGAAGCTTCTGTTGAAAAATATGGATGCCGATTCCACGGATAATGGATTCAGATGTGCAAGGATGGCGCTAGACTAACGTTACCTGCAGGGGTTGGGTCGCAAATTATGGCACTTATTTCTACATAGCAAGTGTAGAATGGAAGATAATTTATGTCATCAGCGTAATTTATGCATAAACTTACCATGCTGATTTTAACAAATTAAGAAACAAAACAAAAATACAATTTAACCACCTTGGTTGATACTTATGATAAGAACATTTTGGAGGTGGCAACTTCTGAAATTGCATAAAGAAATGATGAAACGGTAATTTATGCTAATTTATGCATAAATTAACTAATGCATATGCATGCTATATATCTTACACGAAGTAAGAAACTAAATGATATACATGTATTATACTTCTGCCTGTCAAATTTTATTGAAATATCTTGGTAAATATGGGAATTAGGGAGGTTTTACGTTCTAAATAAAGGAACGCAAGTTTGGATTAGGGGGTAATGTATGCTAATTTATGCAAAAATTGACCCTCCGAAACAAAACTGTCAAAATTATCTCTGACAAATTATGATTCTATATAAAAAAATATACTAAATTGTCAAATTTCATGGAAATATATTGCTAAATAAAGAAATTAGGAGGTTTTAACTTCCTTCACAACAAAAAAACAAAGCACCAAAAAGGTCCATTTTTTGGACCATTTATTCCTCTTTACACCTATAGACATTTTTGGCTTACTTAAATCCTCATAACTTTTTTTTTTCTGGACCAATTCTCAAAATTTAAAAAGTTTTCTTCTTTTGAGAGCAAGCTTTATAACTTCCAATCATTAGTAGGTAAATATTACAGCTTTGAAATTTTGGATTGGCATTGCTAATTTACTGTATTTAACATACATCAATGAAATTATTCCCTTACTCTAATGGAAAACCTGACGTGACCTGTGGGTCATGGACTTGAGGAATTTTTTCTTAAATACTTTTTTTTTTTTTCAAAAGATGGAAGTTTAAATTATTTTTGCTGCGTCTGAACTTTATAGGTTGCTTTATTAATTGATGTGAATATATGGGAGTGAAGAGAATGCGCACAGTTAGTTGACTTTGAAAATCTAAAGTGAACCAAAGCAAAAAAAGAAAGAAAAAAAACATCCAGGCGATTGTCCAACAATGATAGTCATTGCTTTCATTTACTAACCATTAGACTTTAAAAATGGAAATACATGATTGTCACTTGTTAGGCTTTGAAAATTGCCTTCGTCCAAGGCTAGCACAATGTTGGACTTAAACAAACTCACTCATGAGCCTTGCTTGCTGTGCCTATCACTCCTAAGCTGCAGACCATACAAATTACTCTGCCTTGACTTTCTCCAATTTTTCAATATGAAAGAGGGCGTACAGTGTGAACTTTTGTCCTGTCACCAAAATTTCTGTTGGTACTAAATCTAATAGCCGATATTTGGCTAAGTGGATTCATGCCAGTGAATGCATGCGCTTAAAATTACAGTGGAAACCTCAAAAACCGAAGTCTGATTATTCGAATTTCTCATAAACCGAATTTTGCAAGATGATAGTTTTTTTTAAAGTTGGCTTTGTTAGATCGGACTGGTATTTCGAAGTATTTCTGATTTGATTCTCTTAATTCGAAGTCGATACCACCTCATAAGGCATCACAAAAGTACTACCTGCATCTCTCAAGCAGCAAGCAATGCCACCACTGCCCGAGAAAGGCTGATCAGTGCGCTAACAAATCTAGAAGGTAGCAGATGCATTAACAATTAAGTACCAGTAGCAAATCTGTACTGATACTGATAGCAACGTGGCACGGGGGAAGGGGAGGGTTTCTCGTTGCAGGCTCAGTACACACTTACTCAATGAGACTTAGACTCTATTATACCCATTTTTGTAATTCGAATACTCTTAATTCTAAGATTTAATCCTTTCCCATACAATTTGAATTACATGAGGTTTCCACTGTATGATTGAAAGTGTGCTGAGCCTGTGGTGCCTGGCTCCAGTCACTGCCTACCACCATCATACTCATAGGCCAATCGAAAATCTGTGTACTGCCTGTGAAGGATGTAGGCTTTCAGCCTCGGCAGTGTTAGGATGTGCAAATCTCTGTGATGCAGAAAGGGATTATGCTATGTACCATAGCAAACAAGTGGGCACGATTAAGAATATTCCAACATGCTTCAAAACCAATGATACGTTAGCCGCTTCATTAAACCTCTCACTATTGCTTTTAATATCATCCTTTCCCAACTACTCCGGTGTATTAGTACAGGTACAATAAGGAGAAAGGGTGTTACACAAGTTATTAGTCTTCTTTGGTAGGCTTTAGAACAAGCGTTTGAAAGGTTATTTTGAAATCAACACATCCGTTTCTTTAAATAGAAAGATATAGGGGCTGGTTCAGGTTCCAGTAAATTAAATCAGCATGAAAGTGATAAGCAATTTCTATCAATTCATTTGACTTAAAAAAAGTTCAAAGAAAGTGTAGTCCTCTGTACTGCTACCGTAATGTCGTAATTGTTATGGGACACCAACGGCATAGGAACATACTATGAAAAATTGATATTAGATTTAGCTTCAGATATCTAAAAACAAGGCTTTTAATATTTTTTTCTCTTTAAGATCTGAACAGGACACATCAGTGCTATATATCATAACATTTAACTTTTAAGATAAATTAACAGCCTATAACTATAACTTAAAATTAGATCAAAATGATAAAGAACAATAATATGCTGCTTGAACTGACTAATACATCACACTCTTTTAGAATCCTCCATGTCCAAATTTTGGATATTTAAAACCGAATAAGGACACAAATACTTCTATGTCTTTGAAACAAGAACAACAGAACAAGCTATCTCTCTTCTATTCTTTACGAAATTCTAAACTAAAAAAAAAGTATATTTTAAAGGGAAAATACTAAGTGGGACACAAGTCTAAGCAGATCATTGTGAAAGTCTAAATGGCACATCTTGGTTCTTTCCCACGCTGAAATGTGCTGCTCTTTCTCGTAACTAAATCCATCATGCGCCCCCCCCCCCCCCCCTGTGAATACCAAACTTACTGGTGCTCTTGCAAAGAAAGGAAATAATAAGATCTTAATCTTTACATTGTGAGTAATTTGACATTGTTGTGGTGAGGTTGCTGAAAACAAAAAGAAGCTACCGATTGGCCTACATTAGACCTACAAGCTTTGAAAAACTCGGCGGGAACAAAATGATGCAGTCATAAAACCCTACTTTTGCTATAAAGGGCTTTTGGATGGGTATAAATATGCAGTTGTCTTGATTGCATAAGACGGACGTACAATCATCACAAAGTTTCATTACAATTTCAATTATGGTCTGATTTCAATGTCACTAGGTAGGAGGCTGAAGCATCATCGATCTAAGTGCTTCTCCCTCCTTGCCTGTCGCACAGTCAATAAGCCAGATATTTTATATTATATTGCTGCTTGTATTTTTACTACCGGTATCCTGTGCAGTAAGCTAGGCTAGAATAAAAATCACTTAGCTCAGGCATCTCAACAAGATTTTATGTATATTTGAACCTTATTGTAGTCAAATTAAGCATTGAAATAAAGTTTTTTTTTTTTGGCATTTTTATTCCTGTTCACAGATTTGAAGAGCATGACTAGCCCAGGAAGTCTGTGTCCGGTCGCAGACCTTTGTCTAACAGATTTGGTAAATATCAGCTCAGTGCTGAAAAACATCATATGGCCATCGTTTGGCCCACAGTGCTGCCCAACGCTAATAACATCCAATACTGGGCAGGTGGTTTTCACCAAAGAGAGTCATTCTATTTTATCATCCCTTTGTCTGTCGCACCCAGTGGCAAAGATCATCCTAGAGAGTGTTAAGGTACACTCAGGGGTGTATGGAGACGGTTGTAAAACGCTCATTTTGTATTTGTATGAATTATTTCGTGGAATAGAAAGGAATTTGAATGTTCTGGTGTGGCAAACTAATAGAACAGCACTAAAAAGTAGCATTTCTTTATCACTTTATAAATACATAAAAGAAGACCTTACATCATTATGTATCAGCTTAACCAAGTCTGTTGTAGAGGACAAATGTTCAAGTGAAGGAGATAGCTCTCAGTCGATAAAGGTCAAACAAGTCATTGTGACACTGCTGAATGGAAACCTCCCAGAGGATGTTGTGGATCACCTGGCAAATTTGATCTCAACTTTTATTCTTCCTCTGAACGGAAATGGTGACAGACCTATCTTGAATAGTTGTTTTCTAAACTGTGTTCATGTTTTTCCCAACAAGTCTTACTTGACCTCCCAGTTAGTAGATGGTTTGTTCTTTACTGGCGTGGCTCATCCTTACCTCATAAAATGTGTCAAGACTACTAAATTTGTGATCACTGTCTGTCGCATTGAAGAGGAGGAACATGATAGCCAGACAGAGTATTTCTTTCAATTTACGTCAGACAAGATTCAGGAAAAAACTCTGAGTTACAAAATGCAAACTGTGAAAGTATTTTTGGAGAGCTTGAAAAAACTTGGTGTCTCTCTTATAGTATCGTCCCAAAAAGTTCCTGACTTTGTCCTCTCTACTTGCAATAGTTTTGATATTAATGTTTTTTCGTGTGTAGAACAAGATGATGTTGAATTTATTTCCTTGTATACTGGCATGTCTCCTATAACATCAGTTCATGATGAGATCAAGGAAATAAATATCTATGAAGTTCACTCTTATGACCAAGATGTGTACTCAGGGAAACACATTCTTAAACTGGTTTGCACAGGAAAGTTGCCTAACTGGAGGGCAAAAAGCATTTTCTTGCATGCCCCTTCAGAAGGTTTAGCCCAGCAGTTGAAGTTATTGATAAGGAAATGTTTCAAAGTGATATGTCATTTATTTGATGACTTAAGGTATAAAACATATCCCAAAGACTCAAGAAATGTTGGTCGGAGCTGCTTAAATGTGATAGAAAATAAATCAGTTGAAATTTTTACTTTGAACAAAGGTTCTTGTCAAACAAGTGAAGAAGATAAGTGTAATGTTTTAGATTCATCAAATGTCATCTGTGGAGGAGGCTATTTTGAATTTCTCCTTTGTTACCTGATTGAGAAAAACATTGACAAAACTTCAGCAGAGAAAAAGATATGGGCAGATCTTGTTACCAAGATGTTACTGTCTGTCCCTCAAACACTTTTCTACAATTTGCATCCCAACAGTGCAAATCAAACTTTAAGCTTCATCAATGCCAGCAAAGAGGCAAAAAAATTCCTACAAGGTAATTCAACTGTGGGCTTCAACTCCAAAGGAAAGCTTTGTGATGGGCTAACATCTGGGGTTGTTGACGTATTAAGTGTGAAGATAGCCTCACTGTTTGCAGCCTTGGATTTGGCTATCATGCTGCTCAGAACCAACTCCATACTGGGTGTGAAAAGGCTACCAGAGCAGGAGACCCCAACAGCTAGATGATCAGAAGCTTAGATACGTGTGGTAAGTAAAAGAAATGTTGTTTATAACAGTGTGCTGCTATTGTGATTTCAGTGCTGTCTTTCTTTTCTATGTGGTACTATGAAAATATTGACGGCTTTTTTTAAAACCTGAATTCAACTCTATTTAGTTCTTTAGAACTGGAATAGTTTCACATTGTGCATATTTGTCATCCATAGAAGGATAATGAGATCTTGAAATAATAAAATATTAACTTATAGTTGACTGGTGATACTTCTAGTCGAATTTGCAGATAAGGGATTAAGATGAGCTTAAGATTGTATAAAACTGCTGTCTGTCTGTCACTAGACAGACCCATATGTGATTTGAATAATTAATTTCCCTAATTATTCCTATTTGCATGAAGACAGGTGGTTAAGTTTGTAGCAGAAGTGAACAACATGCCCTTTACCCATCAATGCTGTACCATTTTTCGATTGGCTATATCTGTTATTAAGTCCAACAAAAAGATTTTATTGTATCACTCATGCAAAAGTTTGTTTACATATTGGTGTGGTTGGCGCATAAGATCTACCCTCTTAAAAGTGATTCATTTTACTTCAAGTTCTAGCCCTGTTCCCCCCCCCCCCCCCCACTTTGTTCAGCTGCTATAGCATGTTCAAATCACCGCATGCGTCAACAGACCGGAAAGTAAGAAAAAGCTGAAAACGATACAATGACATAGACCCCTGAAACACTCCATCTCTCTTCGTTTGTCCTCTTCTATTTTTTTCTCGTGCGCTTGTAATAGTTTTACTCATGCCATCCTCCGGCTGGGTCTATTTAATCCAAAGATTTTACTTTTGGATGGATTACTCTCACTGAGGTCAAAGAATGGTGCAATGCCGAGAAAGATTGTCATGATCAGAAAACCACGAAAGTAGGAAATGGCGGACACTTCTTTATAAAGAGCTGCTACTTCACTACGATCTTTTGTCCTTTTTGCCGACCAACAAAATAAAATAAATTCCACTGCATTTCCTGGCATGGTTACAGACGATCACTTATTTAACCTCTTTATCTATCAAAACTATCTGCAAAAATTGCATAATTTTCTTAATCTAATTATGCTGACTTTGCTTTCTGGCGATATCTCTGGCCTTGCCAACGAACTATGTTTACGTTCTTTATATTTTATTTTTTTCCTTTTTAATGTTTCAACGTGGTGGGCTAAAAATAACTACATAAACATTAACATCAGCGAATGGCATGCTAGAATTCTAGAGTCTCATCCGGGTTTTTCGTGGTGTTCACATGATCAAAACATTTACACGCGACCTTCCATTCCATAAATGGAACGTGACCTCATAAATATGAAGTGAATTGCTGCTGAGGTCACCCAGCAACCAATGGAAGTCTAGTATTTTCTCATACGTAAACAAAGCGCTGACGGTAGCGTTGAAACTGGGCTTGATCAGCTGTTCTACTTCTCTGCTCTCGTCTCCAAACCAATCGCCATCGCTTCATAACCGAAAATATTAGGATTGCGTTTATTGACAAAATATTCTGTTGTCTTCCCGCTGTTTTAGAGGTAAGTGTTTTCAACTTTGTTTTTGTTATATCGGATTATAGAACGCCGTATGACAGTTGATCCAACACGAATGTCACTAATGGTTTGCTTCGGTACTGACAGGTAGACCCTAGATCTAGGTCTAGGATAGCAGTAATACTGCTAGATTCTAGACTATACAGACTTATTCGATTTTTCATTTAGCACTAGATTTTTTTATTTTGCACACTATAAAAATTCCAATTATAGTGAAAAAGGTACTGTGCTGCCAAGATGTATGAAAATGCATAATTTTTCTCTGAGTGATAGTGGACGTTATACCCGGACCATTTCTCCAGTTCTCCATTTCCTTCAGGAAAGCTAGCCAAATGCCCTCCCAGCCTCATTTGCATATCGGTCAGTGGGGACGAACTGGCTTATTTACTGCGCGACCAACTGCATTAATACTTTCCCTCTTCGATTGAAAATCTGTGTAAGATTTCCGCCTAAACTTTTTGTTTTAAGTTAATTGTTTTCCTCTTCAACAATTTTTGAAATAGTACAAATAGCAGTGGCTGAAGTTTTCTGCCTTGTGTTCCCATAGTTACACTAAAGAGGCTAGATCTAGTAAGGTTATGTACTGGGCTTAGTCGGATAGGCAGCTTACAGATCTGCATTTGATTAAAATCACATTCAGATATTTATATATACACACACACATTCTCGTTAGAGTGCAATATCTCTCTCTCTCTCTCTCTCTCTCTCTCTCTCTCTCTCTCTCTCTCTCTCTCTCTCTCTCTCTGTGTGTCATACACATTTATATACACCAACGACCAGAATCGCATAATATTAGACAGTATTTGTCTCCGTCTCTCTCACATGTACTTGATGAGTTATCCAAACCGCAGATCTATAAACATTAGCAGTAGCACATTCTGTAAAGAACATACATGTGCACATATTTGATAGCTCATAATAAATCTAAGACTGGGTGAGTTTTCTCATTCCAAATCTGGAAAGAAAAACTAATTTTTCAAGTCTTCGAACGACCCCCCCCCCCCCCTCCCACACACACAATACACTCTCTCTTCGGCGCTTTAAAAAGTATTTTTGATGCGATTGATTTTTTATATTTTTATTACCGGGTAACAAAAATAAACGAAAAATATTATAAACTACCCTTTCTCAACAATATGTAACGGCCCTAACACACCCAGTCTCTTTCTTTCCTCTCTATATATTCCCAAATTAGCGAATTACATTTCTTGTCGAATGTTCAAGGTTCTTTCATGCTTCGGAACAGTGCTGGTATTACACGCTGTTGGTTTTTTTTTTTTTTTATGGGAAATAATCAGTGCGCGGTAAAAGATTTTTTAAGTTTGCTTGAAACGTTTTCACCACAAGCTTCTTTTATAATTCTTTATGCACCTGCTGGCTTTAACCCTCTCCATTCTTATGTTTTTTCTCTTGTTCTGTGTGTGTGTTGTTCACAAGTTGTATCTAGGACTCGTTCTATGATTGTGAGCTGCATGCTCAACACTCCAGTCACTCTCAAACTCGAGAACTTTTCAACTGAACAGGAAAAAAAGGGTGGGGGGGGGGGGGGGGGGGTCTTTGTCTTAGATCTGACTTAAGGAAGGTGTTAATGTTAGGAAGTAGGACTTTTTCGTTCTCGTTGCGCAACGTTTTTGTTGCGAACATTTCTTAAACACTTGGTGCTGATTGTCAGCTTGAATCGTCTCCACCGCACTGGGCGTTTCGTGTGCAGTTTCTCACCACCAACAGTCTATTGCGAGCCCGTAAACACCTACTACTATGATCTAGTGAGACCAGTTCACTGTCAAGGTTTTCGTCTTGTAGCAACATGCCCTGCTTGGCCATACCCTCAAACACGGGCTTGCGTGTGGCTTGTGGCATCAGAACTGGTAGGGCCTACTCTTGTAGCAGACGACTAGCAGTAGCACTATGTTAGCCCCAGTTCGCTGGTTGGTCCCCTTCACTGTAGCCTGGTGCACAGCGTACTCAAGTATTTGATGCAGGGTGTGTGTGGGTTTGGTCCCGCCGTACGTGCTGGCAGCGTGTATGACCAGAATGTGACAATGTGAGTGAAGCGGTGACATTGACTTCAGTCACTTATCGAGACAGTGGTTGTGCCGCCGTGAGTGACTGAATGTTGAGACTGAGAGCAATGAGCGTGGTTAGATCGAGCACTGCGGGCCTGTATCGATTGATGCTTCGAATTGGAGGATGTCAGGGGGTAGTTTGTGTGTGTGTGTGTGTGTCTCTCTCTCTCTCTCTCTCTCTCTCTCTCTCTCTCTCTCTCTCTCTTCTATCTCCCGCCCTCTCTCTCTCTAGGCAAGTAAATGCCAGATTTATCACTTTTTTCCATTTAAACTCCGATAGTGTATTTTAATTTTTGTCTGCGCTGTAGTCAGTCTTCTCAGAGCTGCCCCATTCTTTCTCCCTTCAATTCCCCTCCCCCCGCTCGCGTAAGTATGATTTTGTGATGCCGGTTATTAGACTGCTGTCGGTGGGTCAAACTCTCTTCATTCTCAGCACAGCATGTGTTCACGTGAACAACCGAGCCAACTGCCATTGTGACACCGTCAGGCCATTACCGAGTTGCTTGTCGCCGGGTTGGTCTAAGTTTGGGAAAAAAAAGAGGGGAGGGTAGATCAGAATTATGCAGCTCCCACGTACACAATGTGTAGAAACACACATAGATCTACGCTTACGAATAAATTAACCCTGTAGATCTAGATCTCTTGTTGACTAACCTTTGTTCGACTGAGACACAGGGCATGAAGTGAAATAGTTGGGTTGGAAATTAATGTAATATTATAGATCTAGTCTAGTCTACAAGCGTAAACTTAGAAATTAGACCTGCGCAGCCCATGACAGCTTCTCCCGTTATGGATCACTGGCCATGTCGGCCACATACAGTGAACCATTTTGTGTTTTGGCCGCATTTACATCTACTTCAGTAGGTAAATCTCCTAAGTCTGCCTTTCCGTAGACCCTCAGTGTTTTATGTTGTAGGTAGGTTGATGAAATGACGTTCTGACCAAAAATATAGTTCGCTGTGTAATGTAGGTTGGAGAAAACATGATTACGCCTTAACTTGAAATAGGCAAGTGGAGCGATCTAGATGTACTGCACATTACAGTTCGTGGCCTTGGGCTCCACAGCTGTAACTTGATTCAGTTGGGGAGTTCGTGGTCCAAGAAGCAGCAGTTTTCTGGTGTCAAGCTTCAATCTGGGTAGCTATAATAGAGCCTATAGTATACATGTGATGGTTTTTTTTTTTTTTTATTAAAGACAGATTGATACCTAGTGCCCAGATATGGGTTTGACTCTGAAATAGTGAAACAGTTTTGAACTAGTGGGAAGTATTAACTGCTGCTATAATGCGATTTTAACCTGGTCATGCGATGTATGCTTGCAAGAACATGGTATCACGTGTCAGATCGAAACCCATTTCTTTATTGTGTGTATGATCACTCTTCTTGGTACGGTGAGCTTTAATGTTCTTTTGTTATTCCTCCGACGGCTTGTTGTGTATCATGCATGTAGATTTTTTTATTCTCTTTCTGTTTTTGTGCTCCTGTTAGGTGTGAGAGAGAATCATGCTGAATTCTGTGGCCAAGTATCTGTGGGGCAGCGGCTCGGACAGCGAGCAGGGCCCAATCACAGTGGGCGGCCACACTGAGAGTGACCAGCAGCAATATGCAGCAGCAGCAGCAGCAGCAGAACAACTGGCCATCCACCAGGACGACGATGACTGGATTGTGGTGGGCCTGGCCAAACAAGGTACACCAGTGAAATATTTAGACTATTTTCTTTACATTTCTTGAAACTCTTTTTCTGTAGCCTATATCGGTGCTATGTACAAGCACTTGGAACTATTTAAGTATGGAAATGTCAGTGGCGGGTCTCAATTCGGCAATTTCAAGCAGTTATGTGTGCTTTAAATTTTATTAATAAAATAAAATTTTTTTGGAGGGAATGTGAAATATTGAGATTTATTTAGTATGTCTACAAGTGATGATTTCTAATATTGTACCCAATACTGACTGGTTTGTGCCATTGAGACACTTGAAAATAAGGGTAATACCAAGCCATCCAAGTCTTGATTCTCAATCAATCGGTTGCCCTGCTCTTTAGCGTAGGTCGTCATGATTTTCGCTCCAAGGTTGCTTTTAGTACATCTGCCACTTTTACTACAATTTGCCACTTTCCATCCAACAAGATCCTCCCCTACTGCGTTTTCTTTCAACTCTTCTGGTTGTCAAAAGATATTCAAGTTTATCTCTTCTGATCCCAGCTTCTTTTAACACTGTTTCGTTTGATTTCTTTGCAGTCTATGAGATTTGTAGTGTTTTGTGAAGGAACCATATTTCTGTTCCTGTTTCTTCGTGGCCGTTTTGAAATTGTCCAGGCCTTGCATCCGTCTATCACTCAGACTGTGTCCAATATAGCACAAGGCTCTTCTTGTTTTGAGGCTAGAGATGTATTTATTTGTTGGCACCTATTTCGTTTTCTGGATAATCATTTTTGCTTGCGCTATTCTTGAGCGATGTCACCTTTGTTGTGTCCATCGCCTCGTGTTAAAGTACTAAATTTTAATGGATCCTTTTGCTTGAGTTTATATCGGGTGATAAAGATGATCTGTGGACACTCATTATTTTGACTGACAACCATTACCTGTCTTTCTGCTCTCTTCTTGAATAATGTCTAGTAATCCATGCAAGTCTTCTTAATTTTCTGCAATTAGTACAGTGTCTTCAGGGTATCTCAAGTTGTTTACACAGTGCCCTCCTACTTTAATTCCTGGGTATCCTTCTAAGTTTTGCATAATTATTTTACTGTAAAGAGAGAAGGTCCAGGGAAAGTAAACATGTATCCGTGAATGACACCAATTTTTTTTATTTGAAACGTGCTGATTTAACCAACAACTGGCATTGCTGCTGTCTATTCCAGTACAAAGTCGATTCTATGAAGTTTAAATTAGAAAAGATTTTCAAATGAAAAAAAAAAATTTGAATGCATAGTGTTGGCTATGCTTAATAGATTTTACATTTTTTTTTATTGCCTCTGTATGTGCAAATATATGATAATAATTAAATTTTTTTTGTAAGCATACTTGCATACTAACCCATCAAAATAATGTCAATTATCAAATGCAAATTTCCCAAGACATTTTTTTTTCACATTCCTTTCAATCTTCAAACACCATAGAATTTCACCAAATTTAGCGCTTGTCTTTCCCTTACTATCAGTCACAACCTGTTGGAAGCTTTTTTTTTTTTATATATATATATATAAGAAAACTTTCATTTCAAATTTCAGTTGCGTAGGCACTATAATAGATCTGCAACAGTCAAAAAAGTCCTCATAAATACTATTAAAGATATAAAAAAATTCTGTCTTCACAAGTTGTTTTTCTTACCTTTTCAGATCTTTTGAGTTGAAAAACTGCTTTAAGAAAAGTTTTGGATTTAGGTTAAAGAATGCATTTGAAAGTTCATTGTATATTTATAAAAAATTTTTTGCAAACTGTTATGAACCAAATACCGTTTAAAAGACAGTTCTCAGCAGTTTAAAAATTTCAAAACTGGTGGCACTTTTTAAGCAAACTATTATTTTATAAATATTTATATAAAAAGCATTATTTTAACTTGAAGTAAAGTGAAAAGCTGGAAAAATTAAAAAAATTAAATGGAATTTGACCGCCTCCAGCGTAATGACAGAAGAGCTATGGAAACATTGTTGCGTTTTCTTTAGGGGCTGTGATTGCGAATGCAAAGTCACTTCTGCTTTTTTTGCAGGCATTTCGTTGTTATCTTCGATTTTCATTCATCTTCATGCTTTTCTACAATTACTGGAGGCTACCATTCTTTTTCTATACAAAGCTGCCAGCAACCTTAATAATACTGCATCTATATTCGTAGGCTGGTTTGATAAAACATGCTGTAAGAAACCACCACATAGTTATTATATTATTCTGATATATGTGATGATGTATGTAATATTTTTTTCTCTATTTCTCCCTTTTTTTTTTTTTTAAACATTTTGACTTGTTTCTTGCTTCATTTTTCAGACAAAGAAAACAACTGTGATAAAAAATTACCTCATGGTCACCGCCACCACCATCCCTCTCACGTTAGTTTAAGTCACCATCACCACCACAGCCAGCCATCCCAGGTAGAAAGCAACATTTGTGCTGGACCTGAGCTAGAGGCACTGGATGATGCTGCCTCTCTAGTCCACTGTGTAGCCTTTACTGGTCAGGGAGTAGATGGACATACTAACCTGGACTTGGACAGCAACTACTCCTCAGACACTGAGTCTTCCCCTGAGTCTGTGTTTTCGGCCTGCTCGGGCCGCTCGCACGCTACCTATCACCCGCGGGGGGCAAGCAGTGAGCCATGGGTGATTGCCCCCCCTCCTTGTTTTACAGGTTCACAGGTGGGCATGCTGTCCCCTGTAGCGGCCAGTCCACTGGAAAACCTGCTCATTGAACACCCTTCCATGTCAGTTTACCTGTCTGTGCCTCATTCTGCCTTACCGGCCTCTCACCCTTTCCTCCCAACCACTTCCCCAACAGGTGACTCAGCCTTGGTCGAGGCCCAAGATACTAGGTCTGTGCAGGACAGGGACAGCACTCCAGCCAGCTTGAACTCATTCAACCAGGCGCCTGGCCCAACAACACAGGATGTGAGTCGTGTGAACATGCCCCGTCCTCCAAGCAGCAGTCCCAGGAGCGGTGGGGTCATCCATCATGAGACAGCTTCCCTTCAGGAGATGGCTCGTATCACTCGTGCAGCTCAGCAGCTTCAGCACTGCACAGCTCAGAAAGCCTTCACGGCACAACGGTGTAAGCGTCAGAACCAAGTCCGTGATATTAAATCTCACCCAAAGGGAAAGAGCAACAATCGCCGCAACAAGCATGAACATGCTTCTGGTGCTAAGTGTGCACGCTACGGTCAGCGCATGTAATATTAGGGCTTTTTAGTCTTCTTACAATTCTCTTCCTGAGCCTTGAGTTAATGAGCCTCAATTTCCTAGGAGAGTACCTTCTGTGGCTCTCAGCTTATATAAACCTTACTTTCTCTTTAGATTGGATTCCATATTGTTGTTGATTTTCTCATACACTTGTAGTTTTATTCATGTTCAATATTCTTTTAAACATGAAGTTGGAGAAAAACATTTCAAGAATGCTCAAAGTAGTGTTATCCGTTCGTAAGCCGTTTTTTAATCAATTGCAAACAAATAAAAATAAAGTACCTCTAAGATGAAATGAAAGTAGTAATTTTTTCTTGCTTTTTTGTTATTCTTTTGAGTTGTAGACAATGTCCAATCTCATTTAAAATTATTTTTTTAAAATATTATTTTATTTCATTTTAGAAAAAAATTTTTGCTTTAATTTTGCTTCAAGGAAAAACAAAATCTCTATATGACCATGGGGCTTCACGTTTTGCTGTAGGTCTGTTCTGTTCAACATGATTCAGTTAACTTACAATTTTTGTGGTTGTTTGGATCTAATCAATTTTTTTTTTATTTGCAACTGTTTTTTGTGTTATTTAAAAAAAAATCAATTTCCCTCTTTAATAGCCTTTGTGGTACTGTTCCATGATTTGTTTCTTCGTTGTGGAAAATGTTATTCCTCTGATATATTTTGTAGGCGTAAGTTTAAACAATCAAAGTGGAAGAGGTTAAGTCCATTGGTTTTCCTGGTGATTGGTGTGGTGAATGAAGTAGAAGAAAACACTCATTCTGTACTGGTAAGTTAATAAACCATGGTTTTGTTATGAAGCTGTTTTATTATGTTACAAGTAGTTAATCCTCATTCAGAGGAGTTGGATTTCGTTTAATTTTTACTCTTTGAGATAATCAGATTCTAAACACTAATGTGATAATTTTACAGCTTATGTCCATTATGGGGGGTAATACAGTGAGCATTTTTCTGCTATATTTATAGTGGAATGTGTTTCTAGCAGCTACTTTATATATTATCAATTCAGAAAATCTAAGGATTTGGGAAGATGAAGAAAGGATGTAATCTTTGACTTACCATAGAAAAGCTCTTTCTAATGCTTAGCCTCTAATTTTATCAAGATGTGTGATCCTTCCTCAAATGAAATCAGCAACCTACAGTGCTCCCTTAACTCCTTTTTGGAGCTGTCTCAATCGCACATGTACATATGAACACTGCAACTCAGGGTTAGAGCATAATACGTACAAGTGAGAAACATGTGTTGGTAACATCATAACACAGATGGGTCAGAACTGTGTGTTATAAGTGTAACATCATCATGCAGATGAGTGAGAAATATGTTTTGTAACATCATCATACATGTGATTGAAAGTGGAAATCATGTGTTTTAACATTATAAATACAGATGAGTGAGAATTATGTTGCAACATCATCACGCAGATGAGTGATAACCATGTGTTGTTACATCAGAACACGCATGAGTGAGAACCATGTGTTACATCAGAACACGCATGAGTGAGAACCTGTGTTGTAACATCATCATATAGATGAGTGAGAACCATGTTTTGTAACATACAGATTTGTGGGAAACATATGTTGGCACATCATATAGGTGAGAGAACCATGTGTTGTAACATCATTATGCAGATGAGTGAGAACCATGTTCTTTAACATCATCATACAGATGAGTGAGCACCATATATTGTAACATTATATAGGTGGGTGAGAACCATGAATTGCAGCATCATTATACAGATTAGTGAGAACCATGTATTGTAACATCATTTTTATACTGCACTTAAATAGATCTACCTACTTCATGTGATAGTAAGTTGCAACAATTTAGTGAGATAGTCTAAGACCATGGAAAGAATTTTTGTATTATATTTACAATAATTGTAATTTCTGAGATCAGGGATAGGATAGAACAATATTAGGTTGCTCTTTGTTAAATTTACCTATGATCAAAGGAAGGAGGGCTCCATGTGTTTAATTTGCATTTGACCTCATTGTAAGCACCTAGACTGAAAATACCAAAAGCAGTGTTGTTTTTCTCCTTTAGTTTATTTGAAAAAGATGAAAATAGAAAAGTTGTTAACACTATACACAAGTAAAGTGAAGTATTATCTGAGCTTCAGTATAATACTCTTACACCCAGCATAACCAAGCCTTATGAACAGTGCCAACTCTAGATGATCGAGCAATGATACTGATAGAGAATAAAATGTTTGTTATTGGTTTATTGCCTCATTGAGAGATGTTTCCTGGTTTGGAGTGGGAGATATTAAGAAATCAGGTTGGACTCTGCTTCCACAGTGCCCATGTACACACCCAGACACATATGTTCAATCTTGCTTTTAAAACCAGACTATTGTGCATGGAAGCTGCTTTTTAAGTCATATAACGATGCTTTTTTTTTTTCCCTTCTTTATTTGTTCAAAATGTTTATGGAGATGAATTTACTTTCAATTTTATTAAATTCAAAACCCAACATGATTCTTGGAAATGAATGAAATAGATCCCTGCCAATGAAGAAATTTGTCTGATGATTAAAGTACTAGATTTTTGTCATAGTCATTAGATGAAGGCAAGTGACTTTACAAAGGATTCTGGTTGAAACAAACCTTCTCATAATTTCAAATGTATCTGTCTTGTTCTTTATCTCCTCAACATGTACAGCAAGAGCGCCGAATGTAGGCCTACAGACTCGTTAATCATAAATGCAACATGTTTGCAGGTTTCAAATAATATTTCTTCTATATAAAAATATTTATATGTGGTTTATGGATTTTAATTTTATTGCGTTCAGTTGACTGTTACTTTGTGTGCCACTTACATAATTATCATATGGTGTATTTGTATATAAAAAATTATTCTGTTTGATTCTTCTTTCCTGTGACAGAGTTATTTAATTCTCAACACTTAGCTATCTCAATATGGGCTGAAGCCGTCTCAAAGCTACAGTTTAAATAATGCATGTTTTCTTATTTTGTAACCTTTCACAAGTTTTTCTATTTGTATATGTAGTTTTTATCTACTTTCATGAGGAACATCCCCTGTATAGAATCTGATTGTTCCATGGCACTAGTTTGTCACTCAGATAACATGTAGGTCTAATGGATCTTAGATCCTTTCTTAAACTGAGCCTCACTAAATGATAAAGATCAAATCTCTTAAATCCCCCAGTGATAGTGCGATGTTCCAAACTTTCTCTCTCTCTCTCTAGAAAGAGAGAGAGAGAGAGAGAGACAGACAGACAGTCCAAACATGCACAGTTGAGGACAACATATGTCTGCTCTGGCCAATCATTAAAATTTCTCTTAATCAAATAATGCACCATCTTAATGAATAGTCCACAATTTGAATTCTATGCAAACTCCGAACATGGATGTGATGGATGAAAACTGGAGCGAGATCAAATTCCAATTAAAATATCCAGAGAATGAGAGAAAGACAAAGAGAGGAAGAGAGATCATATTGGATGGAAAATAAATAAAAATTTTTGTCCTAGTCCTGCACAAATTTAGACTTGTTACCTCCCCTATCAAAGCAAATGTCAGGAATAGACATAGTCCACAAATCATTTGACTTGAATGTTCCTACATTGGCTCTTGACATAAATGTAAAACTTTTTCCTTTTTTATATCATACTTTAGTGAGTAGAAATGTTTGTCTTGTAAGCTGTGAACAGAGCTTAACTCAATGGTTTAAAAGATCTAGAGCCTCTAGTTTCGCACAACCACCACATCCCTGTACTACTACTAGAATATTGCAGTCAAGAGTCTAAATCTACAGTTTTTAACTTACTATTGCACTATTTCCATGCAGTGATATTATTGATATGAAAGCATAATGCCACCATGAGAAAATTCTGGATGTTCTGACTTTAAGCTTGCTAACTTAAAAGATGCTAGGCGTGTATTAATTTGAGAAACAAGATATCAGGTTTATGCAACTTTTGATAAATTTTATTTAATCTTATAACATCCATAATATCATTCAATATCTTGTTAAGATTTTATTCAACATTTGCATCATTTTTGTGTATAGACCTTTGATATCACAGCCGTCACACACACACACATATATATATATATATATATATATATATATTTATATGTGATCAGTTATGGGTGTGGAGATTAATTTATTATTGTCTTAGCTAATATCTAGTCTGTGCCTTAACAAACGTAAATGAAATATATGAGAGGAAGTGATAAGCTCAAAGATTGTGTCCTTCTGCTTTCAGCTCCTACTCTGGAAGGAGAGGAGTGGTCTTATTGAGAATTATCAACTTAAGTTTGAACAGAAATGACAATTCATTTTATTTATCAATATTGTTAGCCTATATATAAATATATATATATCCCAATGCTGAACCATGAAGCAAGACAAAAAGATTTGCCTCAGCAATGCCAGACCCTGGATATCTTACAATAGGTTTGTGATAAATCGCTAGTGGTGACTCGCTTAGATCGATTTGAAGGTTCAAATGTCAAATTTTCAAAGCGGAAACAACTTGCTTATTATTTTAGTTAAGCATTTGTTCTTATTCTTTTTTTACTGAATGTAATTGAATCATTTTCTAGTTTTTTATATATAGGGGGTGGAGGAGCAGGTTTTATTTCAGTCAGAATTGAGTAAAGTTTTGAATGATAAAAATATTAATAATAATACTAAATTTTCATATGAATTCCTATCAGAAAGTTATGATATAAAAAAAAAAAACAACTTAAAATATCCAGGCTGAAAAGCGTGTCATGTTTGAAAGCTTCAACTTCAAGTTTAACTTCAAAACAAAGAGAGTCCCGGTACCTTGTATTCCATTATTATAACTGACTGTTACAATTGTCTCCCCTATCCTCACCATGAGTTAGTCTTGGCAAGCTCTATTGGATGCCCTGATCTGAACTAACAAGTGTACACTCCTTAATTATTGTATATCTGTGTCTAGTGAATGTTATGGTTGTATGGCAGTTAGTGGAGTAACGAAAAATGTGATATTAAACAATAAAAAGGATGAGTAATTTCTCACTTTTTTTCCACAAAAAATAAAATGTTCTTTTTTTTAATTCGTGCATTCAGCTTTCTGTTCATGCAGTAGTCTGTGTGTCTGTCAGTGGGATGCTGGATTTGTCAGAAGAAGTGACATTTATTCATTCCAGAGCTGTACATCTATGCGTTTCTTTGGCAACTAAGGAAATTCACACTCATATTTGATGAAAAGTTTGAAGTTGGAGAGAGAAAAAAGTTTTGTTATATTCAGTGCAGTCTCAGTAGCATGTGATGCCTTTAGTCAAAAGTGCACCAATCTGACCACTGCAGAAACATGCATCAACTGTAAATACATACATCATTACATGTATGTATTATGTAGTGAACTGATTTTCTTCAACCAAATCTGACTGGTTCTGTCAAACATTCATTATCATGTAGATCAAATAAAGGGGCAGTTGTGAATGGTAAGGCAATGCAGCTTTAGGCTCTTTTTGGAGAACTTCATATCTTAGCCTTCCAATAAGCATTTAAATAGATAAGGAGAGCATAGAATTGTTTAACTTTCTGTATTCAATATTTTTGTTACGGTGTCGCAAATCTTACGATATTATGACTTTTTTCGCCCCAAACTGTCAGTGTATCTTTTTCAACGTCAGGCATTCTCTATCACAGTACCTTGTAGAGACCAAAAGGAAAACCAGAGAAGTAGTCAGGCATAGGTTATTTTTTGCAAAAAAGCCATGTGGATTTTCATTTTGCAAATGTTTTCAGATTTAATGAGATTTATTAATAATATGAATGCTTGAGATTAAATGTGCAGAATACATTTACATGGTTAAGCATTCAGATTCATTCATTGTTTAGGTTGCTGTTCGGGCTGTCTCCTTAGTTTTATCAATGTCTTTGAACCTTAGGATAGGTCGACATTCTAAACACAGATTATAGAGTTGGTTCGATGCATGATTCTACCATGGCCCTAAGCTCTACCCCATTCTTTATCACATTTTTAATCCTTTGCCACACTAATGAAATGTTACAAAGAAATAGAAATCATACAAATATTACTTTCAGTAATAATATGAATGTTAGAAGTAAAAAGAAAAGAAAACTTTGCTTACTACCTATTTAACTATTAGCTACATGTATCTATATGGTTATGTATATAGAGAAGAATGTCCCATCTAACAGATTTTATTGTTTGGTCTTTGCAACTTTTTCCTCTTTCTTCTTTTTTTTTTTTTTTTCATTCTTTCTTGTTTTTGCCTTATTTTTGAAAAAAATTCTTTTGCTCTTTTGCTTTTGTGCTAAATACAATACAATGCATAGCATCTCTCTTTTTACTCTTTCCTAATTTTTATAAAAGATATCTCCTTGTCAAACATATTGATTAACCACCCTCCCTTTCCATCCTTAACTTAAGATATCAAAATCTTAGCTACTAAGATATCATTAAATGACTTTTTCTCTAAATATTCATATTGAGTTGAACCTAAAAGCACAAGCTGAGTCTCTGTTTTCTATAGATTTTACAAGAGTACAATCATAGAAAAAATGTTCAATGTAGTCTGGGTCTTTGCATGCAATGTTTACATAAATAACTGTAGGATACTCCCATTAATACAGGTATATGTACATATTGGAACTATATGTTATTTAGAATCTTCCAATGTATTCCCTGCGTTTGTTGTACAATAGCTAAAGACTGTATAATTCTTTGTTCAATTTCCTTTCCCAAAAGGCAAAAGCTTGCGAGGTAATGCAAACTTTTTCCTTTTGATTTTATTTATTGGAATGTTTTGAAAATAACTATATCAACATTTATTTCCTCAACATTTCGGATCATATCTCTTGGAACTGCATTACAAATCCGATTATAATCTAGTTGTATGTTAGGAGAGTGCTGTTATTTATTTTTTAATTCAGGAAACATTACTCTGCCATTCAGACTAGACAAACATCTTTTATGTAAAAAATGTTGCGTTTGACACATTCTTTTTACAACAATACCTTCTTTTCATAAGTGGTAAACTTATTGTTGAATAAGGAGTTTTTACTAACATTCCCACCACTAGGATTGGTAAGGTTATTATGTAACCCATTCTTCTGCTAGTACTACACACTTCCAGAATTTGCTTTTCATAAGGTCCAAACCTTTCATTCTGTACAATTGATATTTGGGATTATATGCCTGATATCACAACGGAAAACTATTATTCCCCCTAGCTCCTCTAGAAACATAATTTTTTGCCCCCCATATAAGTATACAGATGGCTGCATTTTTCTTATATTTGCTATATTAAGGCCCCCAAATTCAAAACCACTATACATCACCAAGCGTTTTATTTTTTCAAATGCTCTACCAAGTATCATAGTGTTAGAACATCTGTTCTTCCAAATAAATCGAAAGAAGATCTGGTTAAGTTAACCCATATGAATTTTGCCCAGAATCTAGCTATTTCCGTTATGACAACGTTTTGCAAGCACTTTTTCTAATTGTTCAATTCTTGTGACCCAATGTATGTAGCTAAACTCTGCGGATGTTGACTTGAAATATATCCCCAATATTTTTTAACTGTTTAACTGGAGATGTCTTGGAATTGTAAGGCATAGGCGTCCCACTGGCCCATTACCATTGCTTGATATAATTATATTTGTTCGTTTGATTGTAATCCAGAGTCAATGTCTCCTGCTGGTTGAAGGATCCCGTTTCTAAAATTACAATTCTTGAATTGATCTTCCTGTTCTAGTTAACTCTACTACTCTGTAGTACTAGGATAATATTTATCAGAAAGTGCGATCCAGGTTGTTAAACATGTTGATTTAGCCTTTCTAGATAGAGGCTTGGACCTACATCAAGATCTAGATAATAACTAGAGTAAACTTATAAAAGTGTTCAGTTCAAGTCCAGAATAAGCTTAGATAATAAAGGGAGATGTGACAATAAGGGCCATTTTTCTGAAATATTTTTAAGAATAACCAAAAAATGAGTGTGACCATGAGGTAGCCTGTGTTCAAATTAAAAGAAAAAAATGCAAACAGGAAAATAGATTTACTGTTGCTATGGTAACGGCCGCCACCTTGGATTTTTATGTATGTTTTTTAAAGCAAGCGCAAAAGGCTCCAACAGCTTTGAGTGAAATGACATCAAATTTGGACCGTTAAAAACTATGTCTGCTTTAGAAAACGTTGTGACCAGGATTTTTAATTACCATATTTCAAAGTCAAGATATAACTACATACATGTATGTATTATTTTTTACTTTAGCGGCTATGCCTTTTGAAAAAAAAATATTCAAAGGATGATAACTGCGGAGCAAAAAATTTGTTCACATTTCCGCTTAAAACGAATAAGTTGTGAAAGTTTCAAGAAAATCCGTGCAAAACTGTGGAAGGAGATAGAAAGAAAAAACTGTCAAAAATGCTGATCTGAAAAAATGAAACGAAACCCCGCAATTTTCTGAGAAAAGCAGGGAGGAAGGAAAATTGAGCTAGCAGAGACTTTGAGGGTAAAAAATTATTGGCCATTCATTTGTGCAATGGTTCATTCCCATGGCAACAGTCATTCAGACGTCCAACTCGGCATTTTTCCTTTTCTTTTTTGCTCTCTCAATCATTCTGTGTTTTCTCGCTATACTCTAATTTCTTCTTTGTACCTTTGTTGAGTACTTCGTGAAGCATGGATAAATAATGTTTAATTTCCATGCATTATTTCAGTTGACAGTGGCAGACGATACAGAGAATAAGAGAGAATATTTCCACAATAACCACTGGTAATGGTGTATTTACTGTGTCCAAAACCAGACAGAACATGTTACTAGCACAACTTTGGGACAAACATCTATATTCCACCAATAACCCATTTTGAAATGTGGTTTGGCAACATAGTATTTTAGTTTTTCTACTTTAAATTTTAATTGCACCTGTTTTCTATTCTTATCCTTCAAGTATGATTGGTGTGTGTTTATGGAACAGAACAGGCAGGCAAGTGAAATGAAGTGACACAATAAAAAACCAAAGGGCTAGAAGTAACAACGCTCCATACAACTTAACATTCTACTAACTTTTCTGCATGTTGTATACAAACCATGTGCTTTTCTTTCCTTTTTGCCACAAGGTACAGATTATTGAGCTGTAATCTTTCTAGACTGGTACATGTAATGACTGCTGGAACAACTACTTGTAAATACTGTACATTTACTGATGGTGCTGCTACAGCTACATGTAAATATTGTACATGGACTGACGCTGGTAAAATTACATGTAAATACCGTACATGCAGTGACGTTGCTAGTACAAGTATTTGTAAATACTGTACATGTACTGAAGTTACTAGTACGACTACCTGTAAATACTGTACATGTACTGACGTTGCTAGTACAACTACCTGTAAATACTGTACATGTACTGACGTTGCTAGTACAACTACTACAGATACTATACATGGCTAGTAGTAGTACAAATACTGTAAATACTGTACAGTGCCCTCCACTTAATTTGGCATCTCATTATTCTACATTTTCCTTAATTTAATGTAACAAAAAAGTCCCGAATAAATTCCATTTATCAGAACTAATACATTTTCCTGCAAATCAACATTTTGGTCCATGAATTTCTCCTAATTTGGCGGCATCGTGCCTCAACCCAATGCTAGTACTGCCCAGTCTTGCCCACACAGCGTTTGGGATTAGGGGAGAGATGAGGCTGGAGACTGGACTGTGATTGGTCTGTTGTGTGGAAAGGGGAGATGAGGGATATGCAATGGTTCCAGATCGAGTTATCGGATGGATTTTATTAGTATTAACAGTGAGGCTACCCTCAATCATCTTTACGTCTTTATATTGTAGAGCTATAAGCAGACCTAAAAAGTCGTACAGATTTTAAAATTTATTAATTGTAACATTATC
This sequence comes from Elysia crispata, assembly GCA_033675545.1. Classification (NCBI taxonomy): domain Eukaryota; kingdom Metazoa; phylum Mollusca; class Gastropoda; family Plakobranchidae; genus Elysia; species Elysia crispata. The sequence continues at coordinate 113,150 of JAWDGP010002572.1, forward strand.
TCCTAACTCGACTTTCTATTAATTGGACGAAATTTTTTTGGCCCCTTTAATGATGATTTATCAGGTGTACACTGTAAACAGTCTAGATTTGAGTGGGTGAGCCCTTTGGCTGTTTTGGTGGTCTCACTTTACTGGTCTGGGTGAGGACATCAGCCCATTTAAAAAAAAAGGTTAGAATAAGAGCATAATTATCAAGATATAGATTTGTAAAAGTAAAAACACCATAAATAATATGCATTAAATGTTTTAACTGTACGACTAAGAGGATCACACACTGCAATCAGAAAACACATGTTTGTACTGCTTCCCAAATCCCAGTCAAACATGAGCTATCCCCATTCTTAACTTTACACGAAAAATCAATCAAGGCATTGAAAATACCAGTGAATTTTCTGTTATGAAGAATTAGATGTAATTTTTCTATGTGCAGCTGTACACAATTACACAGCATTAGACTTTATTTAGAGTAAAAGAAGTGCCTAAAATAACATTACTTTTTAAATGAAGCAAATTCCTAGAGCTCATCATAATTATTGCTTGAACAAAATATATATCAGCTACATATTATCTGGAAGGAGCGGTTAAAAAAAAGCAATAGATCATTTTAATAAGACCCAACAATGAAAAAAAAAAAAAAAACAGATAAAATGCTTTGCCTCCTAAGAAATAAGTGACAACTTTGGTGATCCATGGAAATTAAACCTTACCCTCAGAATAGTTGCTAGTTTACAGAAGTATGAGTCATGGTAAATGCGAGCTAAATATACCTGTAAATTTTCTCCAATTTATTTACGACTAAAAAATTAAAAAAAGATTGAACTTTGCATCACTAATCGTATGTTGCCACCATTGCTATCTGGATTTGTCAGAAACAAATTATAACCTGTGGGTCTTACACTTAGCCTGTAACTCCCATGAATTTAAATTATTCCATTATTAGTTTTAGTACTTTTACACCCCCAATGGTTTCCACTACAAAAAAAATAAAATAAAAAATTCATAAATATCATGCGGCATCCAATATTATAACTAACGATGCCAAAAATTTTCTCAGTGGTTGTAAATAATGACCGAGAAAAAAAAATCCATGAAAAATTTTGCTTCACCTTAGTATCTGTTTAGGATATTCATGCAACTTCATTGATCTCAGCTGATCATATTACAATTGGGTACACAAAAAATGTAAACACAACAATTTCTATGGTGTTGGTATGCCTGAGTTAATAGATGACGAAAGTTAGACGTGTGCTAGAATTTAATGGCCAACCTACAATAACTCTCTGTTAAATTAATAAGTTACTAATGGAATCTAAAACCAACACATTGGCTTCAATTGTATATAAAACACAATAAAATTTTGAAAGCTAAGTCACAGAAAAAAAAATAATATAAACTCAATTTCATTTCTGCAAGCATAGTATTCTGTAGTGGACTCTGACGCAGAAAGCAAGATCAAGATTAGGATCAGTCTGACAAAGCTTGAATTTCTTCCTATCGGAGACAAATACACCAAACTGAGTAACAGAATTATCAATTCTGTCAGACACAGTGTGGCTTAATGCTTCCTCAATATCTCTTGTAATAGAACAATTTGTTTCCTGAGCAAGACAGAAAAAATACTTTCACTGTCAGAGACCCATACATGCAGCTTTCCTTCTTTTCTATCACTCTTCAGCAAAATGTGAATCATACCTTCCCAGGCTGAATTTATAAAGAATTTGGTGATTTTTTTCATCTAAGCCATCAGAAAATATTTTCAGTTCCTAACTATAGAGTTATCAATATCATACAAAAATGAGAAACTTCAAATCCTGGTAAAACAGCAAAGCAAAAAAAAAAAAATTTAAATGGCAACTAAGAATTAGAAAGAGGGTTAAACAGAAACTGCAGATGGAAGGGAAAGATAAAGGCCTGTACAAGGAATATCATCACATAACCAAGAATGATAAAACTTTTCTGGTTGTTTAAAGTAAACAAGTAAATATAGATGTAGATAGAATTATGTACACTATGTGATATAATTCAGTAATCTGCGTATGTTATCTGTTATCAAAATCAGCCACCTAGGCTGATGTTACATAATGATGTCCTCTGGACATTTTAAACAACCTCAACTGATACTGCACTTACCTCTCACATTGCTCTCCATAACTCAACTAATGCAGAACTTATCTCTGAAATGTTCTCCATAAACTCAATTTATTCAACACTTGCATCTGAAATTGCTCTGCGTAAACGTGATTGATACTGCACATGCCTTTTAAGAAAAGTCGCCACTGATAATGCACTTATCTCTCACATTGCTCTCTGTAACTCAATTAATGCAGCATTTATCTCTGAAATCGCTCTCCATAAACTCAATTGATTCAGCCTTTACATCTGAAATTGCTCTGCGTAAACCTGATTGATACTGCACGTGTCTTTTAAGAAAAGTCTCAACTGATACTGCACATGTCCTCGGACATGACTCTGAGGTCACCATCCAAAAGATTTTTAATCACAGCCTTAGCAATGTAGGCAGTTGTTCCATAACGAACATTGGCCGGGGTATTGTAAAAGCGATGCATGTCGTCCTGCTTTTCACGGCCTTCCATCCTATTCAAATCTTGTTGGAAGTCGTCATACGCTTCTTGGATAATCTAAAGAGAAAAAAAAAATACAAGATGAAAATGCATCTACAACAGCTTACTGGACAATGCTCACATCACAAACTTACACGACGAGAAGTGATTTAACCTTATAATAAAAACATTTTCTTTCTTTTCGCCTGAAGAAATGAATGAATTTACAATTAACCATTCAGGATCAGCTCATTTGTTTCTTGAGATATTTATAAAAAATAATACAGGCATGGAAATTAAAATACCGTATTATGATTGTGACTTGATGTAACCATTTTTTTGTGTGATGGAATTGTGCTTTTTTACCCCGTGGGGTTGATAATTGCCTCAAGTTACAGCTGTAAAATGAATTCTGCACAATCACCCTGCAGTCCTGCAGTCAGTTGATAAAACCTGTCATTTTATTTCAACTCCAATAAAGTACATAAATTTATGTACTGGCAGTATGTTCAGTTTTCATTCTCAATTCAATGCACTTTGATTTGGTTAAAGCCCCCAACATGTTAATGAGCATATCACATGATTACGATGTTATCTCTATTTTATCTATCACTGGAACTAGACCTCAGGTACATCATATAATCTTGACACCTAGATATGATCACACTTCTGCACATACATAGTCTCAGTGAGAAACAACTTGTGTTGATCTGAAAGAAGAGGTATCTTCCATATTTTTTACACTTCTTTTTCTATATTTTCTACATTCCCTCATAAAAGCATGACGCAATTTTCCACAACAAATCTCCTACTTTGTCCATGTTGGCCGACTGATGAAACATGAGCTCCGGGTTACGCTCCAGGATGGTGGAGACGACCATGAAAGCCTCCACCATCAGTTGTCGGTAGGACGGATCCGAGATTTTACTGAGCATCTCCTCCACTAACAGCGAGAAGTTCAGCTCATACATTGTCATGTCCGACTGAGTTGGTTGCTGAAATGAGGGTCAAACAGCAGATGAAACATGATTAAGTAGAGGCAGCCGTCAGGTCAGACAGCTATAAGAGAGGGATTTAATACACAGAAAGATTCCACCTAGATTACAGTTGTTAAAGAGCTAAATGTTTCAGTCAGAGGTCAATTAAGTGCATCAGTGTGCAAATAGTAGAAGAAAATATGTGAAATGTTATAAATTTGAACATTCAAACAAAAACTATATGAAAATAAACACTGTGTGTATAAAATAAAGTTATGAATTTGTTACATAATACAGAAGTATTGCTTTAACTAAGACTAATAAAGGGCCCCATAAAATAAGTCTTCCATTGCCCCAAAGTGAGGAATTTGACTTAAACATGCTGTACATTCATTATTCTTGGGTTTATAGTCAGTAGCCATATTTCATGCCACCTCTACATTCAGTATCTTTGGGTTTATTGACATTAGCCATATTTCATGCCACCTTTACATTCAGTATCCTTGGTTCTATAGACAGTAGCCATATTTCATGCCAACTATACATTTAGTATCTTTGGGTTTATAGACAATAGACAATAGCCATATTTCATGCAAACTCTACATTCAGTATCTTAAGACTTACAGACAGAAGCCATATTTCATGCCACCTCTACATTCAATATCTTTGGATTTATAGACAGTAGCCATACTTCATGCAAACCCTACATTCAGTATCTTTGGATTTATAGACAGTAGCCATACTTCATGCCAACTCTGCATTCAGTATCTTAAGACTTACATAAAGTAGCCATATTTCATGCCAACTCTACATTCAGTATCTTAAGACTTACAGACAGTAGCCATATTTCATGCCACTTCTACAGTCAGTATCCTTGGGTTTTTAGACAGAAGCCATAATTCATATCTCTCTATTCAGTTTTATGGGGCTAAGTGATTGTATCCCTTTTCAATTATCTTTGAGATTTCCTTGGCAGCTACTGTGAGTTTATCATTAATAGTTTAGTACTCTCAAATTAATTAGTTCAAGTTAACACCCATCACAAACAGAGCAGAGATTCAATCAATAGTAACTTGATGTGATATGCATGTATACACAAACAGAGCCGAGATTCAATCAATAGTAACTTGATGTGATATGCATGTATACACAAACAGAGCAGAGATTCAATCAATAGTAACTTGATGTGATATGCATGTATACACAAACAGAGCAGAGATTCAATCAATAGTAACTTGATGTGATATGCATGTATACACAAACAGAGCAGAGATTCAATCAATAGTAACTTGATGTGATATGCATGTATACACAAACAGAGCAGAGATTCAATCAATAGTAACTTGATGTGGTATGCATGTAAACTTTATGAAACTGATGCATATCACCTGACCTAAGTTTTATTCTATTATCACTAACCTGAGGCAGCAAAAATCCTGCAACTTTAATTCCTCCCGGCGTTTTTTCTAAAATTTCCCACACTTTGTCATAAAAATCTTTTGGCACCCTGTTAAGTGCTCCATCTAGCTGCCGCTTCTGAAAAGGTGTTCTGGAAATAGGAGAAAATTTGAGAGACAATGAGAGAAAGTGATCAGACTAGAGGTAGGCAAAGCTCATAGTTGTCTAATGCAAGAACGTTAATAAACAAGTCGTTGCAGAAAAAGAAGTCATCGATATTGTGGCTGATCTTCCATATCTCAATGGTCAGAAACTGGGTTTGAAGATACACATGCCACATCTAAGAGATTACTGACTTTTGAATAGCAAGGTAACTTGAGAAATATCGTTGGCGTTTGGGTCCATGTTTCTGAAACTAGTAAAAGCTACTCAGTCATGAAATGTTTGATGTAATAAGATAATTCTGCAAAGGACAAATTAGTACCTGTATGCTTTCATCTACCTTGAACATTTACTACTACCTGAGACAAGCTGTGAGTCATACTGGTGCTTTGACTATCTGCTTTAGGCTTACAAAAGTTTTTGAAACTATATGGAGTATATCTTGTAGCTGAATGTTATGTATGTTGTCTGGCATCATTGGAAAAAAAATTTCATTATTTTGTTCTGCAAACCGTTAAGTAGAGACTTTAATTTGTACAACCTATTGCTCTAAAGAATGAAGATGCCATACAATCTTTTTAAGCAGTGCCATTTGTTGTAACGCATGATTCAACACATCATACAATGTGTTGGTTGGTATGTTTCTTACACTTTACAGTGAGTTGATCTGTTTGTTTCCAACACCATAAAGTGTCTTTGTCTGTATGTTTCTATCAGGGTACAGTGTCTTAGTCTGCATATTTTAAACTTGATCTGTCTGTTTCTGACACTGTTCAGTGCCATGATCCTTATGTTTCTGACATATTAAGTATCTTGATCTGTCTGTTTGACACTGTGCAGTGTCATGATCTGTATGTTTCTGACACAGTGCAGTATCTTGATCTGTCTGTTTCTGACACTGTACAGTGTCATGATCTGTATGTTTCTGACACAGTGCAGTATCTTGATCTGTCTGTTTCTGACACTGTACAGTGTCATGATCTGTATGTTTCTGACACAGTGCAGTATCTTGATTTGTCTGTTTCTGACACTGCACAGTGTCATGATCTGTTTGTCTCTGAGGCTGACCAGTGACTTGATCTGATTGTTTCTGACACTGATACTCGCAGTGTCTTGATCTGTTTCTTTCTGACACAATACAGTGTCTTGATCTGTTTGTTTCTGACACTTTATAGTGTCTTGATCTGTATGTTTCTGAATATAACTCTCCTGCACAGACCATCTATCGTTTTCCTACACAGACCATCTATACACTTTCCTGCATACACCATCTATACACTCTCCTGCATACACCATCTATACACTCTCCTGCATACACCATCTATACACTCTCCTGCATACACCATCTACAAACTCTCCTGCACACACATCTATACACTCTCCTGCATACACCATCTATACACTCTCTTGCCCACACCATCTACAAACTCTCCTGCAGAGACCATCTATACACTCTCCTGCATACACCATCTATACACTCTCCTGCACAGACCATCTATACACTCTCCTGCACACACCATCTATACACTCTCCTGCACACACCATCTATACACTCTCTTACCCACGCCATCTACAAACTCTTCTGCACACACCATCTATAAAATCTCCTGAACATACCATCTATAAACTCTCCTGCACAGACCATGTATACACTCTCCTGCAAACACCATCTATAAACTCTCCTGCATACACCATCTACAAACTCTCCTGCAGAGACCATCTATACACTCTCCTGCAGAGACCATCTATACACTCTCTTGCCCACACCATCTACAAACTCTCCTGCAGAGACCATCTATACACTCTCCTGCACACACCATCTATACACTCTCCTGCACAGACCATCTATACACTCTCCTGCACACACCATCTATACACTCTCCTGCACACACCATCTATACACTCTCTTACCCACGCCATCTACAAACTCTTCTGCACACACCATCTATAAAATCTCCTGAACATACCATCTATAAACTCTCCTGCACAGACCATGTATACACTCTCCTGCAAACACCATCTATAAACTCTCCTGCATACACCATCTACAAACTCTCCTGCAGAGACCATCTATACACTCTCCTGCATACACCATCTATACACTCTCTTGCCCACACCATCTACAAACTCTCCTGCAGAGACCATCTATACACTCTCCTGCATACACCATCTATACACTCTCCTGCACAGACCATCTATACACTCTCCTGCACACACCATCTATACACTCTCTTACCCACGCCATCTACAAACTCTCCTGCAGAGACCATCTACAAACTCTCCTGCAGAGACCATCTACAAACTCTCCTGCATACACCATCTATACACTCTCCTGCACACACCATCTATACACTCTCCTCCACACACCATCTTTACACTCTCCTGCACACACATCTATACACTCTCCTGCACACACTATCTATACCCTCTCCTGCACACACTATCTATACCCTCTCCTGCACACACTATCTATACCCTCTCCTGCACACACTATCTATACCCTCTACTGCACACACCATCTATACACTCTCCTGCACACACCATCTATACACTCTCCTGCACACACCATCTATACCCTCTCCTGCACACACCATCTATACCCTCTCCTGCACACACCATCTATACCCTCTACTGCACACACCATCTATACCCTCTCCTGCACATACCATATATACACTCTCCTGCACACACCATCTATACCCTCTCCTGCACACACCATCTATACCCTCTCCTGCACACACCATCTATACACTCTCCTGCACACACCATCTATACCCTCTCCTGCACACACCATCTATACCCTCTCCTGCACACACCATCTATACCCTCTCCTGCACATACCATATATAGACATAATGTCTTCATTGAGGATTCCCCCCCTCAAAAAAAAAAAAAAAAAAAACCAACAAAAAAACAAAACAAAACAAAAAAACGCCAGCAATAATGGGCGTCCTGAAGTCTTGACCTTAGAAGTAAATAAAACCTCTTAGCATTTTCTGTATAAAAATAGGCATAAATGTTTAGTCAAACTGTTAAATGGGTGATCAAAATTATTCTTTATACTATAAGTTCTGGCCCACATGGAGTTCTCTGCCTTGACTCACCTGAGATCGGCCTCCTTTGTATTCTTGGTGAGCACAGACCAAACCATGCACTTCACTTGATGGGGCGACAGGCTGGCAAGATCACGCTTCACATTGTCACGCTGCGCGTCGACTTCCAGCTCCACCTGCATGGCCCTCACAAACCATCTGGATGATCACATGACCAGGGAAAGAGTCAGATTTAGGGATGAAATGTCTGACAACCAGTTCACAAAAGTGAGATTTTGCTATCCTTACATTCTAAGTGACTGAACTTTAAAACTATCCATTTCTGAGCCTCTGAATTTAATCAGCTAGACAAGTTAACGTCTGTAACTAGCAAGGTAACTTTACTTCTATAAGCAGCAAGATAATACCCTTTTATTCACTTTAAACACTCTTACTCTTAATGGATGATAGATTACACATAGGTTGCATCCAGCCAATAAGTCTTGTCCAAGAAAGGTGACAAGGTACGTATTTGTTTCTACTGTCTGAAAAGATATTGGTTCTCTTTTTCTTAATAATGATCCCACAACTAATGGCATACCCTTTAACCTAATTCAAGAACACATACAAATCCTGCCTGCCTGCCTGCCCCCCCCCTCAATGTCTGTCTGTCTATCTGCTCTCTCTCTTTCTCTCCACCCACCCAATCCTTATCTTGAGAATGCCGTCAAACAACTTCGGTGATGTAGCAATCAGCTTGCCTATGCTGAGAATAATTTCTTGCTGAAGCACAGCCTGACACACATCATACGGCAGACACTTGGAATAAAGAATGTTTTTCAGTTCATTGGGGCTGATGGGTTTATCCAGGACCGTCTCCTCATGGCCAAAAACACCTACTGTCATCTGTGATGAAGCAGTGACAAAAATGTAACAGCTATAAGCTGGCAGAGCTTTATTTTGCTTGTTCTAAAAAGTTCACAACAATGTACATCAAGATGCATTTAGGGACTAATTTGACTTGGCTAAAGCCTTCTCTCCTCTGATGCCTAGCTTGTCCTAGGAGAGTCTGAGACCAAAGTGGGCCAATGACAGAGTAGAATTATCATGCTTGGATGTGCACTGTCATAAGTTGAGGGATGGTGCAAGAAGCTGGAAATCAATGTAATTATGATTCTGTTAACTATTACTAGATAGTATGGAAGTACCCAATGCAGAGATATTAATAACTTAATAACATTGAAAGGAAATTTGAACTTGATCAATGAAAGTAATAAATCGTGAACTAGTGAGTTTTGAGTTTTTTTCGCAATACCCAAAAAATGATTAAGCTAAAAATATTGCTTTCCAACATGGAAGTTGTGGATTGTTCAAACAGCCATGACTGAATATTTTTGTTCAGTGGTAGATAATATAATTGTGCACATTTGGCTTAGCTGAGCTTCTAGTACCAAACTGCAGCCAGCCTCACCATGAATGACCTGGTGCAGGCCCAACTAGAGGAGAACCAGTCTAAACATCTCTAAATCAGATTTGACAATGCTAATGAGAGACCATGGTACCTGCTTTCCTCTGACCAGCATCGTTGTTATAGATGGTGCCAAGCTGTCCACAAGTTTCCCAAGCAAGGCTGAGCACATGCGCACAGCCCACCAATTCTTGTATGCCCCAGCCCGATGGATCAGCAGCTCCAGACGATCACTGAGCAGTAACATGGAAGTTATGGAGTAGAGAGAGGAAGCAAAGAAAAATCTCTCAAGGTTTTAAAATCAAAGAGCATAAACACTTTGTTCCAGAAAAACAATAAACAAAAAAAGCTAATCCAGAACACGATCTTTACAAATATAATTATACAGGTGTATGCGGCTTCTTTCCTGATGGACAGATTCCAAAAACACACAAATGATGATATAAAAAATTTTATGCTATGGAGGACAGCTCTGAGCCTTGAGATTGATACCAAAGAACTGAAGAATATTTTTTAAAACTCTCTTGGATTCTTTTTCTGTGGTTCTCAACTGTTTAATGATTTCAAATTCTCTCTAAGAAACTTTCAAAGCGGAGCACTTAGTTTGGCGGGTGATCTGATGCCAAGCACAGGGTTACTATCGGGTTGTGTTAGCTGGGTTACCTGAGCTGAGGCTAGCAAACTCACTTTCACTGATAGACTGTAATACACCATTTTAAAATATGTTTAGTGCTTTAACTATGGACATTCTGAGAATTCCACAAATAAAATAAAATATTTTACAAGTGTTGCAAGGACATAAGTTTTGAAACAAAAATAGTAACACATGGATAGTCATAGTGTAATGAGCCTGTTCTGTAGAACAAGTTCTTTGTTTAAGTATTGATTTTTTTTAATAATTCATGTAAATGGGAGTATTAAAGTAACTTTCTTTTTGTTTTGAATACCAAACCTACATGATTTTTCCACCTCAAGGTATGCTTTGGGCACTGATGTTGATTATTCGAAATATATTAATGAAAGATTGTGGGACATTACACTTTAAGGAATGAGTTATAACAATTTTGCAGTGGGTTAATATGCGCTACCCCTCTCCCTTTTTTTATTTATATCCTTTTTTTTTGTCACTATAGTCTTAAAAAAAATGCTGTGAAGATTAGAAGACAGAGCATTCTGCAGCATTTCTTAGGAGTCAATATAGATATGGTGTAATAGCAACATATCATTTTTAAAATTCATGCACAAGTAGCGTCTTTGGTATGCTTTTCATGGTTCAACACTCCTCTCTCCATAAGTACTACAGAGTTTGTTTTAACAATTCATGTATGTAAAAGTGAAAAGTTTGCTCTTTTTTTTTTCTAGATTAGTTGAAATAAAACAGCATAAAGCTAATACACCCAAAGCTTCTAATAAAAAGTGTAATGTAAATAAATTCACAAAATAATATATAACTGTCTATGTTTTTTTTTTCCACCACCAATATCTACGTGTAATTCACAATTCTTATGCATTTCAATCCAAGGGGACAGCTCCAAATGAGAAACTTAATACAAAGCATCTTACAGAGATAGAATGAAAGAGAAAGCATTTGCAAAAGAGGAGACATTGTGTATTTAAGAAGAGAAGGGGAGGAGAACAACTTCTGTCATCTACTAAGCTGAAAGAAGGCAGAAGTCTCTCACACTTCCTCTGTTGACTCTGCACAAGACCAAAAATAGTTTAAATAATTGTTCTTAGATCTTAACTATTTTTTTTCTTTCTACCCTATCTGATGTAGCTATAAGCTTGTCTTTCACTCCCCAACTCCCTCCCTGTCTCACTCTGCCTCCTCCTCTTTCTCTCTCAAAATTCATTCTTTATCAATAATAATAGACATTGTGACAATAAAATAATCAATAAGAAGGGTCTGTATTCTTAGAGGATACATGGAGTCAGTTCAGTTTATTTTAAAACCAACATAACTTTAAAGTGAAATTTCGTACTTAAAATGGGTGGTATACCACATATATGCACCTTTTTCTCAAATCACGTTTTTTTTTACCTACTTTCCATAGAATTTGAATTAAGACGTTTTCACTGTAAATGAGTCCTAGTTCAGTGCCCACCTTAACGTTCCGCCCTCAATGGAGAAGAATGGCCCTTCTCGCTCATACAGAATCTTAAGCAGAGTGACTTGAGCATTCAGGCCTGACACGGACAGAAGGAAATTCACCAGGTCCTGGCTGGGCTTGTTGCGCAGATTCTAATCACAACATAACAACACACAACAAGATCATAGGAGAAAAACCAATCAGCTTAGATCATGAGGGCTTTAGTCCATGAAACTGTAGGTGGACAGTGGATCACACAGTAAAAATGGACAACAGGAAGCATGCTGAGTGCACCAGTCAATGCAAATGAAAAAAAAAAATAGCTGCAGACATTATGATTCTGGAGTAACAGTAGTTGAGAAGACACAAGAAAGAAACATCAGCCAATAACACTGAAGAGAGAAAAATTGATGAGGGCAAATAACCCAACATGCAAAAGGATGCTTCTTAATTTGTAGAAGTAAAATCATATTAAATAAGCAGTAATCTAATGCTGACAGAGAAGTACACGTTAAAATTTTTCTGCAAAGTACTTTGTTGATCTTTTAAAGAGAAACGGCTCCGGATGGCGGAGAGGAAGGGTAGCTTGAAATGATAGAAATTCAAAAATGGGTGAAAGCTCATTTAAAAGATTGGCTTTCAAGAAAACTTTTCCAATGCAAACGGTTATATTTAGATGTTCATTTGAATTAGATGTTGAATAAAACTGAGAAAAAATGATTTGGAAATCACTTTGTTGCTATATTGATGAAAGCAGATCATAATTCTATATCATCTTCCTAAAGGTCTATCAAAGACTTTTCATAGCAGAATGTGTAAACAGGTAAACTTAAAAATAGTGCCATTATAAAAGCTTTACTTTAAAAAAGAATTAAGAAGCCAAATTTGCATTTTTTTAGTGTATTCTAGAGCTGAAAGTGAATCTGACTCACTGCTTCACTGGCAAAAGGCTCCTCCTCTAGGGCTACGAGCTGTGGAATCTCCGTCAGGGACTTGAAGCTCGCCTTCATTGTTTTCTCCTCAAATGGAGTGAACACACTGCTGTCTGGGAGGCGATTCAGGAAGTCCAAGTGCTCCACAGCCGCAGAGCTGATGAAAGTCTTCGCACAACAAAAGCAAATGGGAAAGAAACGTATTTTTACAAATTTTGAACCAATAGATGATAACATATGTTCAGCAAACTTTGAATCTATGAGATCTTAACAAAAAACAACCTTTGATTTAACTGACTTGCTGTAAATATATTGCTTTGAATAGATTCTCATGTTAAATATTTACTTCAATTTTATTTGGTTAGTACAGCATTAGTCAAATTATTTGGCATGTAAAACAATTTATTCTAGCTCAATGAATTTAGTTGGGATATTTCATTATTGAAAAAAAAATTATCTTAAAGCAAATAAATAACTGCTTGATTCCACCATATGTTAATGAGTCCTAATGATTTAAAGGAATGTTGAGTCTTTCAATTCTACCTGAAGTCTTCCCAGTCTCACACGAATTCCATCCACATCTCCACGTTTAAACTGTGACAATAACTCCAGAAACTCTACAAAGTTGTGTCCCCTGATGGCATTCTCTCTGATCACCATACACCAAGTAGGCCGCCCTGAGAGTTTCCAGCATTTGGCAAGAAATGCCAAATCGTTCTTGTTCAGGAAAATGATTATAAAATATCACATCAAGGATAAGAACAATTCAAGTTCTAAAATGAAAATTGGCTGAAAATGAAATGTCTTCCCCTGAAAGAATAACACAAATACTTTTTCATTTCCACAATTTGCAAACTACAGACAAAAACTCATAAATCCTACAATTCAAACAACTTCCCAACATATTGTCACCCTCATTTCACATTTGCTCAAATTGCTTTTGGATGTATAGACAAAAAGGGAGAAAAACTGCTCCTCTTGACCAAAAATGTTGACTTGGGCTATGGTGCTCTTTGGAGAATGCAGCCACAAAACCAACAAAGTGATCTTTGAAATAGTTGCCCAAAGGCTTGAATTTTACAATGGGTGAAAAATATTATTACTGCGAAAAAATGACTTGGGCAGTTGTGGAATAAGAGTGACAATATTGTAATGTTATGAAAAGACCTAAAGAAAAATTTTATGAGCTAATTCTTGTTTATCTCTCTTTATTCAATCAAAGATCAAGACTGATTTTTAAACCCTACCCATTTCACTCATTGTTTTATATGAGGCAAAAAACTGTTGGGTATAGCCCCATATTAACTTGTCAAAATCAACCAACATAAAACAACAACTGTTGCAATAACTTATATGACCAGCAAGAATAGAACATTTCTAGAAATGCAGTTTAAAGCACAGATTTTTCTCTTCACCTTACAGTCATCCATAACCAAGGAAATGTCTTGAGCGAGATAGAAGTCACTCATCTCAAACAGAAGAGGATAACACAAAACTGTCTTACCACAAGCTCTGAAAATCTGTGGACATAGAACACCTTTTTGTAATCCAATGATTTATTTGAACAATATGCTTTGATGGTAAAATAATAAGCGTGTGTGGTGTCTTGTAGCATGGTAGCGAAGGTAACATAATCCAGCAGCAAGGAAAAGAACAATTGATGTGGTAAACTAATAAGATTATAAAAAAGTCCAGTGGCAGAGTGGTGAAGTGGTTCAACCAAATGAGATTCGTAAGGTAGTGCAAACTGCAATGATTCTTAGATGCAACAAGATTCTTAGGTTTAGCACTGAGTTTTTGTTGAACTCAAAGTCCTAGAAGATCAAAGACTCTTAATCAACCTCTTGCCCCCATCCTTTATTTTCCTCTGCAGCTATGCTTTGCCCTGTGCCTTCGGTGCTTCCGCTTTGAATTTTTTTTTTCTAATGATTTTAAGTTTGCTAGCACTTGGTCCACCAGGACTACCGTGTCTGTTGCTCAAATTCATCTGTGACAGCTCCTCAAAGAACACAAAGATTTTCATGTTATGAGAAGGTCAGTTCATCACAATACACAATGTTAAGTCATGTTTAAACAATATAGTGTGCTATACATGATTCAATACCTTACCACAGGACAGACAGATCAAGGGGAAAGACAGTTTTAGTTCAGGTGTCGCACTAGGTATCAGTTTCCCACCTTAGATGTACTGAGGACACCAAAAGGTCGACCTGGTCTGCCAGTGATTCCAAGTTTGTTGTTCACACCCAGGTATTCATACGCCTTGGTTAACTCTTTAGGAGACCTGCAAGCAGAGCACTCCATTAGTTGTTAGATTTAACAAGATACTCGTACGCCTCACTGAACTCTTTAGGTGTTCACCAAGAGGGAAAATCAACTGCTTAGGTGTTTGGCAAGATAGACAAAAAATCAGTTAAGGATCGAAACAGTCCTTCCCCACACAATGTGACTCCAGGCCTTTAGGAGTGAACTGCAAGACTGAGCGAAGAAATGCTACCCAAACGGATCCAATATGACCAACACAACCATGATGTGTGTGTGTATGCGTGAGTGAGAGTGAGACAGAGAGACAGAGAGAAAAAGAGAGAGAGAGAGAGAGAGAGAGAGAGAGAGAGAGAGAGAGAGAGAGAGAGAGAGAGAGAGAGAGAGAGAGAGAGAGAGAGAGAGAGAGAGAGAGAGAGTGAGAGAGAGAGAGAGAGAGAGAGAGAGAGAGAGAGAGAGAGAGAGAGAGAGAGAGAGAGAGAGAGAGAGAGAGAGAGAGAGAGAGAGAGAGAGAGAGAGAGATGTTCACAAACTACAAGTAACAAACTATGATTATGCAAGCTCTGGGAAAACCTGATGCATTCTAAAACAGAGTGCTGATTATCATACTTGAGACGGTAGGCCTACATTGATTGAACCAAGAGGATAACAAAGATATTGGACAAAATGTTATCAAATTTGTCACCCTTTATTGACTGAACCAAGAGGATAACAAGGGACATAGCTACAATGTCATCACAAGTGTGACTATATTGACTAATCAAGAGGATGTCAAACATCCTATTGGGTAGAATGTTACTAAAATTGTGACGCTTCCTTGACTGACCCAAGAAGATAACAAAGGACATTAGGTACAATGTCATCACTATTGTGACTATACTGACTAATCAAAAGGATGTCAAACATCCTATTGGGTAGAATATTACTAAAATTGTGACGCTACCTTGACTGACCCAAGAAGATAACAAAGGACATTAGGTACAATGTCATCACTATTGTGACTATATTGACTAATCAAGAGGATGTCAAACATCCTATTGGGTAGAATATTACTAAAATTGTGACTCTACCTTGACTGAACCAAGAAGATAACAAAGGACATTAGGTACAATGTCATCACAATTGTGACTATATTGACTAATCAAGAGGATGTCAAACATCCTATTGGGTAAAATGTTACTAAAATTGTGACTCTACCTTGACTGACCCAAGAAGATAACAAAGGACATTAGGTACAATGTCATCACTATTGTGACTATATTGACTAATCAAGAGGATGTCAAACATCCTATTGGGTAGAATGTTACTAAAATTGTGACTCTACCTTGACTGACCCAAGAAGATAACAAAGGACATAAGGTACAATGTGATCACTATTGTGACTATATTGACTAATCAAGAGGATGTCAAACATCCTATTGGGTAGAATGTTACTAAAATTGTGACTCTACCTTGACTGACCCAAGAAGATAACAAAGGACATTAGGTACAATGTCATCACTTATGTGACTAGACTGACTAATCAAGAGGATGTCAAACAGCCTATTGGGTAGAATGTTACTAAAATTGTGACTCTACCTTGACTGACCCAAGAAGATAACAAAGGACATTAGGTACAATGTCATCACTATTGTGACTATACTGACTAATCAAGAGGATGTCAAACATCCTATTGGGTAGAATGTTACTAAAATTGTGACTCTACCTTGACTGAACCAAGAAGATAACAAAGGACATTAGGTACAATGTCATCACTTATGTGACTAGACTGACTAATCAAGAGGATGTCAAACAGCCTATTGGGTAGAATGTTACTAAAATTGTGACTCTACCTTGACTGACCCAAGAAGATAACAAAGGACATTAGGTACAATGTCATCACTTATGTGACTAGACTGACTAATCAAGAGGATGTCAAACAGCCTATTGGGTAGAATGTTACTAAAATTGTGACTCTACCTTGACTGACCCAAGAAGATAACAAAGGACATTAGGTACAATGTCATCACTATTGTGACTATACTGACTAATCAAGAGGATGTCAAACATCCTATTGGGTAGAATGTTACTAAAATTGTGACTCTACCTTGACTGAACCAAGAAGATAACAAAGGACATTAGGTACAATGTCATCACTATTGTGACTATATTGACTAATCAAGAGGATAACAAATAATAGTGGATAGAATGCCAGAGACATGCTTCCCCAGGTTTCTTGTTTTTACAACACAAGCTAGGCATCAAATGTAAATAAAGAGTATTTTAATCCCAGTGCAATTCTTCCTCTAACGAATATGTTGCAGGCTATGCAACAACCTGACTTCACTGTAGGACTACAAGCCTCAATGTGATCATTTCACATCGTTCAGACATTCCTCTTGATTTTAGAAAAAACAGATACACCCTGGAAGACACAGAAAATAAGCTAAGATTGAGAACTAAATAATTGTCAGTCATCTTGGCTGTCTTGAGTACAAAGTTAAAAAAAAAAAACAATTAAATGCTTAAATTGATAAAGTTATGAAATTACAAGGCACAAAACAAAAGTAAATAAAAAGAGATATAAAACAGCTTTAAAAATAACAGCTTCTCATTTTCTATCTTCCTCTACATACATGTCTTTTCTTGCCCTGTTAGTCCATTCATCTTTACTTTTTTTGTTTTGTTTTGAATCTTGACATTCTGAATTCTTGCTTTTTTTTTTTTTTTATATTGTTTTATCGTTTTTTTCTCATTTAAAGCTGTATTTTCAAACTTTGGCAAGTCTATGTATAAGCTGTATGTACCAGTGTTTTGAGCATGTTTCAGGTGGAGGCTTAATACTAAGAGCTTTCTCGTCCTTTCAATCTTAGCTAGAGCTGCATTGTGCTGCTGATTATTTCTCTAGTAATGGTTACAGGCTGTAGAGCGATCCTGCACAATGAACTTTCAAAACGCCTATGAGGGATTCTCACCAGATCTGTATCGGTTCTATCTGATGTGGTGTTTGAGTCTCTATGCCGTACGTTCCCAAAAGCTGTTGCAACCGATTTGTCTCCGAGATGAGCACAATCTGGATCACCAGGTCTGGTGCTGTGCCCTACAGGAGGTGAAATAACCACACTTGAAAGTTTGAAGGGAGATTGAAGGGGCACGTGTCGTGCCAAACACAGTGTGGATAGCGGTATACCATATTTAATTGGGAGGATGATGTGTTTGGTGCTACAATTTAGAGCGGGTGAAAGAATAGCCATGCTAGCTTGTTGAGTTAGCAGGTAAAAACGTATAGATATATAAAAATAGGAATGTTTTATATGTAACATTCAGGACTTAGGGAGTCACATATTGCCCACATTACCGTGAAAGGACCTGAAATTTAAAACAATGCATTTTCATTAGCTTCTCCTATATTGTTTGAAACTACCAGAGTTATCATGACAGAGATAGTGTCTTTGAAACAGAAAGACAAGGAGGAATATATCTCCAACTTATTCGGACTGGTTCCCAAACAAAGTGGTAAGAATGCAATCAGTTTTTAATAGCATGGTATCAATTTTTAAAGAAAAGGATAAAATGTTTAAAAAAACAAACTGTTTGCTTAGAATGACAAGGATGTCAGGGTGCAAGAACTCACAGAAATCATGCAAGTAGAACCATTTAAAAAACAAACATTAAATACTTTCAAGGTTGATATCATTTCAAATTTTCAATCTGACATTAATTGTCAATGGAAAATGTGTTGAAATTCTAAAAAGAAGAAACAACATTGTTCAACATTCACAACTAAACCTAAATGAAGAAATACAATATAAAAAAAATGTATAAGTTTTGCTTTAAAACAAAATTGTTTGTTTATATTTCAAAATCTTAGAATTTACGAGATGTTAAAAAGATAAAAATCACAAAAGGTTGCTTTGATATATGTAGGGAGTAGGTATATTGACCATTTTACCTAGAAGACAGAGTCCCACCATCAAATAATCATCATCTTTGAACAATGATTTATTTCATAATGAGGTAACAAGTTAACGTTTCTTCATTATCAAGTTATAAAATATTACATTATAGTCCAAAGTGTTTTTTTTCCCCTTCGTTAAAGTTACCTGCCCACTAATTTCAGACTCATTAGACTTTTATCACAGTACAGAACATTTTCTTAATACAAAAAAACATTTTTAACAGTGCGAGAGTCTTAAAAAAGGAATTAATCTAGTAAAAAAAAAGAGGTTTCAATTCCAGGAATACAGTAAAACTGGTCACTGCTAAAAGCAATACTGTACCTACCATTCAAGTTTTAATGTATCTGCCTCAGTAAGGCTTTGTTTGCCAATAACATCACAAAGGCTTCAATAAAAAATATCAAAAGCAAAGACTAAATTTGTCAAGTGTCTTTTTTTTTTAATGCCCTTCCGTGAGACTTCAATAGCTTTGAGTTAGCTCTGTATGCTATGATTTTTTTCTGCGTCTTTTAAAACTAATACCATACACATTACGTGCTCCAGAAAATCAGTTTTGAAAACTCATAAAAGGGTCATGTAGGTAAAAATATATCTCCCCAAAAGATACTCTTTTATTACATGTGTAAAGGGAAAATGACCCAAAATTTAAAAACAATAATACATGTATATAAAAAGCAAACAGACAAGCCCAAGAAATAAAGTCAAATCGGATTCCCTGATTTTCATCCCCAGCAAGTCTTCAACTAAACTGGTGTCCATCTTTTATACCCTGGTCAGTGGAGAAGATGAGGACCAGATGTTGTGGGAGATGCTAAACCTGACAACCATGGAGAATGGTCTATATCTGTGGACTCTGTTATGAAATTCTCATTCTTTGTTCAACACACAAGATAATTTTGCTTTGCTAAATTCTTCACAACTAATAAAAGCTTGCTCTAGGCAGTCCTGTAGCTTAAAATAAAACAATCTAGGGAACCAATTGTTAGAAATATTTCAAGGATTAATGTATAGGCTTGAAAGGGTCAATATATAAATGTTTGTGGTGACAAAGTTCAACATGAGGTTTTATTGAGTGAACAATGTTAGGATTTTTAGCATGCATGAGAATCACCCTATCTGCAGCCATTGTGAGCACTAGTGGATGTGTGGTTAGAGCAAAGAGCACTGACATACCCAGCAAAGTTTCTTGAGGATTTGAGCTAAACACCATCATTGAGTTTAGAGTGTCAATTTTTAAAAACTCCTGCCTGCATGACAGGAGCTTAGGTTTTCCTTTGAAAACACCTGAGAGCACCGTGTTATGGACGGCTATAACAAATAACAAATACACAAACCATTGTTTAACATGGGCACTTTATTTGGTTTGGGGCTTTGCCTGACTAGAGGACAGAGGGGCAACCAATAGTATTTAAATATGATTTACTGCTAGAACTTTTCTTCGAGTAACATTCTATAGGTCTATCTTAGTATAAGATTCCTTCAAAAACCTAGCGAAGGTTAGAACTTCTTAAAGAACTACATGCCTATACATCTCAATTCTTGTATGAAGTGACATCTGTTTTATGTACCATTGACTACTACAACTTTACCTCTTGTAACAGTTTACTGATTCATAACATCGAATGAAGCTACACCAGTATTAAATATCATTTGTTTTTATAACTTCTCCTAATAATCTATAGATCTGCGATCTAGTACAAAGCCCAATTAGTATTATTTTTTTTTGTTTTCTATTATAACTTTATCTCTCATGACGGTCGTTATTTCTACACTCTAGAATTAAGCACCACAATTGTCACGCATCATTTAATTGTATAACTTTACCTCTAGTAAAAATCTAAAGATCTTTACTCTAGCAGTAATTCAAATATGGAAAGATTACTAAAAGTAAAATGTTTCGTATCTTTCAAATATAAAGTGTTAAAAGAGCTGCCTAAAGCTGGTTTTTGTTTTTTATTTCGAGTAATGAAGGTTTGAGCGCAGTTATTCTGTGATAATAAAACCCTCGTTGTTCTTGAGAGTGGAAACTCCCAGGTGTAAAAAGATTGCTGCCTTGTAGTTGTTTGTTTTTTTTAATTGTTTTTTGTCAGTATTTCTGTTAGATATGGATTAAATGCCTGAGAAAAACTGTTGAAAACAACATTTCGTTCAGTTACGTCCAGGTAGAATGACTTGAGCCATCATGGATATGTGCATATATGTATGTGTGTTTGTGTGTGTGTGTTGGTTCTGTCTCCAGTTGAAAACTATTCCAATTCTGTTTTACCTTCCAAATATTCATCATTTTAGCTTCATCCAAAGTTAAGAGCTTCTTCATATGTCGCATGAATTTTAAAAAATAAATCAGATTTTCATCTTCCTCCCTCTAAATCATAACATTAACATCTACGTCTAAAAAAATTGGGTAAAAAAAGATAGATATTAGTTTTAAGAAGTCTTGCCCAGGATTGCATACATACAAATCCACACAAACAGGAAGTATATGGACATTAGAACATTCATTAAAATGAGTTTGGCTAGAATAAATCAGCTGAAGCTTTACAACAAAAGACAAACATGATAGATGATGTGGAAAAATAAGAGCAAAAGAAGAAAGCATGCAAAACATTCAATTGGAATTGTTTGTTCAAGATTCACACGGATATGTACAGACTATATTTCATTTACAAGTTAAGCTGCATCACATAATGCACTCTCAGCTATATAAGATTTACATTACACACAGACATTTTTATGAGTGAGTGAGTGAGTGAGAGACAGACAGAGAGATAGAGTGAGTGAGAGAGTGACAGAGAGAGAGAGAGAGAGAGAGAGAGAGAGAGAGAGAGAGAGAGAGAGAGAGAGAGAGAGAGAGAGAGAGAGAGAGAGACAGAGAGAGAGAGAGAAGGAAAGATAGAGAGAGGAAGAGAAAGAAAGATGGAGAGAGGGAGAGGGAGAGACTGACAAACTATTTGCGCAGCAACATCATAAACCCCTTAAAAACTCCCATTTCATAAAAAACTTTATGAATCTTTGGTTTACTTTTATTCTCTTTAGCAACTTAATATTTTTCATGGGTACTGCATTTAGAAAATGCATGATGCAGTAGTAAGGATTTTAAAAGAAGTTGGCTTAATTACACTGTTCTTGACTTTTTGCAACTGCTATGTCTAAATGTCTCTTAGTCTCTGAAAGTGTTGCCAAGGAACAAGAAATTTCAAATCATGTCTTGCATACAAAGGCCTCATTAATTTTGATGCTTTAAAGTCTAGAGCAGCAAGGCAATTTACCTATCTACACATGTAAGCACAATGCAACCCAAGCACATAAAGCAAATGAGGATGATAAAACATGAAACGCCAGCTAATGTATACATACATCTGTTGTCCTGTGCTGATAGGCGCAGCCACAATGGGATGAGAAAGCAATAAACAGAGTAAAGGAAAAAAGCGTAAAGCCAAAACCAGATAAATTACAAATATTTTTTTAAAATAAAATAATGACATAACAAGAAAACCTCTGTAACAGGACAAAGGAACAAGGAAAGCTCTTAAATAGAGCAAAGAAACTCTTTAATTGAAAAAAAAAAGAAAAAGAATTTCTAAAATTAAATTAAGCAATTACATGTATTTAAAGTTAGTCTCTCATTCTTGAAAACTATACAACATTTCAGATAACAGACAGAGCAGAATTTGCAGCCCTATAGGAGCTGTTTACAATATTTCATCCTGAATACTCCTTTTGATATCAACTCATTCCAAACTTAACTCGTGAGTAATTCAGCCCATAGGCTGAGAGAATCATAAACTCTTTACTTCCAAAGCCTCTATTATTCATTTGCCAATCATAGCCCACTTGCCTTGCTATCAGCTTCAAGCTGTTTCCGCTTCCTCTAGTTTATGATTACGCACATTAGTTTTCAGAGATACAACTTAAGTTTTACGGCAATGTTTAGTTTACAGAGGTACAACTTAAGTTTTACAGGAATGTTTAGTTTGCAGAGGTACAACTTAAGTTTTACAGGAATGTTTCAACAGAAGAAATAAATCGATCATCTCTAAGTGGTCTCAATAGCTTTGAAAAAAAGGCCAAAACCCAAACTAAGTATATGATAATTGATTTGGAACAATAAATTTAAAATCAGTCTGTGGAACGACTTCAACATATGAAAAAATGGACTTTCATTTTATTTTCTCTTCATTTGGGAAATCTGCGTGCTAGTGTTGATGCTTACTGCTTTTTGTTTTATTCTGAACAGGAACTTTACAGCTTTTGGTTGCTCCTGAAGAGGAACATTACTTTTGGTTGTCTTTGACAAACTTTACTGCTTTTAGTTGTTTCTGAACAGGAACATTACTTTTAGTTGTTTTTGACAAAGTTTACTGTTTTTAGCTTTTCCTGAACAAGGACTTGAATGCATTCAGTTGTTTTTGAACAGGACCCTTACCACATTTATATGTTTCTCAATTATTACTCATTTTGGAATCATATCCACAGGTAAAGTCAAAAAAATTGTAAAAAATTTCATAAAGAATGAAAGTGAAGTATCAATGAACAAAAAAAAATTGTCCTTACAAATTTGGCACTGTGCCTATTTAGGTCCTGAGAAAGAAATTTTGTTTTCAACACAAGTGGAGTATTAGCTCTGATATTCTGTTAATTAAAGCTCACACTCTATGCTTTGATGTATTTGCAATTCTAGAGTTTTCTCACATTTTCCCCATATAGGACCTCATAAAGACAATTATAAAAATCTTTGTCCTTTTCGCTATCTGCACCAGAGGATCTGATAGCATGACATGGAAAAAAATATCATGGATTTGTGAAGCATGGCCTAAATCTGTATAACATGTTGACTGATTGAAATTTGCATACTCAGTTATCTCCAGCTTGAACACTAGGTTAACTAAAAATGACCATCAGTGGCCTTTGGTTGTTAAAATGGTCCTATCTGTAACCTTTATGGCAATGGTGATATTTAAGTAAAAATGACAGAAAATGGAGTCTTCCGTTGTTAAAATGGTCTAATCTGTAATCTTTAAAGTCATGGCATTATTTAACACAGCTAACTAAAACTGACAATCTTGAAATGGTCCAATCTGTAATCTTTATGGTCATGGCATTATTTGACCGAGTAACTAAAATTGACAATCAATGCAGTCTTTGGTTGTTAAAATGGTCTGATCTGTAATCTTTACAGTCATGGTACTATTTAAGTAAAACTGACAATCAATGGTGTCTTGCTTGGGTTGTTAAAATGATCTGATCTGTAATCTTTATAGTCATGGCACTATTTAACTAAAACTGACAATCAATGGTCTCTTGGGCTGTTATTGCAGCAGTACATTGGAATCTGGCTATTATCATCTTTTTAAGTACAAGGAGCTAGCCCCACCCCCATTTCTTAAGAAGTTCACTTCTTACACATTGCATCATAATGTGGAAAAGTCAGGTTCATGGGTATAGATCAAATCGTGCCTAGATCATGTGTGTGTGAAACAAAAAAAAGGGTTACAAGGTGTGTCTAGATTTGTGTATAGAAATGAAAAAAAAAACAGAATAGTGATTCATCCATCTTTAAGAAATTAGTCCCTTCTCACAGGAGCAATTCTTCACATTTATTTAGCACTGAGTACTATCTGCCCCTAGCAGCAGGCAGGGTGAGTCACTCCTGGAATGCCATCAGTGCCAAATAACTTCTGCAGAGAATGCTTCTACCAAACTTAGTCAGGGAACTAATCTAAGGGCTTTTTCACGCATCCATTTTAAAGACGTGACTTCAAAACAGGATCTTGTGCAAATAAAATGAAACCAAGAACATAGGTCGCGGCTAAAGACAAGAACATATGACAAAAAAAATCGGATCAAGATAGAACTTTCATAATAAATGGAGGCCAGTTATGTGTTTTTTTAGATCAACTATGATTTTATCGTACTTTTGAACACACGAATTGATGTCATACAATTAATTTACAGGCACAGTGGCCACACTGAACCTGCCGGATCTGAATGTAGAACAGGGTAGGGGTAGTGTTAATTTCCACAATCTGGAAATCCAGACCATTCCAGAATTTGACCATTGGAAATTAAGAACATTACAGAAAACTAGCACCAATTGAATAATTAACAGCAGAATCTGACCACTAGAAACGATGGATGTTTATGACAATTATGATTTAATCCATAAGGCTGGTTGTCAACATTCTAAGCTATATCAGCATTCACTTAAAGCCATAATCAGCATCATCAATCCAACTGAAAATCACTACAGCCATTCTAAGCCATAAGCATCATCATCAATCCAACAGAAAGTCACTACAGCCATTCTAAGCCATAATCAGCATCATTAATCCAACACAAAATCGATACAGGTTTTCTAAGCCATAACTAGCATCATCTATCCAACAGAAAATCAATGCAGGCATTCTAAGTCATAAACAGCCTCATCAATCCAACAGAAAATCACTACAGGTTTTCTAAGCCATGATCAGCATCATCAATCCAACAGGAAATCACTACAGGTTTTCTAAGCCATAGTCAGCATCATCCATCCAACAGAAAATCAGCATACGACAAGCAGAATTTGATAAAGTAAATGGAAAATTTGAAAGTAAGTGCAGCCAGCAAAAAAACCATGCAAAAACCAGCCTATTAGGAATTTCACATATGGATATGAGTAACTTGTTAGAGGGCATGATCTGCCGACGCAAGAGATGGTCCTAGAGCATGAGTTGAGACCACTGAGTATGTTGAAAGCTTATTGATGTCTCTATGCCAGTCAATAAACAAACATGTTTTAAAACAAACAAAATATGTTTAGGCCACACTGATAAGACTCATGTATCAGATGGATTCTTCTGCTTGATAGAACTTTTTAAAGGGATCAATGATTGAAGTCACACCATATTAATTTGCAAACCCCCAAAGTTGCACCCATAATAATAAAAGCTAAATCTTCATTTCATCATAAGGCAGACTAATAAAAAAACATTAACTAAATCCATCAATAAGAGAAACTGATCATACCTCAGATTGCTACCTTTATTCTATTCAGGCAGTCTAATTAAAGATGTCATATTTATTGGCCATAGCAGTCAAATGCTAATCTGGTCTAAAATCTATTGCTTTTCCTTCTTGCTTGAGCGAGCTTTGCCAAAAAGGGAAGAGAGAAAGTATAGTAGGCGGTATGAAATCTTTTAAAATCCACTTAAATGTACCTGAAATTTAGAATAACGGTTGCTGAAAGTTGGTCTCTCTGTTGCAGGCAGGTGGCGCCGTATAACATCCAAATCATTGATACCCAACAAACCTTCCCCTGTAAAATTATGTTGGGAAACCACATATTATGGTACAATATCTTTTCCATAATAATGACCATTGAATACGAAGATTAAAATCAATGAAAAAAATCACTTTATTTCAGATCACATTGTTAAAGCAACCTTTTTAGATGTAAAAGCAAGTAACCTAAACCTTTAAAGAAAGTCCATATACTCAAAATTGATAGGCAGTGAAAATAAAGCACTTCAATTATTTACTTGTTTGTAAAAATTGTCTAAAAAATCCTTAAAACTTAACCTGTTTGTTTCTTGTACTAACAAATATTAAAGGCTAACAAATATTCACTAATTAAAATATAGACTAATTTTTTACTCAAATCAGTCACTGCTCATTGGTCCTATGCATTCATTTCACATGCCCTGCATTCAACAATCATTTCACATGCCCTGCATTCAACAATCATGCATAGTATCCACCCACCACCTATATTCAAAGCGATGATTGTGGAAATCCCATTGTCAAAACCAGCATTTTTTTTGTCTTTCAAGTCATTGCATTAAGAGTATCACATACCCAGTAACTTTGAAATAAAAAGCAAACTCTGCCCCCACATAAAGATGCCCCCTGTCGTGCCTTCCGAAGACGGAAGTTTTTCCTGACTGCCTGGGCATGCCTTTTCTTTCTCGACAGAATGTCTCGGTACATAATAGTACATGGGTAACAATTGACCTGCATAGTTAAAAAAAAGAAATGAAGAGATGAATACAGCTCAAAGGTTAAAAAACATTAGCATTAAAATCATTAAATTTCTTGCAAATATTCTGTCATTCATTGATTATGAATCTAGCTTTGTTCACTGAATCCATCATTTACTTTCTCATCAAGGAGAATTCCAACATTTTAGAACCCACCACAAAAAAAAAATGAGTCCACATTTCTCGATGACTGCTGTTAATAACTCCCCAATTTTATGTATTTAATTACCTTGTTTTAGATAGAGAATTTCAAGTCGGATTGGATCTAGAACTATTTCATTGGAGCAGAGTAAATTCATGTTAGGGTAAGCTAGGTTAAGTTTTAATTTTAACCTCAATTCCACAAGATGGATATAAACGATATGTAAAATTACTATTAAGTTGATAAATCCTAAATACTATATATACACAGCATGCTCACATTAGAAAACAATTATTAAGCTGACAAGCGAGGATATGTGATAAAACAGAGATACATATGTATAAAGAAGCTACTACATACAAGTGTGTTATGCTTATCTTACCATCTGGGGAGTTAAAGAGGAGACTGTTCACCAATTCCTGATAATATCGTTGATCTTCTTTGTTGTTACGAAAAAAACCTGGAGGATAATAACGGCAATGAATTTTATGACACAATTTGATATTTTACTAATAATCTAACTTTGAAATATCTAATCTACTAATTGAAAATAACAATGATATAAATTTTCAAAAATTGTAACAAATTCGCTTTAACTAGTTTATGATGCAAAATCCAGGCTGCATCAGTTTATATCTACTGTGAGAAAGTGGGTATCAGGCAGCCAATAACGATGATGTGGCGCCCAGATATCTACTGTGAGAAAGTGGGTATCAGGCAGCCAATAACGATGATGTGACACCCAGATATCTATTGTGAGAAAGTGGATGTCAGGCAGCCAATAAAGATCATGTGGCATCCCGATATCTATTGTGAGAAAGTGGGTGTCAGGCAGGCAGTAAAGATTATGTGACACAAAGGTCTGAATCTGAATATCCTTCATGCGAGGAATTTAACAGTCAGGAAGTTCAACTAATTGCTTCAAATGTACAAAATTGAACTATCACAATATGCAACAATACACAATTTATCAAAGCATAAAGTAAACACAATTATATAAAGTATATGGATTTCAATCACATTTTTACAATATACAAATTGAGACTGCAAATAAAACAACAACAACAACAACAACAACAACAAAAATAAAAAAAACAAAGGAAAGCTAATATTGTTCTTTTGAAAATTTTCTTTTTCTTTCCAATCCTCACATCATTATGAAATTATCACAATGACAAAACAGACTTGGTACATGCTATGAGTAACACATCAGAAAAATTGAACGTAATTTTGCTGATAGATGTTTTTTTTTCTTTTTACCTTTCCTCTCCTTGCCATCTCAGTATGCTAATTGTGTGCAGTAAAATCTCATAAAAAACTCATATAAAAATTATCATTTCATCCTAAATCGTTAACCCAATCACTTAATCATTTCTTGGTTTTCTTGACTTTACACAATTAATTTGATTTTGAATGTAAAATTAACGTAGTTTTGCCGATATATGTTTTTTTTTTTCTTTTCACCTCTCGTCTCCTTGCCATCTCAGTATGCTAATTGTGTACAGTAAAATCTCATTAAAAAACTCAAACAAAAATTATCATTTCATCCTAAATCGCTACCCAATCACTTAATCATTTCTTGGTTTTCTTGCCTTTACACAACTAATTTGATTTTGTATTATTTTTTTCCCCTTAAGTCTGCTCTTTCATTAAAAAACCCATCACTGTTTTGTCATTTTCTTTAAGTCAAAATATTTCAGCAAGGCAACTGATACAATTCAGATCTATTTTAGTTTGTTTTTGCTCACTTGCTGTTTTGTTTAAAGAAGATAAATGGATACAGAGGGCACTTACTGTCAATCAAGAGATTCACAAAAAACATCGGCCACTCTGACTCAATGCCATCAAAGTTCTGGTCAAAAACAATAGACAGGTAACGGATCAATTAACAACTGCCAAAATCACAGGACCGTCCAAGCACAGAATTTCATTTCAAACAAAATTGATTATTTTCTTTTTCCTTCACTATAAAGTACCATTTTGTTTAATGTTGTAGAAAAGTGAACATTTTTATGTACCATTTTAAAGATTTTTAAAGGAAAATTTGTGTTACAGCAAAAGTCATAAAAATCTTTATCTTTCAAGGAAAGTCAAAAAAAAAAAAACACCAAGTGAAAAAATGTAAAGAATATTTTGGCACGTGAATCTCATAAAATATTTTTCAGTACCTTCCCACCTCCCCCCCTCCCTATCCCCTATTTACTTCATTAGTTTTGATCAATGTTGAAATGAACAAATTTCAAACTTTTCATAACAAGCATTTGAGCATACAGCATCCGAACCTTAATTTCTGCTGGTCTGTAGTATTTGCGATTCTTGTCCTCCATAACAGTTTTGTAACCATCCCGGAAAAAGCGCTTGATTCCAAATCTGCCTCTTAATTTTCTGCTCACTTTATCCAGGGTTCTGTTTCTAACAGGGTCTTCATGGATAGCAAAAGCTGGCCAACTAATCGTAGGTAGCAAAGAAGCATCTATATTCTGAAACAAAATATTAACAAAGTTTATTAACTGTAGCAGAATACAGAAAAATCTGAGCCTAGAAAACAAAACAACTAAATTACCAAACAGAAAGGTAAATGCCCCATTTCTAGATCTAAACCTTTAAGTGAATTCTCTAAAACAAATGAAATATATTTCAAATTGAAGTCAACTGGGAAAAATTGAAGCTTTATAAGTCCCAATAATAAAGCATCTAGAAATTCTAGAAAGCTAAATATCCAGAAAAATATTAATGAAAAATCATAAAATTAACTTTTATCAAGTAAGATCGTTTAAATTTAATTTAGGCACCCAATTAAAAAAAAAGCATTCTCACATAAGTGAGAAAATTTGCTCATATAAAAGAAAGTAAGAGTTATAAATCTTTGCACCAAAGAAACAATCCTAATTATGAAGAGCATCCTTTACTAACCAGCCATGTAACAAGAAGATTTGTTTGTTTTCATATTGTGAATCTCAAACACAAGTATTACTGGGCTAACCAGAGCAGAACTCCTTCAAGAAAATAACCCACAAAATGTCAGAAAATTTAGGAATTAGTTGGTGAGGATAACATCTGCAGAGTCTTCGATGATCACTAACGACTTTGTGTGGCTATTTGTTCAAGAAAATGACATGAAAACAAACACAGACTTTGTCACATCTGAAGAAAAAATAGTCAAAGAAGGAGCTCCTCTATGCTGTCAATCAAAGATACCTGAAAACAGTTCTTTTATCCCTCTTTTATCTCTCCTCAGTGAAATTACAGAACTTGACTATTCATACAGAAAAAAAACTGAAACGACAAATAATCTTTATATTACCGTCTTCCAATATCTTCAGTTCTAACGTGAGTTAAATGAAATCTCAAAATCAGGAATCCTGGACAATTGAGAGGAATTATGAAGAAACAAAATTTTTTTCTATATATTTTTTTCCTAATAGGGTATGGTTTTCAGATAATACAACACATATTTTAGTTGAGAAAGAAGAGAGACGAAAAAAGTTTTTATTTGCTAAGCTAGAAATCTAAAGGAATGTGGACAAGCAAAAAATAACTTTTAATTTGTTTAGTCTCCCTTACAATAGCCAGAACCAGGCCTCTCACTTTATATGGCAGCACCAAACCGACTTTACGCACATCAATTCACATTTTCATTCCCGTCTGAAGATTTATACAAGTCCAAGTTGCCATATGGATCAATATCTCCCATGCAAGGTGCGAGACAGAGGTTGAACTAGCAGTTGTTTGTTTTATATATATGACCGCAAAATTTACTTTTATTTTTTCAGTCATGGAAAGCCATAAAATTATTTGTATATTTTCGAGTTAGGTCGGAAAGCCTTGTGACAATAGCAAAATTGCTGCTCATTTGCACTAACAGATTCAAAGTAAAGAGCCACAGAGGGCTTAACTAGCCCAAAAAATGTGAAGTAAAGATCAACTTCTCGGCTCTCCATAAAATCTTCTTCTGAAAATTTACAGATTTAACCCACACTACCTGGTAAATCCAGAACCAAGAAAATAAAGCGGAAATACTCATCTCCCAAATCTTCATGATTATCTGCCTCCCACTATATAACAAATCCACTGCAACAGCGAAAAGTCAAATGCCAGTCTAAATATAGAAATATGGAAAGAGTAAACTGTAAGACAGAAGGTCAATAAATAATGAGATAGAAAGACAGGCAAATGGACAAATAGATAGATACCTGGACATACCTGATGTCTAAAGACAGAGTTGCAGCATTTTGGACTTACAGATTAACCACAGGAGACTGAAGAAGACCAAAGGTATATTTTTATGTTAACCAATATTTACCTTGGAATTGGATTCTCTTGGTAAAATTGTCTCAAAGATGGTCCTGTTTCTGTTGTGAGCATCGATGTCTACAAATATCACTGACCAGGCTGCTCCTGCCTCTCCAAACAAGTTGCAACCATTGACCGCCTCCAGGGCAGCTTTCGCCATACCTATGGAACTGCCAGAAACAAAATAAAAACATCTGCACTCTTTGAACATACCTATGAAACTGCAAGAAACGAAACTAAAACATCTAAACAGTTTGGCCACCTATGAAACTGCAAGAAACAAAACAAAATCATCTACACGGTTTGGCCCCTATTAAACTGCAAGATCAAAACAAAACATCTACACTATTTAGTCATACCTATGAATCTGCAAGAAACAAAACAAAAACATCTGTACTGTTTGGCCATACCTATGGAACTGCAACAAACAAAACAAAACATCTGTACTGTTTGACCATACCTATCGAACTGCACGAAAAAATAAAATACCCACTTTTTGGCCATACCTGTGGAACTGCAAGAAACAAAACAAAAAATGTCCACTCTTTGGCTATAACTGTTACAAGAAGTAAAACAAAAAAGAAACATGTTCACTCTTTTACCATACCTATGGTTCGAAAGAAAATTAAAAAGATATCTGTCCACTGTTTGGCTTTACCTATGGTTTGCAAGAAACAAACTAAAAAAAGCCTTCAAAAACATGTCCACTCTTTGTTCATGTCTAAGTGGAGACACAATGGTGATCTATTACACTTAAAGATATTTCTCTTGAAACAAAACATTGTGTAAAATTTTGCAACCAAAAATGTGTTATGAGGAAAGGCTTCTGGCCTTGTGAGCTGAGCAGTTGGCATATGTGGGAGATGAGAGTGTGTTTATAGCAAGAATTGTCCTGATACAAGCACTGCATGTGAAAAGACTAAGTCTTTCTCAAGAAGGTCCTGTTCAAAGCATCTCATACACAGCTTTTGAACTTGAATGTGTCCAATCAACAACAAATTAAGACGGAGTGCATGATTTGGGTTTACCAAAATTTTTGTTGTTGGAGGAAGAGTTAAAAAACGGAATATCAAAGGAAGACATTTAATTTGTAGATAAAACCAGCTATAGGAAATTGTACCCTGCCTTGTTCCCAAGAATCCTGATTCACAGGTAAGAAATACATCTTTGTCTGCTAGATGATTTCTTAGATGCTGACACAAGAAATAAAAGTTATAGCAAGCAATCTAATATGCTAAATTGAGAAATGAAGTATGACTACAAGGAAATACATCTAGACCTGTTGTACTGGTTGAGAAAAACATTCCATCATCATTGCGATAAAATTCATCCATGCCATAGTCTTATGCCTTGGGACTCCTTACACTTGTGGTCTTCATAAAATACGGTCCGATTTCATGTTTTTAAAGCTGGAGAACTGATGTCACAAAATATTATTATGAAGTCTTTATACTAAAGGAGAGAATATGTAGAACCTTGCATAAGCTGAGAGAAAGAATTCAACAAATGGACATTAATGCAACTGGAAAAATAATCCAAATATATAAGGTAACAAAGCAAAGATATTCTGTTAGCACCACTTGATTTTACAAATGGTCAGCACTTTGCTCTGTTTACTTATTCCCCTCTTCAAAAATGAAGGAAACAGTCTCAAAAGAATTCTGTTAAGTGTACTAAACATTTCTTAGATTTAGGGAAACTTTTTCCAGTATAATTCTTTGAATGGCAACACAGTCATAGCCAGGAAGCAAATATCATTCCAATCAAAATGGATTTCTATGGTTTCACTATTTCAACATTATCTGGAATGAATTTCTGTGGTGTCATTGTTATAATTTTACCTTCATTGGATTTCTGTGGCACCACTGTTTAAACATTACCTTATATGGATTTCTTTGGAGCCGCTAATGCATGCTATGATCTTTTGTGGTGTCACTGTTACAACATTACCTGGCATGGATTTCTGTAGTGCCATTATTGTACTTGCTTCCCCTTTCCCACATTCCAAAGTCTGGTGTTCTATATGCTCTCTCAACATAAAACACGAGGTTCTGGACAAAGTTGACTTCATCAGTTGAGTAAATGACCTACAGGTTGCAAGACATTTTTGTTAGAGAATTGTGTGACACCTGAGATAGAAGGCCTCATGCTGTAGATATTTATATCACACAAAAAATGTTCTTCATTTGTTTGTCAAATTTTATTATCATAATGAATACAAGAAAATAAGGGTTGTAACCTGCCTCTTTCCTTACTCTCCCACACCACTACTGCTACCTCTTTAGAAACTTTTGCAGTTTGATGTTACCAAAATTTTTCAGTATAGATGACAAAACTATACCTTTGTAAAAAGCTTTTTTTCCAGTGAAAGATCAATTTTTGCTTAAAAGAAAATACATCAGTGACTTTTCTTTTTCCAGTATGTAATCAAGAGATCCAAGATAAACGACAAAAAACAAAAACAAAAAGAAAAGACAGCTTAACTGTGATTCATTATAATTCACAAATAAAAAAACAAGAAATATATCAATAGTTAGATTTCTTTGTGACAGATTATACAAACTACAGGAATAAAATAGTATCTAAGGGCAAGAAAAAAATTATGAAAAAGAGGAAAGTCAGAAAAAAGTGTGTCTTGTCCTCTCTGTCTATAATAAAAGGAAACAAATCATTTGAAAGTGCAATACCTGCAAACCTGAAGATATCATCTGGCTTAAAAACAATAAGTAAAGAGCCACAACATCTATCTGATGACAGAAGAAACAAAACAGTCATGTGTATTACAAACATGTTGAAGGAATAAAATAATTTAGGATTCAAGGTTTGAGAGAAACTTTCCCTTTTTCAAATAAAGGTTTAAGTAATCTCTGCTAAGGTAAACTTTGCTTTTTATTCTGACAGTGGGATAAAACTTGTTTTCTTTTGAATATTGATAAAAGCATTAAATTACACCCATCCTCACATAAATCAAGTTTTTCTCTAGTACAAATAATGAAGGATAAAGTTATCATATTTGCTGATCTATCTAAGAGCTGGGTGTCTATCATGTGACACGCATCACACCTAGACCTGTGCTTCTATCATGTGCACCCATCTCAATTAGAGCTGTTCTACTATCATGTGACACCCATCTCACCTAGATCTGTTTCTACTATCATGTGACACCCATTTCACCTATATCTGTTTCTACTATTATGTGACATCCATCTCACCTAGATCTGTGCTTCTATCTTGTGACACCCATCTCACCGAGATTTGTTTCTACTATCATGTGACATCTATCTCACCTAGAGCTGTTTCTAATAACATGTGACACCCATCTCACCCAGATCTGTTTCAACTATCATGTGACACCCATTTCACCTATATCTGTTTCTACTATTATGTGACATCCATCTCAGCCAGGTCTGTTTCTACTATCATGTGATATCCATTTCATTTAGATCTGTCCTACTATCATATAACACCCATCTCACCTAGATGTTTCTACTGCCATGTGGCATCCATTTCACCTATATCTTTCCTACTATCATGTGACATCCATCTCACCTAGATCTGTTCTACTATCATGCAACACCTACCTCACCTAGATCTATTTCTACTACATGTGACACTCATCTCACCTAGATCTGTTCTACTAAGATGTGATACCCATCTCACATACAGCTGTTCTAATATCATGTGACATTCATCTCACATACAGCTATTCTAATATCATGTGACAACCATCTCATGTACAGCCGTTCTAATATCATGTAACATTTATCCAAAATACAGGCTGTTCTAATATCCTTTGATACCCATCTCAAATACAGCTGTTTTAATATCCTTTGACAGCCATCTCACATACGGCCATTCTAATATCATTTAACATTTACCCCACATAAAGCTGTTCTAATATCCTTTGATACCCATTTCACATACAGCTGTTATAATATCACTTGACAGCCATCTCCCATACAGCTGTTCCATCATATTACATCCACCCCACATACAACTATTCTAATAATATGTGACACCCATCCCACATACAGCTGTTCTATCATGTGACATCCACCCCACATATAGCTGTTCTATCATGTGACATCCACTCCACATACAGGTGTTCTAATACACTCATATACAGCTGTTCTATCATGTGACACCCATCCCACATATAGCGGCCCTATCACTTGCCTGCAAGTGTTGGTACTCATCATCCTTGTAAGATGGGTCACCTGTTATCATATCAAAAGCTGAGTGTAGAGCAAATGCAGGGCTTTGGTTAGACTTGAATTTTTGAACCTTCAGAAATAAAATTGTTAAAGAGAAACCAATAAGGTGGAAGAAAATACTCTTTAAGGTCTCTTAAAGTTAAGTCTTCATGTCTAATTAATTTATTGATCATTCAGGTGAAGATGTGAGAAAAATCAGTAGTCCAGCAATGTTCACAATATTAAACCCAGAGACGTTGAATTTATATGTTCTAGAGAAACAATTATCAAGACTTTTTGTATGCTATAATAGCCATAGATAAACTCATGGATAGTTTGAACAGTTTCTATTCCGGAGCAGATTACAAAATATCCAAACATTATCCTCCATGAGATGTCTGATGGTCAGGTTATACTACATGACTGTCTTTTGCTGGTTGTCTGGTGCTCAGAATAAATTAAGTTTTAATTTGTATCATCTCCACCTTATCAGTCTATTAATAAACTTTCTCTGACTAATGGGACAATTAAGAACGTTAAAATTCACAAAATCCTCACATTGAGCTCCTGGCATTCTGCTTTTTTTTCTATGTCAGATCAAAAGCACTTGTTTACACATTGTTTCATTCAGAAACATGGATTTTTCTGCAAAACTAAGACTAAAAAAGCATTACTGCACCGGAATCTCAGAGAAAAGTGCTTGAATTTTAACACAACTTATGTGATCTATGAGACTACAATGAAAATAAAATTGAATGGCAACTGCAATGCACAGCTTAATAGAACTTGCTCAACCTTCATAAGATTCAGGGATGTAAGCAGCTCCTAGGACAACGCTTGGAAAATTATAATGACTGTGTGTGCATGGCTTTCTCAGTCTGCAGCTCACCCAAAAGAAATCATTGAAAGACGCTATAGAAGTTAACATTGACTAGTTTTCTTACGGCATGTTTATTGCAAGATGAAGCTAGACATAATTGGGACCTTCACTGTTTTATTACGATCCTCACAATGAAAAAACAGTATTTAAGATTTTTTAAGCCAATAGTAAGAAACATTTCAGAAACATAAGCTCCTCAATGAGATGGTGAATTGTTATGAGTGTAAACCTCAGAAGGATATTTCACTGGGTTAACACTGGTAGTGGTAAAATAGTGGATTTTTTCACAACTCTATCCTTGGATCTAATAAAGATCTACAAAAAGAAACATATAGAGAACAAAATGAAACAAAAGTATTAATTTCTGAAAAATATTGCAGCAGCCTTACTGCTACCCTCTTTCTGTAGACTTCTGTTTACATTGATTCTTTTTTTTTTCTTTCTATTTTCTGCTGTTAATATATCATAGAAAGTTTGAAAAAGAGAGAGAGGGAGAGAGAGGGAGGGAGGAAGAGAGAGAGGGGGAGAGAGAGAGAGAGAGAGAGAGAGAGAGAGAGAGAGAGAGAGAGAGAGAGAGAGAGAGAGAGAGAGAGAGAGAGAAAGAGCTGTAAGAACAGTGACTCTACACCTAAAATTACTTTGTTTAAATAAATTTTTCTTGGAAACTATGCAATGCAGGAACATCTTTATTGTTTTCTTATGCCTCACATTTCACCTAAGTAGGGGAAGGTTAAAGTTTAAAGGTTAAGAACCAGACCTTGTCAGCCTGTCTGATCCAGCAGTGCAAAATTCCTCTCATGCTTTTGACGGCTGCTTGACCTAACTCATGTGCTCTTCCCTGGTCATCGTCAATTTTCCTGAAAACATCACAAGATACAACATATTGGAAAAAATTTGTTCTCTTTCAGTGGTTACATGGGGGAAAATTTGTAAATTTGTAATTTGGGTTTCAAATCTTATACTTAGTGAGTACCTTTTTCATGCAAGAGAGAGAGAGAGAGAGAGAGAGAGGGGGGGGGGGGGAAATGGGAGAGGGAGAGGAAGGAAGAGAGAGAGAGAGAGAGAGAGAGAGAGAGAGAGAGAGAAAGAGAGAGAGAGAGAGAGAGAGAGAGAGAGAGAGAGAGAGAGAGAGAGAGAGAGAGAGAGAGAGAGAGAGAGAGAGAGAGAGAGAGGTGACTCTCAGGATTGGAGAGCTAATTCTTCGTCATTTGATGCATGGCTGAGCTGAAAAATTAGCTTAGCTAGAGAAGACAGCTGACCATTCATGTTTATGATCACTATGGCTCTCGTCAAACAATCAATTGCTTAAAAAATAAACTCATTTACAGATACATGAAATGCAAACAATAAAGAGTTATGCAATCATCAGCTTTTACTGCTAGCCACAAGGTAAAATATTTTTATATCTTCAAACAGCATTTGATTAAATGAAATAAATTCATAGCTTTCACACAACTTTTAAAATCCAATTTTACAATAGCTTTAGAACTATGATATTTATGTACTGTATTTAAATATGGGTGTAAGGAAAGGAAATAAACATAAAATTTCCTTGATGATATTTAATATTTTAGATATTTATAAAATCTTTGAGCTGCCAATCTTTCTGATAACATAGACAGAAAAGTCAATAGAACTAAGGATCACTTTATTCATACAAAATTATCATATTGGATTGATTAAATCTTGATCAATGTGTTTTATCTGTAGTAGTGTCAGCATTGTGTGATTGAAATTATTTCAACTAAGAGATTGATTTATTTTGAGTTAGTAAAAAATCTGAACATATCAAAGAAAAAAATTGTCGATTCAACCACCAGAAGATGGGCCAAATCTTTATTTTGTTTGAAGGCTTTCTCCTTCTTCTAACCACCTGACCTTGGGTGAGATAGATGTACTTGACACTTCCCAAGCTCACCACTGATGGTAGCAATGAGAAGTATATGGGCAGTGTAACTTGCATCAAAAGATGTCCAGAGTGGTATGAGTACAAAGTTTTATTTTCACTGAAGTCTTGTTATTCACCACACTATGCTGAACATTGGACTTGGCATAGACACTTCCTATACAGGATAATTATCTCTAAATACTATTTCAAAAGTTGAATTTATAAAAGATTTAGATTTAAATGCCTTTACATCCTCTCTGGCCTGATTCTATGTAACTTTGATCTAAAACCAAAAATACTTATTGGTTTTTGGTTCGGCAGTCAATCAAAATTATGTAACAGAAGCAAAAAAAAAATGTCACTATTGTTGAGGTCATCACACCTGTCAATAACATGTGTAAAGCTGTAGGGAAACTAGATTTGAGAACTCACAAGGTAAATATTTTGTCTATCAACATTTTAAAATTTAATCCTACTTGTATGCCTGAGCCAGGGACCATATTGCCACAGCACAATAGATGGTGTCACGAACATGGGCAATAAGATTCGTATTCTTCTCATGTCCAATGGAGGGAAAAAGAGCAAATGTAGAGCTCTGGTACTGAAGAATTTGCCGCTTCACTGAAAGAGAGATATGAATAGAGTAATTGAGATGACACCATAAGTTGCAATGACATTTAAGAAAGACAAATAGATCTACTCAAAACAATCAATTATGCCTCTCACTCACTGGTTCATAAAATATTTATTTCAACAATTTTAAGATAAGGATAGATTCCTTTTTAGCTTGATTAAAATCTTAATTCTTTTTAATTTACACAGACCTCAGTTGACCTGCTTTAAACTTCTACCTTTTTTGATATATGAAAGAAATAGCTACATCTAAAAATATGCAACTTATACCTAAATGGTTGGATATATAAGTTCAACAAAGCCAAGCAACAAAATTTAATAAAAACTCAGAAAACTTAGAGACTTTGCAATATCACTTCTTCTCCTAGCCAAAACAAATTAAATTGTCTCAATGTCAGGTAGAAAATTTATCCAGAATATCGATGAATGCCAAATAACAATCTTTAATAGCAAATTATTCCATTTAACATTCCAAAATGTAACATCATAACTCCCTTGATATTCACTAAAGTTTTTGATTTACTCTCTTTAATGCTATCAAGTGATGACATTGTTATCATTGTAACAGAGGAAATCTCCACTCACACAATAAGTAGTAGCCATCCAATTTCAAATTCAGAATGTGTGGCTCTTTTTCTTTTGATACTGGGATGGGAGGCAACACTCCAATTCTGTCATCGAAGCGCAAGCTACGATCTCGAAAAGTTAATGACTGCCTCCTTTGGAATTCACCATCCATTTTCCAAGTGATATCAGGAGCACACTTTCTTTGCCTTTTACTCTGTCAGACCATATTCAGTTTTGTGTCTTTCTCTCAGGTAGTATCAGTTAAACTTATGTCATCTAAAAGGAACATCACAGCAGAAAATGATATTACGAAAATAAATTTGCAAAACACTGTGCAAATCAACTATCTAATGAAACAAATTATTGAACACACTTGCAGCTGGAGGTTTATTCACATCAAAATTAAACGCTACAGATTTTCTCTGCAGAAATATAAAAATCCAAATGCTCATAGACAAAACACCATCTCTAAATTTTTAATAAGAAAAGTAATGTGAAATAGTGTGACATATATAGCTTAAATGACAAAACTGATTAGAAGATGATCAAAAGAAAGTTGGAGACCTTTAAATGTAAGTGTCTGAGATGACTGATAAAGAAAGGATGGCAAGTTGGAGTATGACAGGAAGATAAATATGTGACTGTGAGGGAGCCAGGGATTTTCAGTCTTGAGTCGATTTTTGAGCATACTAAGCTGTTTCGTTTTCTGAAACAGCAAACATTTCTAAAGAGAATGGTGTTTACAGCTTCTTAAAATTGTTATTAGAAGCTGAGATATTGTCTTTCAAAGATTCAAACATACGAATACCCACTCTAGAAAATGGCCTTTAAAGTTTTGGTTCCTTTTTTTTTGTTGTCATTTTTTCACATTCCCACTCACAAAATGACTTTTGTATACCAATTAGCACATGAAATCAAGTGGAATATGATTGTAAAATAATGAAATGAGTAAACGATCAATATTTATGTCTATTTTTTACATTTTTAAAGGTTTATAGCCTTTTAAAAATCGTCAATATCTGCATAGTAAGCATCGTCTTGGTGTTTGCTTTTCAGTGCAATCACTTTCACTTTCAAGATTGCTTGTGTCAGTATCATCAAAGTCAGCAAAGCCAGCGTCAGAAGTACTGGGATTTGTCCCAAAATAATCATGAAGATGATCTGCATAGTTCTGGTCTAGTGCATTGTCATCATTGACGCATTAAATCTATTTAATAAAGCAACAACCCTGCATCACTCTTCATCAACAGTGTCTCTAGATCTAGATCTAGATGAGTTGGACGCCATTGCTCTTGGCCTCACAACCAATCAAAAGTGCTTAGACAAAACAAAGGCTGTGCTGTCTATTTTAAAACAAATGCAAATAATACGCTTATGGCAAATATAGATCTAAATATATATAATTTACAATGTTTATGAATGTTTTCTGTGTGAGATGACAAATTATAAAGACTAGAAGGTTCGTCTTTCGCTCCAAATTGAGAACCGATCAAACAGTTGAAACGGAGGATGCACACTAGATTCT
The DNA here is from genome assembly GCA_033675545.1 of Elysia crispata. Lineage (NCBI taxonomy): Eukaryota > Metazoa > Mollusca > Gastropoda > Plakobranchidae > Elysia > Elysia crispata. The sequence goes on from JAWDGP010002572.1 coordinate 154,106, forward strand.
ATGTTTTAGTATTCATGCCGACAGAGGCAGCCTCACAAAAATACAAACTACACACATTAAACGGTTGTTTTCAAATGTTTTATTCACAGAGCATGAAGAAAAAAGGTTATAAATTGCAGTTATGAACATAACTCCACATCTATCAAGAATCGATTTTTTTTTCTTTATAATGCTGTTAGTTAAAATCATAGTTGCGACTTAAGACTGAAAGTCCTCAGCTGCCTCACATATTATGCGAAATTTAAAATGGATAATGACCAAGACGCAAAAGGGACAATGGAATGGGACAAATCCTGCATTTGTCACATCTTTGTCGTGGCACCTCAACCACGTTAGAGAAAAGGAAAAGACCAAAAAACGCATGGAGGCCATTCTAAGACTAAAAAATTTGGAAGGATCAAGCAAGAACAGAGAAAGGTGAAAGATGTCTTGTGTACCACACATGCTATGGAGTGAATCTTTAGGTAAAACTATAGCACCCTATATTAAAGCGTGAGCTATTTTGGTAATCCTAATACATATGTCGACAAGGATTCAAATGTTTATATCCTGTTGTCATAATCCACAGCAAGATTAAATAGTTGGTATGAGGGTGGTAGTCTTATCATTATTCTGTTATATATGCATTTTGTTTAGATGCAGAAACCAGTATTAGCAATATTAGCAGTAAAGTGACAACAACAGTAATGTTGAAAAGTCTGGCAGTGGTAACAGAGGTAACTTGAGTACTACTACTAGCATTATCAGTACCTGATACAAAAGGAAAATCTGCGTTTTCCTGATCAGAAGTCATTTCAAACATTAATTCATTTGGTTAGTATTTTGTCTAATGTTCTTTAGACAGGGCAGATTCAATCACTAAATAAAGTATTTTCCTCTCCTGCGAAGCCAGAATAGGCTCTGCCACTGCCCTTCCTTCTTCTTTGATCTAAAAGATGGGAAGCCTTGTTTTGGAATTTCATATCTTTAATTTGAAGTTCATGGGTGTTTCTTTCATGTTCTCAAGCAAACCTATATAGAGCAATTTAGTAAATAATGTATTATGAAAAGTACCTAATAAAATAGATACAAATGGGAACCCCTTTCATCCACAGGATGAATTAGGATCACCTAGGCCACGTGTTCACTAAAACAGGAACAAAATGATCGCAACTTCTTCAAGTCGATTCTTTTTTGTTATGAGTGTCAACCAACGGACTAGCATTCCATGATTCCAGATATAAAACTAGTTGGTAACTTGGATGGCCTAGATTTCTTTTCTGAGTGAAATTTATAGTCTAAACATGGCAAGATTTGAAGGTCAAGCCTCCATGCCCCACAATGTGCCCAATCAAAACACTATCTTGTAGCTCAAAAAAAGTCACTAATTTTGTTATTTTTCATCAAAACAAGGTGAGGTTGTTTGCGCAGAGAGTTTGCTAATTTTGAGGCACTGATAACGTTAATGCAAAGAATTTTTTAAAAACAAAACTAGCCTTTTTTTAAAAACCCACAACAGGCTCCTGAATGACCCATCAAAAATAGCCTAATGCAAACGATATTCCACCCGACCTCCCAAATTTTGGCTGCAGTTGTGTCTCTCCGAATTCTCTATATCGTTGCTTTCTTTAAAGTAGATCATGTTGTATTTCAACTCTAGATTATTTTGTAAAGTCGGTTCGTTTTGGGTCCGTTCCTTCTGTCACAGTGGACACACCTAAATAAAAAAAAACTTGCTCTTTCCGATTTTGCTCTACAACTTCTTATTACGACTCATCCTGTTTTCCTCTTCAATCACTCCCAATCACCATAATTTGCCTACAAACACTGAATCTAATCACCTTCATACAATCTTCATTTTCCGGAGCATTGCATTCCACTACTTAGATCTAGATCTATTTAAGTATAAATTAAACCAGACGCCTTTAGAATAAGAAATCTTGGAAGACCTTCAAACAGTACATGCAAGAAGTGGTGGGGCTAGATCGAGGCGAATTTTGCAAAGGGTGTCTCGGAAATGTAAGCTGTAGGCATATATTATCATAGACTGGATCGGAATCTAAGACCTGAATGTCTTACATCCAAATCTATCACATAGACCTCTAGATCTAGATCTAGATCTACCTAGACCCTAGTGAGATTCGCCCAAAGCTTATCTTTCCAAAGCTTATGGCCTTGACCTTACCCATTGTTGAGAGAAGAATAGATCTAACTCTCAACACAAGAGAATGGTAGGCCCAGGGCCAGGCCATTCAGAAGTTTTCGGAAGTTGTTTTCCGATCCAGGGAACGAACCGCGCTAGCTTAGTTCACACACAGCCAACTGATTGAAAGCAATCATTCATAATTGTAGCTTTTGATCTAGGGAAGGAAATTAATTTGAGAAAATCAATCTTTTCCGTATCTGAACCTTGCCTTCTCAGGACATGGCTGAATTAGATCTCTAGAATCTAGACTTAAAGTTTCGAAAGTTTTCCTTTTCTTTGGCGTATGAATTAGCCTAGGTTTAGATTTAGATCTAGATCTAGATCTAGAATCTAGATCTAGATTCTAGAACGTTAAATCGAAATTTTAGAGAGAAGATACATTCTGGATCTTCATATTCTCAAATCCCCTTTTCTGAGGTATTTTGAGGCCCTCATTTTCATCGAGTTGAAACGTCTGTTTATCTTTTCTCAAGAATGATGACATATAGCCTAGTGCATATTACATTAATTAAATATTTTAAATTAATTTAAAGACATATTGAAAGGGAACGAGGTTTAACTTAGAAATTAAAACTGGAAACAAATGTCATCCTTAATTTGAATTTTGATTATAAAACATTTGGCCCAATGCATGTTTTTTTCCTGGCTCATAAATTTCATTTTACCTACCCTTTTTTATATGTTTTTGTTTGTCTTTCATTTCAAGGTTATCATTCAGATTCAATTCATGAATAATAGTTTATTATTTCCTTCTTTTTCATTTAACAGGCTTGTTCGACATTAAAGCTTTAGAAATTATCGTGGTCACCTTTAACTTTTTATGCCAATTTAAGAATGTGCCTATGTATGTTTTTTAAAAGTTCGGTGTTTTAATGAGAAAATACAATGAAAAGTAAATCAATGTGATTAAAAATTATAACAAAAAAATTTCACACAAATGAGGAGGACAATAAAAGTGCATGCTAGTTTTTCAAAAGTTTTTTTTTTCTAATGTGAAGGACACTTCTGTCAAAATTTAAAACTGTGAGAAGAAATTAGGAACTGACTATAAAATTTAGCTTGGAAGGAAAAAATTTGGCAGGTTTGAAACTATTCTCTACATAAAGAGGTTGCTTTCTTTTCCACACAGATCAGATGAATCACAATGGCTCAGTGTGAGAAGGTTGAACTGCAAAAAAGCAGTTTTTCAATACAATCGCCAGCCAGATATTACATTAAATTTCAAAAAATGCCATATGAAGAAGATCTTTTCCATGAGTTCAAAGGTCACAAAAGCCTTAGTACAGATCAACTACCAAAATGGACTCAAGCTTCGAAATGGGAGAGGGCAAGCAGGAAGGCCGTCTCCAGGTCGGTCGACTAATTTAGCAATTTATGATTAACCAACCAACAGTTCTTGAAGGCTTTCTTTTAACAGAGGTTTAGATAAAAGATAAGTGGCTCTATCCAAAAGCAGGCATTATAGTGTCTGTATTAATGTAATAAATCAGTAAATCTGATAAAACCTATGTCTTGGAATAATTGAAAATAGTTATTACATTAGATGAACTGAATTTGTTAAGGGAAAAAAATGCAATGCTATTCTACTATTTAATAATTTTTGTTAAGACTAACTTGAAGTTGATGTACAACTTGCTCTGAAACAAACATGTTGTAAGGCGTATGATTTTGTTAGGTGGCTATTAGTTTTGTAGTGTAAAAAAATGTATAGCAGATATTTTGGGTATACAACTTATTTTTATAGAAAGTATCAAGACTAGCTCAGCTCTGATGACCTAATTTCAAGCCTACTTTACGTGCCAGGAGGACAAGAGACTGAACATCTTGTATCATGTTTCACAGGCCGAATCGTGCATGTGCACATCCAAATAGAGATCATTGGGATAACATCAGCTTGTTTTGGTCAAAGCCAGAAAAATCTTCACATTTAATGCTATGTAACAAATTTCAATTTCAGTGTAAATTGTTAATTTCAATATTCATTAAATTTGGAGAGAATAAATGAATTCAACGTGTGTACCAGTAAATATTAAACATTTATAAAGCTCTGTGGAGACCATAATACGGCCAGAGGAGACCCTGACTCAAAATGAAATGTTGCACCTTGAAGAATCACAGCATTAAAGTTTGCTGTTTCTACTGGTTACATCAAAAATATTCATTTAAATCATATTGTTATTAGTTGCACTGCAGGCATAATTAGTTATTGAAAGAAAATACCACTTGCCAGTAAAGTAGTATAGAAATTATTGAGGGTGATAAAGATCACAACCAGCATACTGGGCTCTAGATCACACACACTGTAAGGCGACTTATTGAAATGTATATATATATATATATTTCGCTAATGTTTCATATGAGGGCTGTTAGGATGTTAATTGTGAAAGTTGAAATTCTAATCAGAGAAGTCTCTTACATGATCATTAAATGTTAATACAGCTAAATTCAAAGCACATCTTGTCAAGGGCAATAAGTCATCAATCAATCAATCAGGACTTTCCTCTTTAGGGTATGCCCTCATGACCTTCCACGCATATTTATCCCTTGTGTCTTTCAGTACATCTGAATTCATATAGTATCCAAAGAGGAGTTATTTTCAACTTATAATTTTATTAAGCCATTCAAAAACTTTGAGCCTTATCTTATGAACCCTTGATACATTTTATTTTTCACAGATTAACTGAAAACTTATAAACCTCCAACATCCAATATTTTGTTTCCCCTTACTTAACTCAGATCTGCTTAAACTGCTGTAAAGTTCAATGAATGCATAAGTAAGTTGTAAGTTTTTGTAGGAAATTGACTCAACTGGTTCATATCAATCGCTTAGGACCTGTTGCTGTAATCTCATATGCCAGTTTTGATTGTTTTATTAATGTTAAAAGTAATTTGACGTAACGTTATTTAATTCAGTACTGCTTGATAAAAGCTTTCCAGCTGTTTGAGATTAACAAGTGAACCCTTGAAATATATTACAGGCAACAGAACTGATTTGCTTCAAGGAGAATCAACATGTTCAGTGATGATTGGATAATTTAGCTACATGCATTTTTTAGTAATTTCACTTTAGTTGAGTACAAGAGGAAAGATCAAATCGTTAATATTTCTCGGTAAAGTTAAATCTAGGATCTCATTTGTAAAGATTATTGCTTGCGACTTTCCTAATCGGAATTCAGATGAAAATAGAAAGTAGATATCTACACATGATTTCTCATTTTTTAATTATTTTTTTTTAGTGTTAAAAAATAAAGCAGTTCCTAAAAATATTCAGCAACAGTCTCCTATCATTTGCAAGTGAATAATATGTAAGATGTTTTATTCCAGGAATCTTTGTGGTTTTCTCAACACTGGTCTGGGTGGTACTGTTTACTGTGGTGTTCTCGATGACGGAAATGTTATTGGTCTAAAAATGACCCAGTACCAGGTGAGTGTTCTCGGAATGAGATCAGATGAAATTTTGTGTACAAGATGGTGATTGCTAGATGAAGCCTATCTTCTCTTAAATATTTTGAGGCTTTCTTCAGGCTGAGCGAAATTGAGAAATATTATAGAGGAACCAAACTCATATATGCATGTGAAGTCGGTAACCTGATAAGCTAAGGCATGGTTTAGGGCATCTGAGAGCTTTACAAAGCACTGATACATAAGTTTGTACATTCTCTATTCTTAATGACCACATTATGAAAAAGTAGGATCTCTTTTCCTGCAGGGTGAGTTAAAAATCATCTGTTCTTATTTTTAACTGAAGAATAAGATTTAAATAGGTTTTTTTTATACATTTGAGAAAAATTTTTAGATATATGAAACATTTTGCAGAGTTTCGAAGAGTAACAGTACATTTAAGTTCTACTCTTTCTCCCTCCCTGTAATGGACCGCATAAGAAAGATCATGTTGTGAAGAGCTTGAATGATCTGATGTCCAGGTACTCGCCACCCGTACCCAGGCACAGGTACAGAATCCAGTTTGTTCCTGTTTTATCGTCTGACATGTCAGAGAAAGACAGGGAAGAGCTAGCTAATGTTGACACAAGGTCGGTGCAAATCTTGAGCTTTTAAAATAGGAACCAGCATCTTTATTTTAACAACATTTATAAAGAAACAAGTGACTGGCAGCAGTTTGAGTGTCAATTAGCAAATATCAATACAAATTATTGTTACATAAATATGGTAATCAGTAGGAAAGGAAGTTACGTTTGACATGAACAAAATTAATCTAGTGCCAGTCCTGTAAAGAAGACATGCGCACCAATTTGGATAAAACTCAATACCTCTTTATAGCTTTTTTTCAAAACTTGGTTCTATATATCATATCTGTTGTGAAGTTTTCTTGGAAAATCCATTGTAGCCACATAGAGCAGATCTTGATTGTCAGCTTTTCCTTCTACCTAGAACATTTCTTGTGGCACGCAAATCTCTGCCAGACCAGTCAATTTGATTTTATTCGATTAGATGTTTGATTTCTCATTGTATCTAGTGAGTTCAATTCGACTTGTAAGCATTTTTAAATGCCATAGCAATAATGCACAAAGCATGGAAAGGCATGCTATAAGAGATTTTGCCATTGGTTTATTATTAGACATGTTTCTCAGATGGAAGTCATTGTAGTCCAATGATTGCCACAGACAAAACATGCATGCTATGATATCAACTGTTGCCCCCAACCCCCTCTCAAAAAAAAAAGATTCCCATTTTTTAAAGCATTTTGAATAAGGTTAGGATGCTTGGGCTCTATCTGAATCAATTTTAAATCACAATACTTTCAAGACATACAGCAGACCTGTTTTCAGAGCTTTCACCTCTGAGATGTTTGTAAGAGTTATCATTTATCAGTACAACAAAAGCTTGAATTTCTTCCATGAATATCTTGTTATCTGAACTCACACAGACTTTTAACAATTTTTTGTAAAACTTTTATTTTTGTTGGATTTCCATGAGTCACAGGGCTTAGTCCTTTAGCTAATTCATGTCTTTAGGCTGATATTATTAACAAATATAATTTTTTACATCATGCATGACAGAATCATCTTATATATGGTTCAAACAATCCTCTGCTTATTTTGTATCACATTAAGAGCAAAGGAAAGAAAAAAAAAACAACCTTTAATGCTTGCTTCAACATTAAGCTTTGTACTTTGTGAATGGCATTTTAGTTATTGCAACAAAAATGAAACAAACCTTAATGGCTTTGATCAGAGGATCTGGTTCTAAATCATGAAATAAGATACAAAAAAAACCTGCTGTTCCCCCTCCAGAGACCTTGTAGATGCAGAGGAGCGTAAAACGGAGCACTTGCTGAGGACTGCACACTACTGCTGGTGTGATAAAGATGCTAAAGTCCAGTACGCAAATGTAAGAAATCACTGGTACTTCGCTCTAAACTCTAAGTCCAAAAGACAAGCAGTTTTTGCAAGACTTGAAACAAAACAAAATGAAAAAAGTGAAATGTATGTTATGTATATGACCCCTTGCCAAATAAGGCATATCTGTATATGTCACTGCAGTACTTGAGCCATAGCGTTATGTCTAAACTTTGGTTCTATCTATATATTTGGCACGTTTATTAAAATGTAAATAATCAACGGACATGCAAAATTTTATTTTGATTGATCAATTGGTTTTTATTTTACAGGCTTCCAAACTATGAAATCGATACTAAAATCGACCGTGAAAATCTATCATGAAATAAACCTTACAGGAAACTGCACTCCAATATCATTTTAAGAAGGCTTCAAAGGTTACTTTTCTCTCCTGAGACATTGGAAGGAGTGTAGCCATGGGTTCCAATGCTTTTTTACTGAAAAAAATTGTTGATTATGTCTTACGGGTGTTTTAAAAATTCCTAACTTAACAGAAGATTTTCCCGTCAAGTACACGTAAGTGTTTGAATCTGTCAAAATCTAATACATGTCTAAGAAACTAGCTCTTTTTTTTTTAAACCATGGCGGGGAATTCAGTTGGGTTGAAAAATAATCTTAAAGCCCCTAAAAATAAGTGGACGGGGGTTGAGTCTAGTCTTATTATCGCCAAAGTGCATTTTCATGTCAAAAACCGTGACGAAAGTTATGTGAAAAAAAACAAAGCGGACAAAATATTAACAACCTCATTTTTTAAATTACAAATTCTCTGGATATTTCCTAATTTTAAGATTTCAAAGTTATTTAAAAAAAGACAAAAGTTGTTTTGAACGTCCGTTCGCCTTGTCGGATATTACTTTCGAAAAAAGATCTCGCAAGACACGATGACCTTTCAAAGCATTTTTCGCATAACATGGCATTCAAAGTCTCTCAAATCTATCTTCACAGGTGAGTTCTGTTTAACGATAGTTTTTTATTTTGCTACGACTTCTATTCTCTTTTCATTACATTAACTTGTTTTTGGATAACTTACTAAAGAGTCAAGGAATTGACTATACTGTCATGGCGTCTCACTCGTCATATTTGTGTAAGTTACTTGGAAAATGTAAAAATGTAGGTCTAGATAATTCATCTCAATTATCTGCATAGTCGTATTCTTTGTAACTTGAAAAGTATTAATATAAATTTTCGGTTTTTCGTAATGTTCTCACAAATATTAGGATCTTCTCTCACTTAACACGATTTGACAAGATTGTTTTCATGTCAAACCATATTTTTCGGAAAAGTTACGAAAAGGTTCAGATTAAAGAAAAGTCATGGCTTTTTTAAGAAGTGTAGACAATAAAGCTAGAACAGTTCTCCTAACCTTTTGAAATTTATATTTAGTTTTAGAGCCAACATGTTTGTGCATTTATTAGAGCTGTGAGATAACTTTTACAAAATTGAACAGGAATAACTTCTTTGTCAATTTGTGTAAGTTTGGTAGATCTAGATCTAGATCTAGTTTTTGGAGAAGTGCAGGAAACCTGCATTTTTCATTTTGTTTTTTTTTTTTTGAAAAGTTCTATGAATGATACTATGTGGATTTTATATCTACACATGTTACAGTAGTCAAAGGTTTAAAGAGAATATGCTGACAAACTTTCCAAGGATTGCTACAGGAAATTGTTTTCTTTGAAACTGATTTGGCTAAATTAAGCAAAATGAAAATTATAAATATCTAGATCTAGATCATAATGCAAAATCCATATAGGAGAAAATTGTATCAGTTTATGACAGGAAAGAATTTGTTTTTAACTCATTCAAGGGTAAGATTGTGCAAAAAATAAAGAGGCAGGAAAATGTGCTTGTCTTTTTGTGTAAGTGAACCAATTCCAAGAATAGTAAATAAATTATTATATTTTCTCTCCTGCTTCATTTTTATAAAGTGTGCCAAAACAGCAACTTAATTTTAATATTTAAATATTGATAACTTAAAGAAGGTTTTCAACAATCTAGATCTAGATCTAGGTGCAAACTTTCAAAGGATTTAATCTATAGAGCACTGTTTTTATCATGTCAGATAGCCACCATTTCTGAAAGTAGTGCAAGTTCCTATTTATGGAAATTAAGTTATTATTTTCAAATAATTATTATATCTTAAAGTTTATTATATTAGTTGTTGGAATTAAACAGTGAGAGATTTGTAATGTTTTAAGTACCACTATAGGGAGATATTTCCTTAAGTTTTTGGAAAACTGTTTGGGAGTAGTGGTCCAGTAGTAATGCTTATTTCACAGTCTAGTTTTGATTTCTATGGATAGAATGAAATGCTTTTTATAAATTTAATAAAAATCCACACACCGGATACTGTTTGTTGTTAACATTAAACCATTCATACTGTTTCACAAGATGAAATCTATGCAGCTACCTCTTAATTGGACAATATGTTTAATAATAATGGTTTTATCACTCAGGACAACTTTTACCAAAGTAGAAGGAGAATTTGAACAATTTTGTTTTATTTTTGTATTATCCAGATGGCAGATGACATCAATCATGCAGCAGACAATAATACAAACCCTTTAAAGCGGTTACCAGTGCTGGTAAGAATTTTATTCAAATTTTCCTCTTGAATAATCATTCAGCATTATTTTTTGTCTGGATATTATGAAGACTATTACATTTACCCTTTTGGCAAACAAAATTTTTTGTCTTTAGCACAAGTAATCAAGAGGTCAAGGATTTTTTCACTTCCATCTATTCTTGTTAAGTGTAGCAGTTATTGCTGGTATTTGTTAGCATCATGTATGATAGTTATCCATTTTAGAAGTTTCACAATCAAAACAGCTTTACTCTACCTATAGTAAGAGCACCACAGAAAATTAAAAGGTCAGTTTAATTCCTATAAAATCCCTTCATGCACACAATTTTCCATTTCTTTTTTTATAAACAAAAAAACAAAGAAAAAAAAATCACTTGGAGGAGAAATTATGTAGACTTGACTTCTCCTTTTTTGTTGATGTTTCAGTTTCTACTCAAGTGTTATTAGTCAAGAGGCTAAAAAGAATCTAATCCTGATTTTCGTCTCTAGAATTGCTATTGCATGATTTTAAATTTGTCATTAGAATACAATTTAAGCCATTTAGAATGGTACCTTTCAATAGTCTCTTTTTTTTTTTCTTTTTCAGTGAACAGTTTTTCATGAATTTATGGCCAAAGGAAAAGAAGCTTGTTCGTCCAAAGAAAACATCCAAAAGCCAAGCATGAGGCAGAATACCATGCCAGGCTAAAGACAGATGCTGAAAATGGGCAGCCTATTGCTTGAAGCAGAAATTACTGGTAAAAAATTGTTGGGGCAACTTAAAGCAGGAGCAGGAGGAGGAGTAGAATATAAAAAGCAGTATGACTATGAGATACAAATTGAAAAAGTCAATGACTCTACTAAAGTGTGCCTGAAATGAAAATATTCAGCTTAAATATTACAAATCATTTACATTGTAGTTGTGAGCTGAAATTTTAATTTTAATTGGTTGATTTTTCTTTAGTTGAATCTACAAAATATGTTTGTTGATATTGTTTACAGAAATGTATAGTATATGATTCAAATTTAAGGTGGTTCCCTGATACCTGAAGAAAAATTCTTTTTCAGTTCTGTTAACACTTTTGACTTTTAAAGCATATGATTTGAAGTTTTTAAAATTGACTTATCATCAAATAGTAGTTGCTACAAGGCTTCTCATTTCATCCCGGATGCAAGACATATTACATGTTTAGGTGTCAATGAAAAGCCCAATTTAAACACAACTTATCAAGAACATTTCTCAATGCAAATTAGAATGATGAAAGGTCAGTTGAAATGCATCTGATGCTTTATGTCATGAATGAAATTTTATTCTTGGTGGATTGTATGAAAAAATACTTAAGTGATCAGTTTGGTGTATGCATAGTTCAATCTCATTTGATTTAAATAAATGTGTACTTCATAAAATCATATTTTAAATAAGAGTTGTAAATTTTCATGCTATAATCCTAGCAAATGTATATGTTTACAAAAAGGCCCATTCTTTGCAACTTTTTTAAATAAAAGGGAAATATCAAATTGGATGAAGTGATTATCATTATGATTTCTAGCTTTTTATTTCTGTATGACATACATTCCTCTTCTTTGAATTATATGTCCACTGCTTGGAAAGTACTGATGTGTGCAAAATACTTGTTTTTAGATAAAAGAGCAAAACTGTCTACAATAATGTATACCAATAATTTATTTTGATTTTCATGATGCAACATAATTTCAATAAACTTTCTTTGCATACTGTAGTTCTTTAATAATTAAAATCTTTGACATGATCAGTGTTATGGAATTTGTTAAAGAATTGCAGTTCATTGTTTGTTTACCGGTTCTTTCCTTTGTTCGTTTTTGATCTGACAGTTTTTCATGAAAACTAAAACTTAACAAAGATATTGCCAAGAAAATAGAACCTCTTACATTAATTTTTTTTTAATTCATTCATAACTCTCATTCTTGAGTAGTTGAACTTATTAGCAGAGAGTGGCATGACTTCTTTACATTTTTGTTTTATATATATTTTTTGTGTTTATGTAGTTTTTTATAATGGTACAGTATAATGAATAGAAGGATACAAATAATTTTGAACACATTCCCAAACAATAACCCTGATGGATAGGCAATTTTAGACTAAACAAACATTACATGTAGTACTTAATGATAAATTTATGAGTCTGTGAAGTACTTCCAAATAGTACAGAGTCTGATATTTTTCATAATATACTCTTACAAAATATAAATATATTATATTATAATCCTTTAAAAAAAAATTTGTTCAACTAAGAATGTTTTGACTATGAGCGCTTGAAAAAGATGTTTTTTTCGTGTTATGTTACGTATCAAGGGCAATTTGTGGCTAGAATGAAGAATAAACATCTTATTTAAGCTTTTATCCTAAATTAAAAGATTATTGCAACATTTTTTCGCTTTAAGTGTATCCAAAATATGATTATATTTAGAGTAAAATATCAATAACTGCGTTTAAATATTGCGTAATCAATCAAGGACAATAACTCTGTCAATACTGAAGTACTTATATAAAAAAGTATATGATATCTTCAACAAAGGTCTATACTACAACTTTGCTTCTTTGAGTTATATAGAAATGTCTCTAACTTCCAAGATAAAGGCATACCATATGGACGTAAAATCATGATAGATCTAAGCTACCTGTATTTGGCAATGGGTCATATATATATATATATATATATATATATATATATATATATATATATATATATATATATACAGTTGAGTCCTGTTATTTTGAAGTCACTGGGATAAAAAAAAGGACTTCGAATTATCCGGAGTTCGATTTATTAGGATACATAGAGAAAAGAGGGTAAAAAAATGTGGGTGACAGATCAGTAATGTACTCGGGTGTGTAGGGATTCACACCTGGTCCCCGGGCCTAACCCCTTTTTCTTTCCTTCTCCTACTCCTAGTCTTATTGCAGACTCTTGCCTGTAACATAAGTGGTTGGAGCATACACACATACACACATCAGAATGGCTTGCCAAACGAGCATAGCACAACTTTCTTTGTTTTACAAGCTAACAAAACTGCTTTTAGAATTGAAAAAAAACCCGTCAAGATGGCTTCGAATTAATCCAATCCTTCTTTTCAACTTCGAACTAACCGTTATTTTTTAATAAACCTTAAAGAGAGAAATATTTAGTAAAACGAATCGACTTCAAAATATAAATAAATTCAAACTATGCGGATTCGAATTATTTGGACTCGACTGAACAATTGTTTAATGATTTTGTTCCTTGTTTTTATTTACCATAAATACAATTTTCATCTTGTAATTATTCTGTATAAATATGATGAGGATACGTTATTCAACTGTTAGACTTTAAAAAATTTATGAGAGGATTTTTATAAAATTTTTTGTTCAACGGAAAAATATAAATTTTACCTTGCATCAAATGCAAATCAAATGCTTGGAGGATGTGAATTTTTTTATGTAAGTGAAAAAATTTGAAAATATATTTTTCCTTTTATTTTCACTAAAAAAAAGTATACATTTACCTAACACACAGACACATCACTCAACATACAGTAACTAAAAGATTTTTTATCCTCCTTTCATAGTAAGAATAAAAGAATAGTGCACTGTGTGATTTGTGCCAATGTCCTTGAAACTAAGCATCTTTGCTTTGTTTTAAAGATGTAGGTGGGGAGGTAGTGTAGGTTGTTTAAAGCTGGCAATCAAATCATTGTAAACTTACCATGTTTCTAACAAGAAAAATACCAGTAGAAGAGTGTTTAAATAATTACAAAAATTATATATTTCTTCGGCAAAAAGAATGAACAGTATTTAAGTGTTACTGTTACTATATTATTGATTATGGAACTGATGCTTTATATCTTACATAAGCAACTTACTTCAGTTTGTAGCACCTAAAAGCACCATTATAAACAGTCTTTTTAGCTTTAGTTCATAGCATTAGTTATAGGCAGAACTGCAAACACTTTTTTTGCTTTAATTCCTTGCTTATGTTTCTAGCACTAACAGCACTGCAAAGACTGTCCCTTCTGATGTATTCTTAGCTTTAGTTTGTAAATTGTTTAGGCAAGATTTTAAACACTTTCTTGCTTTATTTTTTTGTTTATGACTTTAGCACATACAAACAGCACCGTAAAACACTCTCTTGCATTATTTGAGTGGTTCTTGAGAGCTTGTACATTTATATAAGTAAGGGCTTATTTTCAACTAAAGAAATCAATTTTTCTTTCCAGTTGCCCTGAACATTTACTATGAATAAACAGAAATAAGAAAGTTATAAATAAATATTGTATTCAGCAGTGGCAAATGAGGTGTGAAATAAAGAATATTGATTGAAAACTGTAGGTGAGTGTGGTGCTGTGTAGAAAACCACTCAATTGGTGTGTAAAACAATACAGTAGAAGAGTTTACCAAACAGTTTGTGTATATAACAAAGAATATTGAAGGCAGTACAGGAGTTGGGTGCTGTGTGGCATGCCACTGTATTTTTTTAGTATTTACAAAACTCTGGGAATACTTTTGACTTTTCTGTTTTGCTACTGTTTTGTCCTAGTTTGGTACCAGCCAAACTTTATCCCTTTCTTTATCCTTAAAAATGAGTTTAGAGCACACATTGGCAGCACTCCTTCTTGCTTCTAGACATATGTGTATGTATGCATAGGACATTGGCATTTGAACTGTTGGAAACTTATATTTCATTTGTTTATACAGATCTAGTAAACACTTCCCTCTGTTTTAAACCAGACTTTTAGGGACATATTCAAAGAAATGATCACTTAAAACATAAGTTCTGTCCTTTTTTCCTGAAAAAAAAAATTGTGAGCAAAGTGTTGCAGTTTATGGAAAAAAATAAAGCATTTCACATTCATCAGTATGTTGATATAGAGTCTACTTGTGATGAACTTTGTGACGTCTGTTTTTGGTACCTCTCTAATTCTAGGGCATACTAGTAACCAGCTACATCATAGAGATCAGCATCCAAGCATGGAACCCTGATGCTGCCAGCAACAAAGGCTTTGGTGACTTCCTCAACTTACATCCTATCCATGCGGATGAAGATGGCAAAATCTACTTCCGCCGTCAAGCCAGGCTTTTTCAGGTGATAATGAAATACAGAGCGTCCAAGCAGCATGAGTGAAAACTTATGAAGATAAGCTTAGGATGCTAGGCTATCAGCTAGGATGTTCAGCCTACTTCCTCAAGGTACAAGGTGCTTAGAAAGAGGAGAACAGAACTTCACCTTCTTGTTGCTTGTTTTTTTAGACCTCAACTGTAATAGTCCTTTTTGTGAGATAGATTTTAGATGTCATTTTTATACATTTTGTCATCAATTTATTAAAAACAAAAGAGATAGAGGTACTTGCAGATAGTTAATATTTTGATTCTGCATCTCTTAGCATAGCCTCGCCTTTACTTTTACTGAGAGTACTTTGAAAGTCTGTTGAACCCTTAAACTCCCTAACTGTGTGACCAGGTGAGGTAGCTCTGAAGCCAGCACAGCTTGACTTCCTTGCAGGGCTGCCAAGGCCTTTATTTGGGACTTTGTATTGTTTCAAAGATAAATTTACAAACTTAACGGATAGCAAGAAGAGAATGTTTATGTTAAATTCAGTTTAAATGACAGAGTATTTTATGGAATTGCTTTACTTCATTTGCTGAATCTAAGACACTTTAATTATAATACCTCAGTGCAGTTTACTTGGTAAATTTTCCAGTAATTAAAGGAAAAGGATCATTTGTCAAAAATTAAAAAAACAATGTAATGGGAGCTACCGGAAAGTAAGCATTGGCATCCAAAATTGACCATGTAAATGAAGGAGGCTTCTAGCTGTATTCAAATGTAGATATGGGTCTTGATATTGGGTCAAGTTCAGAATTTACTCTTTAGAGTGCATACACTAACTTTGTTGGAGAATCATTCAATGACAGCAAGACTCGGAATTAATTGTTTGCACCATGAATTAGAACTTGACTATTTAATTGATATCACAGTGCCAAAGAAGGTAAAACATTTTTATGATTCAGTTTTTGTTAGTCATTTATTATTCCTCTTGCCTTAAAGTTTTCCAGACATTTATTTGAATAATGGCTGCTTTCTATGCCACATTCTCTTAATGAAAATTCAATCTAACCTGAGCTTGCATTGTTTTAGAACTTGGTGGCTTTCTGGTGGCTTGAAGTGCTATATAGAAGTTGGTGAATATTTATTTTTTTCGGTCAAGTCTTCTTTCATAGTTTTGGTATGAGAAATTGCTTTTCACCCTTGTTTTAAACTGCATTATTCAGATTGCCATCTATAGAGTATAAGAGTTGGAGCTGACAAGTGGCATGCCTCACCATGTTATGAAAACATGATTTTCAGTCTATTATTTTATTTAAGGAAAAAAAATTAAGACTTATTGGGAGAAAATATTTTATCCATACCCAGGTTTAGCCCAAGATATAAAATATATATTTAATTAATTTTCTCATCGTTAAAAGCTAAAGAATGTCTCTCACTCGTACGACTGTATTCACTCAGATATTTTACGAGAAGAGAATGTCTTTCAAAGTAATGTATAAATCTGTTAAATAATTATTATCATAACACAAAATATGTATTTTTCAATCCCACTTAAGATCTTATGACTCGCACAAAGTTAAAAAAAAATGGAAAAAAAAGTTAGATGTTTATAATGCATCGAGTTGATAGAGTTCATTGAATTTTTTCTTTAATAGATCCAAAGATCTTGAAGTGAAGTGAAGAGATAAGTTGCTATTTTAAGGTTTTAAATATTTAATGTCAAATGTTTGTTCAACTCTTCAATAATTGATGGTACAGCTATAAAGAAAATTGATTCTTATTTACTGCATTCATTTGTTAGTACCTTCACATTGATCACTTTTTTGCTATTGTTTTCCTTTTTATTTCAGTATTCATTGCAAGAAATTGCCAGCCTTACCCGTTTTGAGGCCCGGAGTCGTCGAATGACTATTATTGACAGGTTAGTTCAACCTGGCTTTCTCTCATTCTTAATATGAATTGTTTTTTCTCATTCTTAATGTGACTTGTCTTGACAGATAATATAACCAGTTTTCTTTCTCTCATTCTTAATGTGACTTGTCTTGACAGATAATATAACTGGCTTTCTTTCTCTCATTCGTAATATGACTTGTCTTGACAGATAATATGAACTGGCTTTCTTTCTCTCATTCGCAATATGACTTGTCTTGACAGATAATTAACTGGCTTTCCTTCTCTCATTCTTAATATGACTTGCCTAAACAGATAATATAACTGGCTTTCTTTCTCTCATTCTTAATATGACTTGCCTTCCCAGATCATGTAACTGGCTTTCTTTTTACATTCTTAGTTTGACTTGCCTTCACAGATAATGTAACTGGCTTTCTTTCTTTCATTCTTAATATGACTTGCCGTAACAGATCATATAATTGGCTTTCAGTCTCTCATTCTTAATATGACTTGGCTTTACAGATCATATAAAGATGAACAAATTTGATTTTATAGCCATTGATGTTAGTTGCAGGTGTCAAATTTGCTAGTGCACAAGGGATTGAGAGAAGCAATTAACTTCCTTTGTTCTATCTTTTCTAGAAGAAAGTAAACATGTAACCTGATTGTAATTCCTGCCTCCTGATAAAGTATGGAAAACTGTGAAGATTGTAAAAGATTAGACTTGTGATATTCTTTCCATTTCTTGATAAATGAATGTAATTTCAATTGTATCGTACTTAAACTTTTCCTCCTTCCCCATATCTAGCCACCATGCACTCTATATTAAGAATTGGAGAATAATCCATTCCTCTCATACTTTGTATTTCAAGGATGCAGAAAGAGATTCTTGCACTGAAAAAGAAAGTTGTCCAAGGCAAGCAAGTGAAAGATGCATGACAAGAGGGAAGTCCCAAAGTTAGCTGAAATCTAGAACAGCTTTCATAATTGTTTCTTTAGTTTTCCAGCTGTTCCTAGCTGCTACCACTGGTACTAATAAGGCCATGAGCTCAACTGCCAAAAGGACTGTAGTTCTTTTTATGTTGTGAAAACATCTTTAGAAAATGAGACATTTTAAGTGGGCTCAACCAATTAACAAAAATCATGAATTGGTAACAATGTAATGAGAAAAAAATAGTGGAAGTTGTATTTCTCAAAGAGTAGAAATGCAGAGAAGTTTTGAGGCCACAAATTTCATTATTAGCCGCTGTATTGTACTTAATTACAGAAGTTATAGTTTTTTTTATGAAGGCGTATGACATGTAACCTGATAAAACTGGGTATGAAACAGATAAAACTGACAGCATTCATCTAATGAAGTTATAAGCTTTGGTCAGTGCCCAGATGTATGGATGGACGTGAGGACAATCCTTCTATCCTTCCATCAGTTGTAGACTCGGAGGCTCAGAGATCAGAGATGAAGCTCTCATATTATTAAGCTATTGCTTGCAAGCTTATTTGAAACATTTTGTTACAAATGCCTGATATCAGTTACTCGGGAGCCTTTGTATCTTTGCTAAGAGTAACAACCACTGAAAAGGTGGCATTTTCATTGTCCGCATGGAAAATAACCTTTAAATATTCTCTCGAGCTATCCAATAAAAAAGGTCACCAGAGGCAAAAGAAAAATTAATTTAGAAAGG
Organism: Elysia crispata; assembly: GCA_033675545.1. Lineage (NCBI taxonomy): Eukaryota > Metazoa > Mollusca > Gastropoda > Plakobranchidae > Elysia > Elysia crispata. The sequence continues at coordinate 172,843 of JAWDGP010002572.1, forward strand.
TGATGGTAGTTTTCTAGCAACCATGCTCTCTGCAATAAACTAGATACATTGTACTTCAATAAAGCCAAACTTTTTAAAAATTTGACTGGAGCTAAGTGTACTGTGTGTTTGAATGGAAAGCATCAGACACCATTCTTATTCCAGTGGGTTTCTCTTTGGAGGTGAAACCGTGACTTGTTTGTTTATTTCAAGTCCATATGACATTGATATTAAATAGTCCCGTTTCTGTTCTAAATTGAGCCAGTCCCATATTGAGATAAAGATATTTTTTAAAACATCGTGTCAAACTTACTGATACTAAATACATGTACTACCTTGTTTTCTTCTAAATGATAGTTTAGTGTGTGTGTGTGTGTTTTTGAGAGAGGGAGAGGGAGAGAGAGAGAGAGAGAGAGAGAGAGAGAGAGAGAGAGAGAGAGAGAGAGAGAGAGAGAGAGAGAGAGAGAGAGAGAGAGAGAGAGAGAGAGAGAGAGAGAGAGAGAGAGAGAGAGAGAGAGAGAGAGAGAGAGAGAGAGAGAGAGAGAGTGTGTGTGTGTATGTGTGATTGAGTTTGTGGAAGTTTATTTGTTTTCCCTCATCAATGCCTTTTGTTGTTTTAAGTGTAATTATTTGAAATGAAAATGAATGCCAAAACAAGGTTTAACTTTTAATAGTATTATCAAAGGGTTTAACTAGGTTTTTTTTTATACATACACGATCATCATTACTTATTATGGTAGACACTGTTATTGAGGTGACTGAAACTAGCTACACCTACAGCATTTGGTGTAAACTCTCTAAGGCTGAGAGCACATCAGGGCCCACATGTAAGAGACAGGCCGTGACAGCCAGTCATCAAGTGTTAATCCAGACATTTTAAAATCATCATACTATCGTTTTTGTCTGCAAATGTTGCCAGTGCAAGACTGACAGCAACTTTTGACACAGAGGAGCTTTTGGTCTACATTTTTATCTGCAAATGCTCCAGTGCCATATTATTCAAATTCTTTTTTTTTATAATTGGTTGAATCTATGATTATGAATAAATCAAATGTTTTATTTTTAAAATCTCGTTGTTGGTTCCTGTTTTGTATACTACATGCTGTCAGTTATCTGATAAAACAATTCATCTTAACTTTCTGTTGTGTGACAAGCAGATTACCTGTACATTGTATAAAACAGTTCAAATGAATGTATTTTTCTGGACCTTGTGCTTCGCTACTGAAACTTGTTTCACTATGGTTTGAAATACATGTACACAGGTCTATGTGCTTAAAGTCCAAAGCCAAAGAAATTATTTTTCAAATTTCATGTTTAATCTAGGCCTACACCAAAGCGCTTTGCAGAATCTTTTTTTCCTGTTTTTTTGTTTTTTTAATTCACTGCATGAGTTGTGGAGAAAAGTTTGTCATAAATTTATTCTTTGGAATACCATTATCTCTTGTGATCTGTTGTTTTTCAAAAAAATGGTAAAATGAAAACAAAAATAAAACTCGCAGTGGAAAAAGATAATCAAGAATTTATTTTCATTTAAGTAGGCATCATATTTAATAATATTGATATCGTTAGAAAAACGCATTGATAGATACATCATGTAACGCTGAAACTGTAAGGAAACGTCAAGGTTTAGGTCTTATTTTTTACCTCTTGTTGTGTAAGCTGCTACCATTAAAGCCACATGAGTTTCTGAGTTAGAGAAGGGGAAGTCAAACTATTCGTTATATCTATATGCTAGGAATAAGCCCTCGCTTAATTGGTGGCTGATTGCTGAAGTAATTAACAAAGTTCACATAAAGTGATAAACACACCTTTGTAAGTTTATGATTAAAAAATCCTAATACTTTATTTCTTCAGCGAGATTAATTGGATACGTACTAGATTAATTTAAAAGTTTTGAACATCTTGAGGTTTTGTTCGGTTTCCTCTTTGCTAGTGTAGAATGGTGGTAACAACGACATCTGATTTTGAGGCTGCAAAAATGTACAGGTGATCAGAGTGCTCAGTTGACTCTGTCTAGGACGTGAGTGACCACTTGTTACTCTGCCACATAGTTTGGTGGATACTGGATGGTCACGCTAGACGGGCAGTTTGGAGTCTGGCAGCACTTGCCAGCAGCAGGCGGGTCGAGAGAGCACACCGGCGGGAGATTCCAGGTGTAGCATCTGCCCAGGGGAGAGAATTAACAGTTTTTACCTTACAATAAAAGTAGCATTGAGAAGTTAGGTAGTAAGACTGAGAGATCACAGACTTACATTTAACTAGCGGCAGCATTGAGAAGTTAGGTTGTGAGAGGTCACACGCTTACCTTTCAATAAAAGTGGTATTGAGAAGTTAGGTAGTTAGAGATCACACGTTTACCTTTCAGTAGAGGTGGCATAGATGATTGAGAAGATAGAAAATGGGATATCTGGTAAGTAAAGTAGTACATGTAGCCGGTTAAGACACGCCAGACTAATGTCCATTTCGGCTAAATGGTCGCTTTAATGCAAGGAAGTTTTTCTGCAATGTATAATTAATTTATTCTAAATACATGTAGAGCTATCGTGCGATTATCTGGATACTAGGCTAGCACTAGCAATAAGCACTACAATAATTATGTGTTATATACGAAGTGGGTCTACTTTACTTTTTTGCATGCTAAACACTCGAAATGGATCTCTGTCAGGTAAGAAAAACCGAGCTTGAACTAACACTGAATAAATGTAACGGTGCATGCCATGGATCCCAGGACAAGCACTTTACCTGATGACCATCTTCTACACCCGTCCCTCCCTACCTCCAGAAACGTCGAATAATTATTGTCTCTCGTTTTAAAGACAATTACGATGTTTTCTTGTAATAAGGATTTCGAATCACACCCAAAATCTGAGATATTTTTTAAAGAATCCTAAATGTCACCAAGCCAGCAAGAAGAAGAGCCACTGGGATTCCTCCATACCCTGGATCTATGCTTTGTATGATTGTGTGTGGTGACTTACTTGTTGGTGCACTGGTACTGGCCTGTGGTGCCATCGATACAGGTACACTTGTAGTCACAGCCGTCATCCCAGTTGCTGCCCTGCTGGTGCACCTGCCCGTTGTACAGGCACCCTGATGTTTGGCTTATACCTGTTTGGGAGGCACATAGGGTATCCCGTGAAACAAAGAAACAATCATCGAGAAAAACAGCTTCTAAACCAGACGGAAGCAACTTCCCATATTACATGTACTATAGATTTAAAATCATTGAAAACATTACATGCTGCCTACCAACGAATCAGTACTACAGCATACGAATCGTATCATTGTTTGCTATACACGTGCTCCTGTGGAATCGAAAGTAACGATCATGAAATAGAGCAGAGAAACCAACTCGGTTGATGAGTTCCGATTTTTACACTTGTCACAAAATTTGTCGGGCCAGTTTTCTTTGGAAATTGTGCAACTCAAGCTGTGTCTATGATAGTTGATAAATGACGTACTGATATTAGTGATAGGATAAGATCCAACTCTTTACTGTCTCAGTTCATGGAAGATGTTGTGTCAGGATGTAACACCAACAGGTGGCGTCAGTTTATAGAAGATGCTATGTCAGGATGTAACACCAACAGGTGGCGTCAGTTCATAGAAGATGCTATGTCAGGATGTAACCCCAACAGGTGGCGTCAGTTCATAGAAGATGCTATGTCAGGATGTAACACCAACAGGTGGCGTCAGTTCATAGAAGATGCTATGTCAGGATGTAACACCAACAGGTGGCGTCAGTTCATAGAAGATGCTATGTCAGGATGTAACACCAACAGGTGGCGTCAGTTCATAGAAGATGTTATGTCAGGATGTAACACCAACAGGTGGCGTCAGTTCATAGAAGATGTTATGAGAGGATGTAACACCAACAGGTGACGTCAGTTCATAGAAGATGCTATGTCAGGATGTAACACCAACAGGTGACGTCAGTTCATAGAAGATGTTATGTCAGGATGTAACACCAACAGGTGGCGTCAGTTCATGGAAGATGTTATGTGAGGACGCTGTCTTACCCCATCACGATGCAATCATGGTTGAGAGTGACGCCTTACCCTATCACGATACAATCATGATTGAGAGTGAGGTCCTACCCCATCGCGATACAATCATGATTGAGAAGGCTGTCTTACCCCATCACGATACAATCATATCATGATTAAGATTGCTTTCTTACCCCATCACGATACAATAATGATTGAGACCGCTGCCTTACCCCATAACGATACAACCAAGATTGAGAGTGCTGTCTTACCCCAGGTGATGCTGCCATCAGGCTGGACACAGGCTGGCTCTCTACAACACTTGCCTGGCCTGGTCTGCAAGGAGCAGCCGTTGGGGAGGACTGGATATGTTGGGCACCTGGGGCAAGTGGTGGATAGAGATAGACACAAAGATCGTTAGATGATAAGCTATGCCAGAGGGTAAAGAATAATGATCTGTCACTCTGTGGACTGAAATTTTACATAACTGATACAAATAGTTAGCTAATCTCGTAAAATACAAATCTATGTAGAAATTGTACCATTGTACCAATAATTATTATTATAGATGACGCTACTAGTTCGAGCTGTGTATGTTAATCTCGTATTGGTGTATTAGCTGAAGAGTGGTTGTACATGCCTTTGTTCTTTTCGTATATGTCTGCTAGATGTTGATGTGGATGCACTTATTACAATCGTATAAACCTGCTAGCTGTTGGTGTGGATATACTTATTACAATCGTATAAACCTGTTAGATGTCGGTGTGGATATACTTATTACAATCGTATAAAACTGCTAATCGTTGGTGTGGATATACTTGTTACAATCGTATAAACCTGCTAGTTGTTGGTGTGGACATACTTATTACAATCGTATAAACCTGCTGGTTGTCGGTGTGGTTATACTTGTTACAATCGTATAAACCTGCTAGTTGTTGGTGTGGATATACTTGTTACAATCGTATAAACCTGCTAGTTGTCGGTGTGGATATACTTATTACAATCGTATAAACCTGCTAGTTGTTGGTGTGGATATACTTGTTACAATCGTATAAACCTGCTAGTTGTTGGTATGGACATACTTATTACAATCGTATAAACCTGCTTGTTGTTGGTGTGGACATACTTATTACAATCGTATAAACCTGCTAGTTGTTGGTGTGGATATACTTGTTACAATCGTATAAACCTGCTAGTTGTTGGTGTGGACATACTTATTACAATCCTATAAACCTGCTAGTTGTCGGTGTGGATATACTTATTACAATCGTATAAACCTGCTAGTTGTTGGTGTGGATATAATAATCTTATTACAATCGTATAAACCTGCTAGTTGTTGGTGTGGATATACTTATTACAATCGTATAAACCTGTTAGATGTCGGTGTGGATATACTTATTACAATCCTATAAACCTGCTAGTTGTCGGTGTGGATATACTTATTACAATCGTATAAACCTGCTAGTTGTTGGTGTGGATATAATAATCTTATTACAATCGTATAAACCTGCTAGTTGTTGGTGTGGATGTACTTATTAAAATCATATAAACCTGTTAGTTGTCGGTGTGGATATACTTATTACAGTCCTATAAACCTGCTAGTTGTTGGTGTGGATATACTTATTACAATAGTATAAACCTGCTAGTTGCTGGATATACTTGTTACAATCGTATAAACCTGTTTGCTGTTAATGTGGATGCATTTGTTACAATCGTATAAACCTGTTTGCTGTTTATGTAGATATCCCTTTTTCTAGTGTTGTATAAGCTTGTCAGTGCAGATATGGCTGTAAATGTTAGTATCGTATAGACCTGTTAGCTGTTGATGTGGATGTGTCTTATATCCATGAATAAAACATCTTTTAGTTTATCTAAATGTAAACATCTCACATTGAAAAAGCTACCTAATCAAGCGTTGGATCTGTTTATACAATTTTATTAATAGCTGGTCCAATTCGTAGTTTTATCTGCTTGTTTGTCCTATTTGTTATCCAGATAGTTTGAACCGTGGATCTTTTGTTCTAACAGAAATAACTAATAATATACTGAGACCATAAAAGACAACAAAGAAGATATCTTCAAAATATTAACAACACACCAAAAGAATAATAAGTGGACACAAAAGATCTGCTGTCACCTTTGACTTACCTCTCGATACATTTGTAAAATCCAGTTTGGGCGTTCTCACAGGTGCAGTTATACTGGCAGCCATCTTGCCATGTGGCGCCCTGCTGGTACGTCTTGCCGTTGTAGTAGCACACACCACCTGCAAACAACAGAGACTGAGGCGTAAGAAAGGCTTTAGGACAGATCATCTCCATCAACAGAGACTGAGGTGTAAGAAATGCTTAGAACAGATCATCTCCATCAACAGAGACTGAAGTGTAAGAAAGGCTTTAGGACAGATCATCTCCATCAACAGAGACTGAGGTGTAAGAAAGGCTATAGGACAGATCATCTCCATCAACAGAGAATAAGGTGTAAGAAAGGCTTTAGGACATATCATCTCCATAAACAGAGACTGAAGTGTAAGAAAGGCTTTAGGACAGATCATCTCCATCAACAGAGACTAAGGTGTAAGAAAGGCTTTAGGACAGATCATCTCCATCAACAGAGACTGAGGTGTAAGAAAGGCTTTAGGACAGATCATCTCCATCAACAGAGACTAAGGTGTAAGAAAGGATTTACACTCCACACTTAAATTTGATGACTCAAATGTACAAATTATCTACACGTAGCTAATATTGATAGATGTAGCTTTAAAGAGGTATGGAAAATCAAATTTGGATAGATGCTTCAACTTGTTGCTTTGCAAAGAGCAACATAGCAAAAATTCTAAGTAGTGCATCACAGGGCCTACGCAGTCCAGAATTTATGAATTTTCTCTTTGTGAGATCACCATTTCCAAAGGACCTACGTAGTCCAGAATTTAAGAATTTTCTCTTTGTGAGATCATCATTTCCATAGAGGCAATGAGGACACAGATGTCCCGACTGAGCAAATAGATGTACGTCACCTTTTCTGTTCTTTTGTTTCTGTGGTCTCTAAAGTCGTCCGCCATATTAGTTTAGGTCACAACACACTTCCTTTAGATGACAACAAGCTTAAAACAGGTACCCTCCCATCATTTTTGCTGGTCCATTTATACAGTGTACAAATTCCGTGGGTAATGCGCCACTGAGATTTCAGACATTAATTTTTTTTCAAGGTCCACAATACACAAAAGCGGAGAACATATGTCAGTTTTTAAACTTTATTACGGCCTAAAATCGACACCTTTTTGCTATAAACTGAGGCCCTACGAGATCCCTCAAACAGTCACCTTTCATTATCATAATTGAGAAAAAAACTTCTTAAATAAAATGAGACATCCATCGACTTACTCTGCAAATGAATTTAAATACAATTTACAGATTTAATTGTGTTTATATTATTTGATTCAAAACCTTTTCTAACTAATAAGGAATAAAAAAAAGTATTAAAAAGTTTTACTGTAAATAATAGGAAAAGAAAAATTTATCAGTTTTGTGCCTCGAAAAATTTCGAAACGTAAGAAAAACCGTATGAAATAAAACAAGCCTCAAAACACACACACACACACCTCATTTCTTATGTATTTGAACCTTGTTGCAGTAACACTTTTTTTTGCAAACTTTATAGAATCAAGGTCAAGATATCCTACAGGTCGTTCTCACACCGGGCCTTGAGCGAGCTACAGGTGAGAGAGGTTGGAACTCACCGCTGGATCCCGTGATCACCTGCAGGTTCGGGTCAATGGTGAAGAAGCCAGGGTTAGACCCGGTGATCCCACCACCAACAGCTCCTCCTGCCAGCAGCTGGTCTGTTGGTGTGAGCGGCAGAGGGAGATGGGGGTGGTAAGGAGGTAGGGAGAGAGGGACGCAACACAAATATAGGGCACTGCATTGATTTACATTTCTTTCAATGTACTAGAGCATTTTACATTTACTCCCCCCGCCACCCCACTCTTTTTTTCTCTCATCGACCTCATTCTCTAAACCTCTCCCTCTCTTTCCCTTTCTGTTATTCACTCTCTCTTTCATTCACCTGCTCACTCTCTTTTCCCTCTCTCTACGCTCTTGGTTGATATTCTATACATATTATCCATAAGTGCTTCCTCACACTATGACCTCCTTTTCTCCGTCTCTCCAAAAGGAGAAGATGATCCCAGAAACACTAGATCAAAATTTTTAGAATTACCCTGATGTCAGCTTAACTAACTCAAAGCAATTGATGGTTGAAGTGTAATCTAAGGCTAGTATCATCAAGTTATATCAGGCCCGTTGCTTGCACAATATTCAGACGAGGACTATTGATGTTCTGCACTTACTGCACAGATTGCATCGCACAGGGCAGTTGTCCAAGGCCCACTGCTCGTAGGGCGCCCTACAGGAGTCGTCGCCATACTGGGCGCAGTCCGGCAGTTTGTCAACGCATGCAGCTAGTTTGGAACAAACAATAGTGTAATAAGATACGGGGAGACAAACAGAAAAGTTTGTCAACACATGTCACTGGTTAGGGACAAACAATGGTGTTATAAGATACGGAGAGACATACACAGCAGAGTTTGTCAACACATGTCACTGGTTAGGGACAAACAATGGTGTTATAAAATACGGAGAGACATACACAGCAGAGTTTGTCAACACATGTCACTGGTTAGGGACAAACAATGGTGTTATAAGATACGGAGAGACATACACAGAAAAGTTTGTCAACACATGTCACTGGTTAGGGACAAACAATGGTGTTATAAGATACGGAGAGACATACACAGCAGAGTTTGTCAACACATGTCACTGGTTAGGGACAAACAATGGTGTTATAAAATACGGGGAGACAAACACAGAAAAGTTTGTCAACACATGTCACTGGTTAGGGACAAACAATGGTGTTATAAAATACGGAGAGACATACACAGAAAAGTTTGTCAACACATGTCACTGGTTAGGGACAAACAATGGTGTTATAAGATACGGAGAGACATACACAGAAAAGTTTGTCAACACATGTCACTGGTTAGGGACAAACAATGGTGTTATAAGATACGGAGAGACATACACAGAAAAGTTTGTCAACACATGTCACTGGTTAGGGACAAACAATGGTGTTATAAGATACGGAGAGACATACACAGAAAAGTTTGTCAACACATGTCACTGGTTAGGGACAAACAATGGTGTTATAAGATACGGAGAGACATACACAGAAAAGTTTGTCAACACAAGTCACTGGTTAGGGACAAACAATGGTGTTATAAGAATCGGAGAGATATACACAGAAAAGTTTGTCAACACAAGTCACTGGTTAGGGACAAACAATGGTGTTATAAGATACGGAGAGACAAACACAGAAAAGTTTGTCAACACATGTCACTGGTTAGGGACAAACAATGGTGTTATAAGATACGGAGAGACATACACAGAAAAGTTTGTCAACACATGTCACTGGTTAGGGACAAACAATGGTGTTATAAGATACAGAGAGACATACACAGAAAAGTTTGTCAACACATGTCACTGGTTAGGGACAAACAATGGTGTTATAAGATACGGAGAGACATACACAGAAAAGTTTGTCAACACATGTCACTGGTTAGGGACAAACAATGGTGTTATAAGATACAGAGAGACATACACAGAATAATTTGCAACGCATGTCACTATTGACTCTGTTATATACTGTAGTCTGTTGACTGTGCTATAGATTGAAGCCTTTTGACTCGGTTTTGCATTGCAGCCTGTTCACGACTCTGCTATGCATGTGCCCGATTAATTCTGTTATGCATTGTAACCTGTTGACTCTTTTATGAATTCTATCCCATTGACTCTGCTATATATTGTACCACACTGACTCTGCTATCTATTGTAGCCTATTGACTCTACAATGCATTGTAGCCTATTGACTCTTTTATGAATTGTGCCCCATTGCTTCTGCTATACATTGTACCACATTGACTCTGCTATGTATTGTAGCCTATTGATTCTGCTATGGATTGTAGCCTATTGACTCTGTTAAGCATTGTATATGTACCCCATTGACGCTGCTATGTATTAGAGCAAATATACAATATTATGCGTCGTAACAGAAAATACACCCTCTTATAACGGAAGATGCTGTTGCAGAGCACATGGTAGTGTGATGTTAATATGCCAATAGCATGATACCTGGTATACTGAATACATATTAATGTAGCAGCATACCTAATATACCGAGATGCATTGTAGTGAGGTTCTTGTTTGTAAGGAATGTTTTATAACTGATAATTTGTTACGCTTATATGCCTTTACTTTGTGTGTCACCCGCCGCCTCTTTTGGGAGTACAAGTCACATAAACAGTGGGTAGAGTTAAAATAAACCGGAAGTCTTACTTGTGCCACCGCCGTTACTTCCGGTGAAACTAGTCTGGGTTCCTCCAATACCAGTGCCGGAACCACCAGTTCCGGAACCTAAGAGGTAAATTAGAAAAAAACCAACACAAACCTTTCACCATTAGCACTAGAATAAAGGGAAAGGAGGAGCAGGAGGAGGCGGTGGAGAAGGAAGAGGACAAGAAGAATAAAAGCATTATGAATGTAATTATAACAATACGACTATGGCAGAAAAAACATTCAATACTAAATAGGTAGTACTACAATAGAAATGATGATAATAGTAATAAATTATTATTAATAATCACAACAACGAAAACAACAACAACAACAACAACAACAACAACAACAACAACAACAAAAACAACAACAACAACACAACAGCAACAACAACAACAACAACAACAACAACAACAACTGCAACAACTGCAACAACAACAACAACAACAACAACAACAACAACAACAACAACAACAACAACAATAATAATAATAATAATAATAATAATAATAATAATAATAATAATAATAATAATAATAATAATAATAATAATAATAATAATAATAATAATATAAATTATTTATTTATGTACAAAAAGGGGCAAAGACAGAGGCAAAGAGAAAGAGAAAGAAAGATGCGTTGATGTACAGGTAGGAGGATAATGTAGATAAAGATAAGTTAACCTAGCCAGAAAAAAAAGATCTGGAAAGACAAGCCGAGACGAGAGATGCGAAGAGACAAGCCGAGACGAGAGATGCGAAGAGACAAGCACAGACGAGAGATGCGAAGAGACAAGCCGAGACGAGAGATGCGAAGAGACAAGCACAGACGAGAGATGCGAAGAGACAAGCACAGACGAGAGATGCGAAGAGACAAGCCGAGACGAGAGATGCGAAGAGACAAGCCGAGACGAGAGATGCGAAGAGACAAGCACAGACGAGAGATGCGAAGAGACAAGCCGAGACGAGAGATGCGAAGAGACAAGCACAGACGAGAGATGCGAAGAGACAAGCCCAGACGAGAGATGCGAAGAGACAAGCACAGACGAGAGATGCGAAGAGACAAGCCGAGACGAGAGATGCGAAGAGACAAGCACAGACGAGAGATGCGAAGAGACAAGCACAGACGAGAGATGCGAAGAGACAAGCCCAGACGAGAGATGCGAAGAGACAAGCCCAGACGAGAGATGCGAAGAGACAAGCCCAGACGAGAGATGCGAAGAGACAAGCCCAGACGAGAGATGTGAAGAGACAAGCCGAGACAAGCCGAGACAAGCCGAAACAAGCCCAGACGAGAGATGCGAAGAGACAAGCCCAGACGAGAGATGCGAAGAGACAAGCCTAGACGAGAGATGCGAAGAGACAAGCCCAGACAAGCCGAGACAAGCCGAGACAAGGCGAGACAAGCCGAGACGCGAGATGCAGCTGTACCTCCGCAGTAGCCGCAAGTCTTGGCACAGTTGTACTGCGCCCAGCTGGTGTACGAGCCGGTACACGAGTCACGTGTGTAGTCCTGGCAGTTGGGCAGCTTGTCGGCACACACACCGGACGTGACACTGCCCGCTAGGGAAGATCACATCGACACAATATGTAGATGTCACAAATTGTTGTCATCTTTTTTTTTATACTGCTTATGCTATCCATATAACGATATAACGAGTTGCCTCAGCCGTAATTATTATAAATAATTATGCCTACAATGATTACATAAATTACCATAACCATAACCTCCACTATTATTATCGCCCTTACTTTTACTATAATCATCACAAATATACTGTAATTACTTGAACCACTTCTTAGGTAATGACCATAAATATCTCTACTAAAATATCCGCAATAACCTCTACCATTAGTGCGGCTATTACCCTTGCCATTATTACTACAAATACCTCTATCACTTTGACCTCTGGTACTCTTCACCTGCTTTAAGCTTCCTCCTACAGCTGTTGATGCTGCTGCTGCTGTTGTTACCACCACCACTACTACTACTACTACTACTACTACTACTACTACTACTACTACTACTACTACTACTACTACTACTACTACTACTACTACTGCTGCTGCTGCTGCTGCTGCTGCTGAAGCCACCACAATCATTTCTCCTCGGAACCACTTACAACAAAGTCCACAGAAGCTGGGGCAGTTGTCCTTCACCCAGGCGGCGTACTGAGGGTCTGTGCAGGTGTTTTGGCCGTACAGATAACAGTCCTGGAGTTTGTCAACACACGAGCCGGCAGCCGGAGCAGAAGTTGCTAGGGATGGTCACATAGAGGTAGAACATTTCAGGCATTACTAGGTCACATTTATTAATTTCAACGCATAAAGCTACTTGACAATACTGTTACTAGATCTTAACTTGCCAAAACTCTTTATAGCTGTACATCTGGCCTTACGCCATAAGAACAGCACTGGAGAACGATATGATGTTCAGTGATATGGGATAGGATCACTAGAACAATACATATTTATTGATTTTCAAGAGGGATCCTATGTCATGATGTTTAGATGGCTGAGGACAACGGTCACACAATCTCATAAAACATAAAGCTTTAGTGACTACCACTTTTCCTTGTGACCCTGAGTATTATTCACAAATGTCACATAATGTAATGAAAGCGAAGGTCCCACATTTGCAGAGAACTTTAGGTTATAGTGGTTATAGCGCCATGTCTTAGGGTATTGTGGATACTAAATATATCTCAAAATTGGCTACATATATTTATGGATCGTAATGGGGCATTCGCACAGTGGACTGACAAACTGTTAGCTGTAAACTGTATGTAAAGCTCTAAGCAGCCACAAAACTGGGATGATTGGTTGTTTATTTTCCTAACTCATAAGTGCACATTGAATATTATTATTCTTGTAACTATGGTGCTCTCTTTTGAAATGTGAACGGCTTTAAGTTTGCAGCTTCTATTGGAAAGATCGCTATTCACAGCAAGTCCTAAAGCAATTTTCAAAGAAAAGAGCGAAACGAGAAAGATAGGCTCTTCAGCTCAAATGAAGAGTAAGTTTAACCTAATTCTGAACCTTACCCACGGGAGGGGCGACAGGGCTACACTCCACCTTGGTGCAGCATCTGTCTGTCGGGTCAGGTACCAGAGAACAGCCAGAGGAAAGGGATCCGAACCTCTGACACCTGTAGAGTGACACAAGAGCGTGATCAAATACCTAACGAGAGCGGTCAATGTTTTATATCCAGAAGAGAGGAGCATGCCGGTGTAAGAAGATAAAAATAGATCACTTTCCATCTCAGGAGGGGGAAGGGAGGAAATGGGGGGATTCTTCTCGACAAAACAATTATCGAATTAGACATACCGGTAAGTTAACCTATCCTCAAATCAGTCTAATAAGAAAAACTGCGGTGAAAAGTTTGGATGATGAGAAGAATCATACAATAATTGTATCAAGATACGACCCATGGCATTTCAATGATAGATAATATTATTTCTTTTTTACCCTGTACAAGATTTAGCTGGTCGAAGCTTTCTACTCTGACAATCCGAGATTTGCTGAGGATGATCAGGCTAGGAAGATCTAATGATTGTAACGGAGAGGAGAGCGACACCTACCGTTCAGTACAGACGTATTTCCCGGCGGTCGCGTCCACACACTCGCAGTCAAAGTCGCATCCGTCTTGCCAAGTAGCCCCCTGGTTATAGGCCACGCCCTTGTATAGACAGCCGCCTGGCGGAGAGGGTAAGGGACAAGTGAAACACCCGATTTATTTAGCAGTAATCCACAGTTAGATAAAGCTAATGGTGTTAAACATGCGCTGGCAACACATGACACTCCTAGATTTAGATCGACATCTTGGCATGTGCATCAAGGTACATTATTATTTATCTTGATTCCACAGTTTATTTCTTAAACAAAACCCAACTCATCTTTTTGCCGAAGAAATCTAAATCTAAAAAGTTAAGATTTGCATTCAATATGGGTGTAAAAGGCTAGATTTGGATTGAATATGAAAATATAACCTATAGTATTTGCAATACAGAATTTATCATAAATCCTTTAGAATGCAATATTTACTGCTAGGAACACGTCACATCAAAACGCATATTACCGGCTGAGGATGTAGGACCGAACTGTTAGATAGCAACAACATTATCATTAACTGCTACAAAAACAACAACAACAACAACAACAACAACAACAACAACAACAACAACAACAACAACAACAAGAAAATGTATTCGTTCTCACTCCTGCGGCCAGTTATGGAGTTGGGATCCGCCGGTTGACCGTATCCGGTCACTGTCCCAGCGAAGCCGACCGGGTTGTTAGTCGTGGCGGTGCCGCAGTCTGGAATCTTGCAGCAAGACGGGTCCTTGGGGTCGGGCACGCGGGTACAGCCCAGGGGCACGTTCGTGTAGTCAGGGCATCTGGTGGAGAGTTAAAGGTCAAATATTACTCTAAATCAATGACAAATGCTGCCGTGAGTCCGGTCGTTAAACAAATCATGACAGCCATGTCCTCAGTGAGGCCTGGACGTGTTCATGTTTGGCTTGAATCCTATCCACGTTAAAAAAGCTTTAGATCAGATTAGGAAACGGGGCCAGGAGGAAGAAAGTAAAAGTAAAGGAGTGCGACCTTTTTCTAACTCCTCTTAAAACTCTGTTAATTTACAATGCATGATTTAACATTCTCAATGCCAATAGCACCAGCACCATTATGGCAACCTTTGGCCACCACTATTATCAGAACCATCAATCTAATCTTACGTGCTATCACTAACACAACCGAAAGTACAAGCACGAACAAGGCAACCAAATGTATCCACATTAACAGCACCAATAGCACCAGAATCCTCAAAACAATCCTAATTATGCTCCATTACTGAAAATATCCACATTAACAGCACCGATAGCCCCAGAATCCTCAAAACAATCCTAATTATGTTCCATTACAGAAAATATCCACATTAACAGCACCAATAGCACCAGAATCCTCAAAACAATCCTAATTATGCTCCATTACTGAAAATATCCACATTAATAGCACCAATAGCCCCAGAATCCTCAAAACAATCCTAATTATGCTCCATTACTGAAAATATCCACATTAACAGCACCAATAGCGCCAGAATCCTCAAAACAATCCTAATTATGCTCCATTACTGAAAATATCCACATTAACAGCACCGATAGCCCCAGAATCCTCAAAACAATCCTAATTATGTTCCATTACAGAAAATATCCACATTAACAGCACCAATAGCCCCAGAATCCTCAAAACAATCGTAATTATGCTCCATTACTGAAAATATCCACATTAACAGCACCAATAGCGCCAGAATCCTCAAAACAATCCTAATTATACTCCATTACTAACAATATCCACATTAACAGCACCATCATGGCAAGAGCAGCAACATGCGTTATCCTTATCCAACGCGCTTATCGTTTCAGGTATATTTCAAATACCCTCATCATCAGCCATATACGCAAATCAAAATCAGATTACCAAAGCCTAATACGAGTATCTATGACAGAATTACACGCATCGTAACGTAATAACAACAAAAACAGCAACAACAACAACAACAACAGCAACAACAACAACATTATTATTAGCGGTGTTGTTGTTATCACCTGTTGTAGCAGAGATGGATGTCGTTGGTGGCGTCCTCACACCGACACCTGAGTGAGCAGCCGTCCTCCCACTCCTCGCCCTGCCTGTAGTAGCGCCCGTTGTAGGTGCAGTATGCTGGGGAGGGGAAAGATTCGGAAATACAGATACAGTATGCTGGGGAGGGGAAAGATTCGGAAATATAGATACAGTATGTTGGGGAGGTGAAAGATTCGGAAATATAGATACAGTATGCTGGGGAAGGGAAAGATTCGGAAATATAGATACAGTATGTTGGGGAGGGGAAAGATTCGGAAATACAGATACAGTATGCTGGGGAGGGGAAAGATTCGGAAATATAGATACAGTATGCTGGGGAGGGGAAAGATTCGGAAATACAGATACAGTATGTTGGGGAGGGGGAAGATTCGGAAATACAGATACAATATGTTGGGGAGGGAGAAGATTCGGAAATATAGATACAGTATGTTGGGGAGGGGGGAGATTCGGAAATATAGATACAGTATGTTGGGGAGGGGGAAGATTCGGAAATATAGATACAGTATGTTGGGGAGGGAGAAGATTCGGAAATACAGATACAATATGTTGGGGAGGAAGAAGATTCGGAAATACAGATACAATATGTTGGGGAGGGAGAAGATGCGGAAATATAGATACAGTATGTTGGGGAGGGGGAAGATTCGGAAATATAGATACAGTATGTTGGGGAGGGGGAAGATTCGGAAATACAGATACAATATGTTGGGGAGGGAGAAGATTCGGAAATATAGATACAGTATGTTGGGGAGGGGGGAGATTCGGAAATATAGATACAGTATGTTGGGGAGGGAGAAGATTCGGAAATATAGATACAGTATGTTGGGGAGG
>JAWDGP010002573.1:0-47742 GCA_033675545.1 Elysia crispata
TAATGAATAAGTGACTTGCAGTTAGATACAAAGAATGAGTAATATGCTGACATAGACATGAATACAACGACGAAAATATGATTCTTTAATGAAGGAAGATGGGTAATACATGAAGCGAGAAATAGAGAGGGGCCAGAGAGAGAGAGAGTGGAAAAGGAAGAACAAGAAAGAGAAGAAAGAAATGGCGACAGAATAAACTGACAGAGACAGAGAAAAAAGATTAAAAAAAAGTATTAAAAGTGAAAGAAGAGAGGCGAAGAAGAAATGGATAGCGAGAGAGAAAGAGAGAGAGAGAGAGAGAGAGAGAGAGAGAGAGAGAGAGAGACAGAGATAGAGGGAGGGAGGGAGGGATAGGGAGAGAGTATGTTGCACAAAGAAATACAATCATGGTATTTATTATTCTTGAGGCAAGCCGTGCTTGAGTAATAGAAGTAAAAAAGAGAGAGAACGAGACAGACAGACAGATAGATAGAGAGAGAGAAAGAAAGAGTGACGGAGAGAGGGAGAGAGTATGTTGCACAAAGAAACACAATCATGGTATTTATCATCCTTGAGGTAAGCCGTGCTTGAGTTAATAAAGTAAAATAGAGATAAGAAGAAAAAGAAGAGAGAGAGAGAGAGAGAGAGAGAGAGAGAGAGAGAGAAAGAGAGAGAGAGAGAAACAGACACACAGACAGACAGACAGACAGAGACAGAGAGGTAGGCCTTGTTTGAGTGATAGAAATGAGAGAAAGAGAGAGAGAGAGAGAGAGAGAGAGAGAGAGAGAGAGAGAGAGAGAGAGAGAGAGAAACAGATAGACAGACGGACAGACCGACAGAGAAAGAGACTGAGAGAGACAGATAGAGAGAAACATGGAGCGGTTGTTACACAAAGAAACAATCATGGTATATATTATCCTTGAGGTAACCCGTGCTTCAGTTATAGAAATGAGAGAGAGAGAGAGAGAGAGAGAGAGAGAGAGAGAGAGAGAGAAACAGATAGACAGACAGAGATAGACTGAGAGAGAGAAAGAGCGAGAGAGATAGAGAGAGAGAGAATCGAAATAGAAAAACAAAAACTTGGAGGACAACTTGGTAATTTTAAAGAATCTAAAAAGGCTGCTTGTGTGTCTAAATAGTTTAATACAGGGTCTAAAAAGAAACAGGCACACAACGGTGTCACAACAGGACAAAAAAAAAAAAAAGAAAAGAAACAATGCAGCTATAGAATTAAAATTTAAACGTTTCGACTTTTATTTTGGCTTCTTCAGTACAGAAATGAGAAATAGAGGGCGAGTAACAAAAGTTGTACATAAAGTCGCCTAAGCTGGACAGATGATTGGTTGTGGGGCGGGGAGGGTGCAACTTGTTTCTATTCTAGCCGTAGTTGCAGAGTCCAGTGTACTGACCTATGGTGGTGGTGGCATACAGCGTAACGGCATTGGTAAGGGGTTAATTGAGGTCAGCATGTCCCTGTGATTGCGTGTGGTGAGTTGGGTTCTTTTTTTCTTACGTTAAGATGCTTAGAGAGGCAGTTAAGTAGACGTGGAAGTGGTGTAGGAAATTGGGGACGGAGGGGGGTGGAAAGGAATAGAAGGGGGGGGCTAGCGAATGGGAGAAGGTGAGGCGGGAAAGGACGTATAAGGACTTTCGTGAATAAACAAGGTTTTAAATAAAATTTAAAAGTCATGTAGAATCTTTGTATATTCCACCTTCAAGTTATCACAGTTTTTTAAAAAAAGTAAAGTGTTTCATGAGATGTGCACACTTTAAAGAGATGTCATTCTTGTTATATCGCTGTTTTACTCTTTATTTTTCATTCTCTCTCTTCATCTTTATCTCTATGTCTCTCTCTCTCTTTATCTCACTCTCTTGCTCTCTTTCTCTCTCTCTATCTTCAGCTCTCTCAAACCTCGAGTGTATTTTTTTTTTTTATTAACTGCTCTCTCTCTCTCTCTCTCTCTCTCTCTCTCTCTCTCTCTCTCTCTCTCTCTCTCTCTCTCTCTCTCTCTCTCTGTGTGTGCCTATAAACGACAAACACTGATCGTTATGCATTATGAGTGGTGATGACAGTACATGTATAAGTTGTAGAGATAGTAGTAGCAAAAGCTGGTAAAGCCAGACAGTCTTGCAATAGATAAAGGATATATATATGATTACATAAATGATGAATGCGAATCGTGAATATAGACGCTGTATTCAGCTGAAATGGAAAAAAAAACAACAAAAAAACAAGAAATTATATACATTGAAAATTGATTATTTTCTCTTCTTAACGTTGAACACTTTTTCATCGCCTCAATATTAAAACAAACTATATTTGAAATACGCGTCGCTTCTAGGGTTTAACAAGAAGATAGATTTCAACCGTATCAGATTGGTCTCAGTTGGTCTGTGTTTGAAGCTCAGCTTAAAAGTTGTTAATGTGTTCATTGTTTTCCTTCTTTTCTCCTGTTTTTTTCCCAAGCAGCTAAAATGTTATTTTTTCCACTCATTTTTACATGACAGATTTGAAAAAAAAAAAAACAAAAGGGGGTGAAGGTTTCCAGCCACGATCCTCCGCCATATAGGCACTCTCGGTATCGCCTACTCATCCAACACCACATTGACGAAGTACCCTAGTCGCCGGTACCTCTGAGGAGGTTGCGGTTCTCACACACCCGTCCGACAAAGCTTCCCTCCCAGCATCTATTCTCCAATGTATAACGAGTGTATTATGGGAGGAGCCACACCAGACCCAAGGCATAAATGACGACTGGCGCGCGCCGTCATAGCGTGTGGACCTTGACCGTTTGACGGGTCTTAACACCGTTAGGGATTAGAGCCAGTTCTTGGTTCGTTACCTAGCCAAGCTTACAACCTAATAACAATTGGAGGGCTTTATATAGTAACCTATTGGGAAGTCCAATTTAATGCAGTTTACTTAGTGTGCATATTGATGGATTGTACTAATTAATTTAATTAATTAACTTGGTTAGAGCTTTTAAATTTGACAAAATTGGAAAGCCTTTTTGTTTACCTCAATTAAAAAAAATGGATCTGTGACATTTACTCATGATTTCTCCATAACAAAAAAATTCACTCTCTTTAACGTTGCTGTCGCCATTGTGTTTACATCAGTGGACTTGTTTACAACATGAACGAACTACTGAGTACAAGTCAGGCAGTCTCCCACCCTCGCCAGGATATTAGCAAGTGAGAAAAGTTGTTTTATTCATCTTTTCCAACGAAATATCTATTTCTGTCTGTCTGCAAAGTTTTCACGAGTTAACACAAATATAAAGAAAGTGTTTGCTCCTTGTTTCAACTTTACGTTGTCACTTTCCGCATAGTTCCTTATTCGTCTTTTACTTCATTCCCTCGATCTTTTCCAATTGCTTTTCCTCTTTTTTATATCAGAAGCATTTAACAACATTTTCCTCTCTGCTATTCCTCTTTTTTTCCCCACCTTCTGTCGAAACTTCTTTAAATCCCCATTGTCCGTCACCATTCCCATTCCACTTTATGAATTCACCTCAACTTTATCTTGCATCTATAATTTATATATATATATATATATATATATATATATATATATATATATATATATATATATATATATATATATATATATATATATATATATAATTCGATCGACATACCTGTCTTAAAAACGCTTCAGAGGTCTGTCTATCCATCTATTTATTTCATTATCCTCTATCCGTCATCGCCTCTCTCTCTCTCTCTCTCTTTCTCTCTAAAAGAAAACGTGTCCTATGCTCTCTACTTTTTTTTGCTCTCGGTCAATAATTTTCGGCACAAACGAACATTCATGCACAGAAATCAAAGGCCAATTTACAAACCCTACATTGATGGAATGATCCAGGTGAAAAGAAGAGGTCAAGTTACCGGGAATCTCGTGTAAATCAATTGCATCTGTGAGTAAAATTCTCAGCCGCAATCGTAGATTCATGACTGGTTTGCAGAGTTGTTTAGTCTACAGCTTCAAATATTTTCAGACTCCTACAGAATGCTAGACGAGAACGATATCAGTTGCGTGTTGAGGTTTTGGAGACCTAATTCACGAACATTATATTTAATCAACTTCCTTCTTAAATTTAACATTGATCAGTCTGTGACATGGTTATCTTTTTGTTATGATTTTATCAAAAGATTCTAAACTCTCTCTCCCACTCATGGTTCTCTATCTCACTATCTTTTTCTTCACCTCTTTTTTTTTTCACTTTCGATATATTTTTTTTTATCTTTACCTATCGGTCTATGAAGAATTAAAACTCACTATTACTTTCTGTGTAGGACCATTTCTTTCTTCTATCTGGTTCTACCTCTTCCAGTCTATCTCTATCTCTCTCTTTCTTTCTCTCTCTCTGTCTCTCTGTCTCTCTCTCTCTGTCTGTCTGTCTGTCTGTCTCTCTCTCTCTCTCGATTTGGCTATGTCTCTGTATAACTCAGTCTTTCTCTGTACCTGTGCGTCCTTCTTTCTTTCTTTTTTTTGACTTTATCTTCCACGCTCTCTCTCTCTCTCTCTCTCTCTCTCTCTCTCTCTCTCTCTCTGTGTCTTTCTCTCTGTGTCTTCCTCGTTCTCTCTCTTTCCTTTGTCTTTTCTTTGCGACTCTTTCTTTTCTGGACTATTTCCCTTCATGATCTATCAATATTTCTCTCTCTCTCTCTCTCTCTCTCTCTCTCTCTCTCTCTCTCTCTCTCTCTCTATTTATCTACTTTTCGCTTTTTCTCTCTTTTTTGACGAGACTTTTATATCTTTGAGTCCTTTTCTTTATCAATAATCGCAGTCTTCCTCCATAACTGTTTGTCGTTATTTCATCCATCCCTATCTGATTCTCCTTCATTAAATCCCCTCAGGCCTCTCTCTCTCTCTCTCTCTCTCTCTCTCTCTCTCTCTTTTGCTCTAACTCTCTCTCTCACACACACACACACACTCACTCTTTCTCTCATCTTTGCGCCTCTTCCTCCATTTATTAAATTTTTTCAATCTGTAAGTCTATTTCTAAATTAGCCTATTAATCAGTCCTCCTCTATAACTGTGTGTCGCTATTTCCTCCATTTCTTTCCGGTTCTCTTCTTTTAATCGCTCTAACTCTCTCTCTCTCTCTATCTATCTATCTATATCCATCTTTCTATCCATCTAACCATTTCTATATCTATCTCTCTTTTCTTTGCCTCTTTCTCTCTCTCTCTCTCTCTCTCTCTCTCTCTCTCTCTCTCTCTCTCTCTCTCTCTTTCTTTATATCTGCTTTTCGCCCTTTCTCTCATTTTTGATAATTCTTTTATATATCTCTGTACGTTTTTAGATCAGTATACTCAGTTACTCTGTAACTGTTTGTCGCTATTTCTTCTATCTCTCTCTCTGGTTCTACCTCATAAAGTATCCCCCCACACCCCCCTTTTCTCTGTCTCTCTGTCTCTCTGTCTTTATCTCTCTCTCTCTCTCTCTCTCTCTCTCTCTCTCTCTCTCTCCCTATCTATCTATCTATCTCTTTCTGTCTATGTATCTCTATAGCTCACTCTTTCTGTCTCTATATTTGTGTGTCCTTATTTCTTCCTTTTTTTTTCGCACTATTTCCCTTCCACGCAATCTCAATTTTTGTGTCTCTCTATCTTTTTGTCTCTGTGTCTCTGTCTGTCTGTCTGTCTGTCTCTCTCTCTCTCTCTCTCTCTCTCTCTCTCTCTCTCTCTCTCTCTCTCTCTGTCTGTCTCTGTCTGTCTGTCTGTCTGTCTCTCTCTCTCTCTCTCTCGCTCTCTTATCTCTCTCTCTCTCTCTCGCTCTCTCTCTCGCCGTCTCTCTATCCTTCTATCTATATTTATACTTATCTCTCTTTTCTTTTACTCTATCCTGACATTTTCGAATTTTTTTTTTTTTAATTTTTAATACATGTTTCCATGTCAGTTTAATAGTCTTTCTATCACTCTATCTATGTATTGCTATTTCTTTCTTATTTTTCTAAATCTTCATCTTCCCCACTTTCCCTCCTTCTGTCTCCCTCTGTTCTTCTCTTTTAATCCCTCTCTTTACCTCACTACCTCTCGCTCTTTCTCTCTATCACTCTCTCTCTCAATCTCTTTCTCTTTCCGTCCCTTTCTCTCTGCCTCTCTGTCTCTGTCTCTGTCTCTCTATCTGTCTGTCTGTCTGTCTGTCTGTCTGTCTGTCTGTCTGTCTGTCTGTCTGTCTGTCTGTCTGTCTGTCTGTCTGTCTGTCTGTCTCTCTCTCTCTCTCTCTCTCTCTCTCTCTCTCTCTCTTAAGGATTTTGACTTCTTAATAAATCTTTCTGAATATAACTTTTTTTTTTTACATGTTTTTTTCCATCTTAAATTCTTAATGAACACGCGTCAATGTACACGCACTGTCTATGCCTATGACTGATCTTCCATTTTGTTAAACCACTGTTCTCTGCTGATGTGTCTACATTTCTGTGGTTTTCTAGCGTCTATCGAAATTAGTCGTTTTCATCTTTCTTGTCTTTGAATCAATAGTTACCAGCGATCCTTCACCGTTACAACGTTATTGTCAGCAGTTTCCTTACTTTACTTTACCACTCAAACTGGAAGCCAGTTTTTCTTGCGAAACCTTTTTATTAGTTTTTATCGCTTCTCTTTTAATTTTTTGATGCGTCGGCCGACATGTGTTTCAGCCTCTATGATTCTGTCTCTATCTTTTCTCTTTGCAGCATGTGGTTGGTTCCGAAGGAATGAGGAAATTGGGGGTCCATGAGGTGAGTGTAGTTAAACCACAAAATAAAGAATTGCATGCCTTAATTCCCCACCGCCACCCTAGTTGCTACAACTGACATATATAATACGAATCACTTTGCACAGACAGTTTATTAACTTTGTACAAAAACATGATTGAAATCAATAAACTAAACTTGTTTGAAAGTTTTTCTACTTGATTTAAAAGACTTATGTGCATTTATCTACTTAATTTAAAAATTTGATACAATTTACGACACAGACCAACGAAAAAGTCGCATTTTGTATGATTTTTCTTCTCATAATTTTTATATATGAAATGTCGTTAATTTTGCATTTCAATAGTTACTTTCTTCTAAATATAAGGCCCACACGTATTTAGCTGAGTTCATGCCCTTACTGAGTGATTAACTCGTGAGGCTATTTCTTTCTTTTCTTCCTGGGTCTCCTCTTTCGCACTAGCTCTCTCTCTCTCTCTCTCTCTCTCTCTCTCTCTCTCTCTCTGTAAATCTATTTCCATTTCTCTCTCTTTCTTTCTATCTTTGTGTCTATCTCTCCCGCACTCTTAGTTTCTTTATCTCACAATCTTTTTCTTCACATCTATTCTCTCACTTTCAATAGTGTTCTATCTTTCCGTATCTGTCTATGTTTTTAACTCACTATACATATGTAACTGAGTGGAACAATTTCTTTATTTTATTTCTAGTTCTTCCTCTCCCATTTTCTCTCTCCCTCCCCCGCCCCCCGCCCTTTTAAATTCTCTCTCTCTCTCTCTCTCTCTCTCTCTCTCTCTCTCTCTCTCTCTCTCTCTCTCAGGATCTTTTATTGTCCCTGCACATATTTCACTCTTTCTCTATACCCGACGACCTGATTTCTTTCTTTATTTTCACTTTATTTCTCTGATACGCTAGCTCTCTCTGTCTATCTTTCTGTCTCATCCTTTCTCTCTCTCCCACTCTCTCCCTCTTTCTATCTCTCTCTCCCTCTCTCTCTCCTGCTCCGTCGCTATTTACTCTTTCTTTTCTTCGCGACTCTTTCATTTTCCCGGTTATTTCCTTTCAACGCCCTCTCAGTCTTTCTCTCTCCCTCTCTATCTCTCTCTCTCTCTCTCTCTCTCTCTCTCTCTCTCTCTCTCTCTCTCTGTTTTTGAATCCGACCTCTTTATAAATCTTTATAAATGTATCTTTCCGTTAGTTACATGTTTATTCTATCTCTAATTTTTTAATGAATACGCGTCAATCTACATGCTCTGTCTATGTCTATGAGTGGTCCTCCATTTTGTTAAACAACAGTTAAGTTCTCTGCTGATGTATCTGTATTTCTGTGGTTTTCTAACGTCTATCGAAATTAGTCGTTTTCATCTTTCTTCTCTTTGAATCAATAGTTACCAGCGATCCTTCACCGTTACAACCTTATTGTCATCAGTTTCCTTGTTTTACGTTACCGCTCTACTTGGGAGCCAGTTTTTCTCGCGAAACCTCACATGGAACACATCTGTTACATGGTTATAATTTATACTATGTTGGATGTCTTTCGAACATCGGCTTTTTGTTAGTATTTTCATCGCTTGTCTTTTAACTTTTTTTTATGCGTCCGTGGACATGTGTTTCAGCCTCTATGATTATGTCTCTATCTTTTCTCTTTGCAGCATGTGGGTGCTTCCGAAGAAATGAGGAAATTTGGGGTCAC
This sequence comes from Elysia crispata, assembly GCA_033675545.1. Lineage (NCBI taxonomy): Eukaryota > Metazoa > Mollusca > Gastropoda > Plakobranchidae > Elysia > Elysia crispata. The sequence goes on from JAWDGP010002573.1 coordinate 8,374, forward strand.
ATTTTGTATGACTTTTTTTCTTCTCATAATTTTTATATATGAATTGTCGTTAATTTTGCACTTCAATAGTTACTTTCTTTTAAATATAAGGCCCACACGTATTTAGCTGAGTTCATGCCCTTACTGAGTGATTAATTCGTGAGGCTATTCCTTTCTTTTCTTTATGCGTCTCCTCTTTCTCACTAGCTCTCTCTCTCTCTCTCTCTCTCTCTCTCTCTCTCTCTGTAACTCTATCTCCCTTTCTGTCTCTTTCTTTCTATCTTTGTGTCTAAATCGTCCGCACCCTTAGTTTCTTTATCTCACAATTATTTTTCTTCATATCTATTCTCTCACTTTCAATACAGTGTTCTATCTTTCCGTATCTGTCTATGTTTATAAATCACTATTCATATGTAACTGAGTGGAACAATTTCTTTATTTTATTTCTAATTCTTCCTCTCCCATTTTCTCTCTCCCTCCCTTCCCCCCCCCCTTTTTTTCACTCTCTCTCTCTGTGTCTGTCTCTCTCTGTCTCTCTCTCTCTCTCTGTCTCTCAGGATCTTTTATTGTCTCTGCACATATTTCACTCTTTCTCTATACCCGACGACCTGATTTCTTTCTTTTTTTTTCACTTTATTTCCCTAATACGCTAGCTCTCTCTGTCTATCTTTCTGTCTCATCCTGTCTCTCTCTCCCTCTCTCTTTCCTGCTCCGTCGCTATTTTCTCTTTCTTTTCTTCGCGACTCTTTCTTTTTTTCGGGTTAATTCCTTTCCACGCCCTCTCAGTCTTTCTCTCTCTCTCTCTCTCTCTCTCTCTCTCTCTCTCTCTCTCTCTCTCTCTCTTTCGCTCTCACTCTTTCGCTCTATCTCTCTCTCTCTTTTTCTCTTTCTCTCTTACACACTTTCTATCATCTTAGCGCCTCTTCTTATATTTATTTATATTTTTTATCTTTACGTCCGTTTCTAAATCAGCTTTCAATTAGCCTTCCTCAGTAACTGTGTATCGCTATTTCTTCTATTTTTTTCCGGTTCCTTCCTTTTTCAAACTGTCTCTCTCTCCCTCTCCTTGTCTCTGTCTCTCTCTGTCTCTCTCTCTCTGTTCTCTTTCTCTGTTCTCTCTCTCTCTCTCTCTCTCTCTCTCTCTCTCTCTCTCTCTGGCTATCTATATATCCGTCTATCTATATCTATGTTTATCTCTCTTATTTGTGTCTGTATCTTGTCATTTTGGAATTTTTTTTTTTTTTAATTTAAATTAGATGTGTATATGGCAGCTTATTAGTCTTTCTTACCTTCTAACTACGTGTCGCTCTTTTTTCCCTCTATTTCTGATTCTTCATCTTCCACACTATCTGTGTTCTGTCTCCTTCTGTTTCATCTTTTGATTCTCTCTCTACTTCAATCCTATTTGTTTTCACTCTCTCTCTCTCTCTCTCTCTCTCTCTCTCTGTTTTTGAATCCGACCTCTTTATAAATCTTTATAAATGTATCTTTCCGTTAGTTACATGTTTATTCTATCTCTAATTTTTTAATGAATACGCGTCAATCTACATGCTCTGTCTATGTCTATGAGTGGTCCTCCATTTTGTTAAACAACAGTTAAGTTCTCTGCTGATGTATCTGTATTTCTGTGGTTTTCTAACGTCTATCGAAATTAGTCGTTTTCATCTTTCTTCTCTTTGAATCAATAGTTACCAGCGATCCTTCACCGTTACAACCTTATTGTCATCAGTTTCCTTGTTTTACGTTACCGCTCTACTTGGGAGCCAGTTTTTCTCGCGAAACCTTACATGGAACACATCTGTTACATGGTTATAATTTATACTATGTTGGATGTCTTTCGAACATCGGCTTTTTGTTAGTATTTTCATCGCTTGTCTTTTAACTTTTTTTTATGCGTCCGTGAACATGTGTTTCAGCCTCTATGATTTTGTCTCTATCTTTTCTCTTTGCAGCATGTGGGTGCTTCCGAAGAAATGAGGAAATTTGGGGTCCATGAGGTGAGTGTAGTTGAACCACAAAATAAATAATTGCATGCCTTTATTCCCCACCGTTACCCTAGTTGCTACAACTGACATATATAATACGAATCACTTTGCACAGACAGTTTATTAACTTTGTATAAAATCATGATTGAATTCATTATATTAAATTTGTTTGATAGTTTTTCTACTTGATTTAAAAGACTTATGTGTATTTATCGACTTAATTTAAAAAATTGATACAAATTACTACACAGACCTACGAAAAAGTCACATTTTGTATGACTTTTTTTCTTCTCATAATTTTTATATATGAATTGTCGTTAATTTTGCATTTCAATAGTTACTTTCTTTTAAATATAAGGCCCACACGTATTTAGCTGAGTTCATGCCCTTACTGAGTGATTAATTCGTGAGGCTATTCCTTTCTTTTCTTTATGCGTCTCCTCTTTCTCACTAGCTCTCTCTCTCTCTCTCTCTCTCTCTCTCTCTCTCTCTCTCTCTCTCTCTCTCTCTCTCTCTCTGTAACTCTATCTCCCTTTCTGTCTCTTTCTTTCTATCTTTGTGTCTAAATCGTCCGCACCCTTAGTTTCTTTATCTCACAATTATTTTTCTTCATATCTATTCTCTCACTTTCAATACAGTGTTCTATCTTTCCGTATCTGTCTATGTTTATAAATCACTATTCATATGTAACTGAGTGGAACAATTTCTTTATTTTATTTCTAATTCTTCCTTTCCCATTTTTCTCTCTCCCTCCCTCCCCCACCCCCTTTTTTTTCACTCTCTCTCTCTCTCTCTCTGTCTGTCTCTCTCTGTCTCTCTGTCTCTCAGGATCTTTTATTGTCTCTGCACATATTTCACTCTTTCTCTATACCCGACGACCTGATTTCTTTCTTTTTTTTTTAACTTTATTTCCCTAATACGCTAGCTCTCTCTGTCTATCTTTCTGTCTCATCCTGTCTCTCTCTCTCTCTCTCTCTCTTTCCTGCTCCGTCGCTATTTTCTCTTTCTTTTCTTCGCGACTCTTTCTTTTTTTCGGGTTAATTCCTTTCCACGCCCTCTCAGTCTTTCTCTCTCTCTCTCTCTCTCTCTCTCTCTCTCTCTCTCTCTCTCTCTCTCTCTCTCTCTTTCGCCCTCACTCTTTCGCTCTATCTCTCTCTCTCTTTTTCTCTTTCTCTCTTACACACTTTCTATCATCTTAGCGCCTCTTCTTATATTTATTTATATTTTTTATCTTTACGTCCGTTTCTAAATCAGCTTTCAATCAGCCTTCCTCAGTAACTGTGTATCGCTATTTCTTCTATTTTTTTCCGGTTCCTTCCTTTTTCAAACTGTCTCTCTCTCCTTCTCTCTGTCTCTGTCTCTCTCTCTCTCTGTTCTCTTTCTCTGTTCTCTCTCTCTCTCTCTCTCTCTCTCTCTCTCTCTGGCTATCTGTATATCCGTCTACCTATATCTATGTTTATCTCTCTTATTTGTGTCTCTATCTTGTCATTTTCGAATTTTTTTTTTTTTTAATTTAAATTAGATGTGTATATGGCAGCTTATTAGTCTTTCTTACCTTCTAACTACGTGTCGCTCTTTTTTCCCTCTATTTCTGATTCTTCATCTTCCACACTATCTCTCTTCTGTCTCCTTCTGTTTCATCTTTTGATTCTCTCTCTACTTCAATCCTATTCGTTTTCACTCTCTCTCTCTCTCTCTCTCTCTCTCTCTCTCTCTCTCTCTCTCTCTCTCTCTCTCTCTCTGTTTTTGAATCCGACCTCTTTATAAATCTTTATAAATGTATCTTTCCGTTAGTTACATGTTTATTCTATCTCTAATTTTTTAATGAATACGCGTCAATCTACATGCTCTGTCTATGTCTATGAGTGGTCCTCCATTTTGTTAAACAACAGTTAAGTTCTCTGCTGATGTATCTGTACTTCTGTGGTTTTCTAACGTCTATCGAAATTAGTCGTTTTCATCTTTCTTCTCTTTGAATCAATAGTTACATGGGATCCTTCACCGTTACAACCTTATTGTCATCAGTTTCCTTGTTTTACGTTACTGCTCTAATTGGGAGCCAGTTTTCTCGCGAAACCTTACATGGAACACATCTGTTACATGGTTATAATTTATACTATGTTGGATGTCTTTCGAACATCGGCTTTTTGTTAGTATTTTCATCGCTTGTCTTTTAACTTTTTTTTATGCGTCCGTGGACATGTGTTTCAGCCTCTATGATTTTGTCTCTATCTTTTCTCTTTGCAGCATGTGGGTGCTTCCGAAGAAATGAGGAAATTTGGGGTCCATGAGGTGAGTGTAGTTGAACCACAAAATAAATAATTGCATGCCTTTATTCCCCACCGCCACCCTAGTTGCTACAACTGAGATATATAATACGAATCACTTTGCACGAGCAGTTTATTAACTTTGTATAAAATCATGATTGAATTCATTATATTAAATTTGTTTGATAGTTTTTCTACTTGATTTAAAAGACTTATGTGTATTTATCGACTTAATTTAAAAAATTGATACAAATTACTACACAGACCTACGAAAAAGTCGCATTTTGTATGACTTTTTTTTCTTCTCATAATTTTTATATATGAATTGTCGTTAATTTTGCATTTCAATAGTTACTTTCTTTTAAATATAAGGCCCACACGTATTTAGCTGAGTTCATGCCCTTACTGAGGATTAATTCGTGAAGCTATTCCTTTCTTTTCTTTATGCGTCTCCTCTTTCTCACTAGCTCTCTCTCTCTCTCTCTCTCTCTCTCTCTCTCTCTCCCTCCCCCCCTCTCTCTCTCTGTAACTCTATCTCCCTTTCTGTCTCTTTCTTTCTATCTTTGTGTCTAAATCGTCCGCACCCTTAGTTTCTTTATCTCACAATTATTTTTCTTCATATCTATTCTCTCACTTTCAATACAGTGTTCTATCTTTACGTATCTGTCTATGTTTATAAATCACTATTCTTATGTAACTAAGTGGAACATTTTCATTATTGTATTTCTATTTCTTCCTCTCCCATTTTCTCTTCTCTCTCTCTCTCTCTCTCTCTCTCTCTCTCTCCCGCTCCCACTCTCTCTCTCTCACTCTCTTTGTCTATCGGTATATCCGTCTACCTATCTCTATGGCTATCTCTCTTTTCTGTGTCTTTATCTTGTCATTTGCGAATTTAAATTTTGTATTTTAATTAGATGCGTCCATGGTATTTTTTTTAGTCTTTCTGACTTTCTTACTATGTGCCGCTCTTTCTTTCCTCTATTTCTGATTCTTCATCTTCCACACTATCTCTCCTTCTGCTCCTTCTGTTTCATCTTTTTGGTCCTCAACCCCATTCGCTTTCTCTCTCTCTCTCTCTCTCTCTCTCTCTCTCTCTCTCTCTCTCTCTCTCTCTCTGTCTTTCTCTGTCTCTCTCAGTCTCTCTCTCTCTAATCCGCATTCCTTTGTCTCTTTTCTGTCATAATCGAATTTGCTTTTTTTTTTTTTAAATTTTAATAGATGTGTCCATGGCAGTTTGTTAGCCTTTCTTTCTATCAAACTGTGTATCGCTTCTATTTCTGATTCTTCTTCTTCTACGCTATCTCTCCTTCTCTCTCCCTCTGTTTCTCACTTTCCCACTCTGTCTACTTCACTTCCCCTTGCTCTTTCTATCTTTCTCTCTTATTCTCTTTCTCTCAATGATTCTGTCTTCTTTACAAATCTTTCTAAATATTTCTTTCTTTTTTTGTTTTACACGTTATTTCTATCTCTAATTCTTTTCAAGCGTCAAAGTATACGCTCTGCCTAAGGGTATGACTGGTTTTCCCTTTCTTTATAGCCAGTTGTTTTTGCTGATGTTTCTGTATTTCTTTTGCTTTTCTACCCTCTTCCGAAATTAGTCGTTTTCATCTTTCTGATCTTTGAATCAATATTTACCAGCGATCCTTCTTAGTTAGAACTTTATTGCTTTACGCTATCGCTCTATTTCGAAATCAGTTTATCTCGCAAAACTTTACATGTAATCCATCTGTTATATGGTTGCAAAGTATACTCTGTTGGTTGTCTTTAAAACATCAACTTTTTATTAGTATTTTCACCGCTCGTCTTTTTATTTTCTGATGCATCGGCCTACATTGTGTTTATGATTTATGGTGTCTTTTTTTTTTGCAGCGACATTTATTAATCTATTTTCCAATCTTTTCTTTTTTAATTAACACAATCATTACGATATAACCTTTTACAGGATATTGTCGTGATGCAGGTTTTTCTGTTGTTTTCCCTGATATAATATTAGCTATGAACTCACGTTTTATTTAATGAAAAGAAGACATCGTGTAGGTGTAAAACAATTGCCAGGTGTTCTTTTCATAGAAGTCATCAATGCCTTATCTGTGGTCCACTTATCCTGTCTGGCAGGTGAGACTTAAGACACGTTTATTAGAGGAACGCGGAGTTGGGGGATGAGACTGGTTGATAAAGAGAGGGAAAGAAACGTCGAGCAATAACGGGGAGCAAGCTAGTTAAGTAGCATGATAGACAGATAAAGTTAGAGAGATGGAATGAAGGAGTGGGGGAGGGAGAGAGAGAGAGAGAGAGAGAGAGAGAGAGAGAGAGAGAGAGAGAGAGAGAGAGAGAGAGAGAGAGAGAGAGAGAGAGAGAGAGAGCATTGTCTTGGTATTGCCAGTCCAATCCAATCATTGGAAAGGTTAACTAAATCACTTTAATCCACAGACGATTTTAAATTTATAAGAGAGAGATAAATTGGCTTAAAAGAGTTGTCATTAGCGTCCCGTCCCTTGCAAAACTTATGAAAAAAAAAAACAAAACAAAAATGTTCACAGGCTAATCTAAATGTATCAATAGAATTAATCATTTAATATATGTCTGACTCTCGTCAAATGCCAATATTTATTACATATTGTATTATTGGGAGGAGCAGTTCCACAATTAAATTGTCGAGGTATAACGTTTTTATCCATTTCTTGAACATTATTTTTATCAACATGGCTTAAAGAAGGAAGATGGTAACCTGTATGAGGGCACTGCCAGGCGTACCTCAAAGTCAAAAGTAACGTGTGTTTTGGTTGATTTTGGAATCTGCACTGTGACTGGTCAGTTGCCCAACTCCTTTAACGAGCTCCTCGTCACCTACACCAAGGAGAACCAGATAGAACAGCACAACAAGCTAGACCTTCCACAGTTTCCAGCATATGCAGCCATAGTTTAAGATGTGAAGTCTGCTGACATTTGTTGTTAGGTTTGTGTTGAAATTTATTCCAAATTCAATCCTTATGAACAATAGTATTTTGACTTAAGTATTCAAAATATTCAATTTATATGTTACCTGTGCGAATGCATAATTTGCAAAGAAATTTGATATCAACGTTATGAATGACAAAGAGCCTTTTTTATGCATAACAATCAATGAATGCCTTGTTAATGTTACAATAATACGCCTGTGTCATGCAGGGATGTTTTGTTTCAGATGAGAAGTCTTGTAATTTAGTGTAAACTCTTATTGTATCTCTTAAATAACAGTATTTAGATTCATGCCTCCATTTTCATAGCTAAAAGATTCCTGAACATATGTCCATGTCCCCTAAGTTTCAAATCTAGTATCTTCAGAATACACTGATTGCCACATTTACTGAAAGAAACATCAATAACGTTTTGCCCAAAATTTTCATAAAAGCTACTATGGCTCTTATGCTAGTTATTTATAATTTTATGTTGTTATTTAGGCAAAATTCTTTATTTTTAGATAAAGCTCACATGTAAAGTCCAAGAATATCTTTGTGTAAAAATCTAATGTTGCTATTATTTTACTGTCTAGTGTAAGTAATTTTTCCAAATTGTACCTAGCTTCCGCTAATCATTTAGGCTGCTTGCTTAAAAGAGCATTTAAAAGAAAGTTTCTTAAAAAAAAATAGATATTAGTCAGCTGTCATAAACCTTGAATCAAAAGATAACAATGATAATCATTTTGTTTTCAAAGAGTTCTAATTCACCTTCAAAGTCTACATAAAATAAACATTTATACACCAAGACCATCACCCCATATATAGAGTTGGCCATAAGGTGTGATAATAACAATTGGTAAAGGTTGTTCTTGATGGACACAATCAAAATCATTTGAAACTGCTGAAGTTAGGACACAATTATCGTTTCTGAGGCACCAGATAAACAGTTAATTACACAAGCATAAAGCCTTTCTTTATCATAGAAAACTACTGTATTTGGTAAGAATGATGTAGAAGATAAATTTTCATCCGCATAAAAGACAAGTTTAGCACAAACTGCACCAGTAACTCCATCTAAAAAAACAAAAAAACAAATGTATCCCATATGAATATTTGAAAAACAATTAACTGATCATTGGGTTGTACAAGGCAATTATGGAAACAGGCTACTTTTTTAAAGACACAAAATTTAATACTTTCAGTCATTCAAACAAAAAATTCCTTTAAAAATATCAGAAACACTCTAAAAGTTCATTTTCTTTATTTTGACTTCATAACAATAGTAAAGGTACCTTTAAAAATTATAAACAATGGAAATTGTAGTTAGCTTGCTGATTTGTAAGTAATTAGCTATGTAAGATTTTAGAGATAAACTCGGATAAAACTATTACTTCTTGCTCGTGTTGACTGTCGCTGAATTAATTTCTTGTCCACTACAGGAGAATTTGATTCAAAGAAAGTCATAGTCAATGCAAAGAGGTTGGTTTAAGTAAAAGTGTAATTTCAATGCACCAACTATGTTTTCATTAAAGAAGGGGCTACAAATGACTTCTTCAAACACTGAAGCAATCTGCAACAGAATAGTTTTTTTTACACCAAAAAGCAGTTAGTCTTTGAGATGAGGTAAAAATACCATGAATTTTCTAGCGTTTCCTATGAAAAAAAGGAGCTACAAATTTCTTTTAATCCTTAGAGTGATTATCACAGCTCAACCTAGTTAGTCCTTGATATCTTTGATATGAAAAACAGAAACCTTAAAATATTATCTAGGATCTTCTTGCTTTACCAAGTCACTAGATCAAGAACATGATTACCTTTTCTTTTTCATAAAAAAATTACATTCAATAATGGGGGATTTTTTGCACTTGCTCTAAAAATGTGAAGATATATCAAACCTTTCAACTATCAATGAACCAGGTCTGGAAGTAAAAAAGGAGCTAGATCAGTGCTTCATTGACTACACCAAGGCATTTGATTGAGTGTGTAACAATGGTATAATCAAACAAAACCCTTGAAAATAGATGGAAAGGATCTACAAGTGCAACAACATGCACTGGGAAAAGACAGCAGCAATGTAAGCTGATGGGGAAATCAGCTCATTACAAAAATCAAGTGTAATGTCAGACAAGGATGTGTGCTTTCCCCAGACCTCTTCTCTCTCTACAAAGAAACATTAAAAGACACCCAGGAATGAAAGTAGGAAAGCACAACATAAAAACTTGAGATACGCTGATGACACTGTATTAATTGCAGAAAATATAGAAGACACGTAAAAATTTTTTGGACATAGATGAAGAACAAAGCAGAAAGGATTGTAATTAAAAAGCAAAAAGACAGAAGTAATGGTCCTCAGTCAAAATAAAGAGTGTTCACAGATCAACATCTTTATCATTGGGAATTATCTCAAACAAAGGGATAAGTTCAAATACTTGGATACTTTAATATTAAGTGCTGGTCAAACACCACTGAAATTGCATTAAGAATAGCCCAAGCAAATAAAAAGTTTCCACAAAATGAAATCAATACTAACATATAACCACATCTCGATTCACACAAGAAGAAGAGCGTTGATGTGCTAAATTGAACCTATTCTGAGGTATAGATGCGAGGTGTCGACAATTTCAAAACAGTTAAAAAACTGTAGGCGACAGAAATGTGGTTCCAACGGAGAACGCGAAAAATCTCATGGACTACAAAGAAACCAAACGAAATAGTGTTATGAGAAAACAACACTAGATCACTCATAGATTAATTACACAAGTGCCAAGCAATCTTTTTGGAGATGTGATGACAAGAGTGACACTAGATCATCTTGTGGCAACTGGAATGATTGAAAAGAAAACACAGAAGGGGAAAACAGTGTGAAAACATATTTGATGGCCTAACAAGAAAGGATTGGAATTGAATAGCAAAACGACAAAAGTAATGGTTGTCAGTCGAAAAAAGAGTGTCCACAGCTCAACATCTTTATCATCCTGAATCAACTCAAGATAAGGGATCAATTCAAATACTTGGGTATTTTAATATCAAGTGATAGACGCAACAACACAGAAATTGCATCAAGAATAGCGCAAGCAAAAAGTTTTCAGAGAATGAAATTAATGCTAAAAAATAACAACATCTCAATTCACACAATAAAAACTGGTGACAATAGAAATGTGGTTCCTGCGCAGAATGCTACAAATGTGATGAACTGCAAAGAAATCAAACAAAACAGTGTTTCAAAAGGGCAGCACAAGATCACTCATAAATAGAGTATGTAGACATCAAGCAACCTTTTTTGAACATGTGATGAGAAGAGAGAAACTAGGTCATCTTGTGATAACTTGAATGATTGAAGGAAAACACAGCAGGGAATAGCAGCGAGTGAAGATGTTTGATGGCCTAACAAAGTGATTCAAAGCAGGACGAGTGATAGATGTACTGAAAGCGACAAGGGATATAGATGCGTGAAAGATCATGATCGTATATGCTAAAGAGCATGGCACCTGATTGATTGACTGATATCAACTGATCATTAAAGACTCATGCCTACCTTATGGATTCTACTCAGGTAAAACTTCAGTCCAAGAAATCAATGTCATTTTAAAACCACAAAGGTGAAATTCTAAGGAAACCTGCCTACAACCCTTCTGTAACTTATCCAGTCAAAACAGCTTAGGAAAGACAGACCACATGGTTAGATTTTCCTTCGCATACCTTTACACAAATCTAGTTTTGCTTATCAACTCTGTTCACATAGCTTTTGACAAAAGGATTAAACTTAGCCAAAGAGCTCAATTTTACTCAAAACAACTTGGCAAATTTTGTTAAGCTATGAAGAGAGAGATTTTTGCAAGCTCTTCATAAGAAGGGAAATCACAAATCCATTTCCCAGCAAGTTTTCCTCTAGACTCCAAGACAGCAGCCTTATCATCTTACATAATCACATTCTCAGTCGATACAATGAAGTGTTGATGCTCTACAGCCTTGAGGCTTTCCCCTGCAGCTTCCTCTGATGTCCAGCATTCGTCTAGACTCAAAGAGAGCAGCCTCATCATCTTATTTGGATCACATTCTTAGGCCAGACAGGCATTGATCCTCTCCAGCCTTGAGGCTTTCCCCTGCAGCTTTCTCTGTTGTGATTACTGTCCACCTTCGCCCACTTTAATGCTTGAGTTTGTTGAGCCAAGAAGAGCCAAATCATTAAGACATTTTTTCCCCATTCAGGGACCTGGAAATACACAAAAATAGTACTATCATGAGAGCTGCGTTAATAGAATAACAAGATGTAAAAAAATAAATAAATAAATACTTGATGAACTAAAAGCCCAATTTTTTTTTGCTTTGAAGTGTCTTTCCTCTATCAAAACTAAAAAAAGGAATCACTTGAAACACCTTATAGAGCTGTTACTAAACCTATCTTACCACAATTCTCATTGTTGAGGCAGTCTTACAATTATATTTTATGTCATAATGACAGTTTTCACACTGAAATGCAACATGTTTATGTTTCAGTAGTATATTTAGTATACAGTTAAACTGTCAATGGCACATATTACTGTTTTACTTTACTTATAATTTTTTTCTCATCTGCTACACGACACTTTTCAAAGTTGCCAATTGGTGTTTAATTTTTTGTCCAATTTTATCTGGGTAATTACTTTTTTAAGCTTTAAGGAACCCTCCACTTGCCTTTTCCATTTTTACCAAAAGAAGTCTGCATCTTTTAAGGATTAAAACTCACTGGTTGGCCACCTGCCTCAGATCCTTCGCAGTTAGATTGGACAGCCTGTCTCTAATTGCTTGTCACATATTATCAGAAAAGTTATGCACAAACAGTGTCTGATTTCTGCTGCTGAGAGGAACAGGCTGGTCATGTTAAAAAAGAAAAAAAAAGAATAAAGCAATAAGAAACTGTAAAGCAGAACAAGGAGACTTTGGCATAAAACACAACAGTAACACCATGACAATAACATAGAATGCATTATATTATTAAGAAAACAGAATGGAATTATTTTTCCACCTTGGCAATTTGAATATAGTAAACATTGATGATCAAGCAAACAATATTTTCTGTCAGACGCAGGATACACATTGTGGACTTATATGGACAGAGGAACTTGTCGTGAAGAAAAACAAATTGACTTGGGCTTTCTGTCACTGTCAGTCACCCATTTAATGCTTATTAGAAAAAAAAGCGAGCTAGAAGATCTCTACAAAAAAAATATAAAGTAAGCCCATTGAAATGACTGAAACTTTAGAAAGACTTTGAGTTATGTTTCCTGCACATCTTTCACTGAAAGCTCCCCATTCACTGCACACTGCATACAATGCTCAAACATGTCCAATGTACCAACATTTTGTGGGTTGCAGTAGAAGAAGAAACTAAACACTCCTGGTGACATCAGCACCCACTGCTGGCAGGAGCCACTTCTCTCTCGGCAGAAAGATAAAGTGTCAAGTTTATTTTCACAAAGACTATACTGACTTAAAAACTTTGTTGTTGTACATCTCCATCATAGTAATAAACATATATATTTTTTGGTGTAATTTAAGTCAAGTTAACATATTAACATTCAAGGCAAGAAGATTTCAAAGATAATATTTACCTAACTTCCTTACCATTTGATTCTAAAGCAGATACAGCCATAATCCAAGAAACAAATTCTTCATCTCTCAAACCATATTTCTCAGACATCTAATACTCTTGGATGGCATGCATCATATGTTGTCTTTTTGTTATAACAGAACTAAATGCATTTAATAACTTTTTGGGATCTTCATTTTATCCAGTAAAGAAAGTTCCTTTTCATAAAATAATCTATCTGGTAGCTCAAATCAAGCTCAATCAGTTTCATTGCATTCCGGTTTTATATTTATCTATTCTACATAAGTTTTACAGAAGAATGACCAAAAAACCCATTCTATGAATCTGACCAAACATCTCTGTGAAAAAACAATCTGGACATGAAACTTGTTAGGGCTTTTAGTTTGAAAAAAAAAGAAAGGTGAAAAGTTGCTACATTCGAATAAAAATAATTGGTTTTCAGCTTGGATCACTAAACAACTTATATACATGTATATATATCTTGGTCTGCTGTTAAAACAAGTGAGGGTATCTGGAATCTAAATCTCCTTAGCGGGCTCATTTATATACATATATTTCACAATATTCTAATTGTTTGTCACATTGTTTTTATAATAAATAGGTATTTTTGTTTGCTTTCTTTTTTTTTTTTTGGTAGACTTACAAAGCAAAACTAATACTAATGTTTTTTTCTTCTCCTTCAGTTTACAAATATGACCAACTAGCTTTTATTTCAAACAAAATGTTTCATCCACAACATAGTGCATTAGACATCCAAATTTTTTTTCACCTCTTTCTTGTTTGATATAGCCCAATCACAAAAAAATGAGATCATACACCTTTTTGCATATATCAAACTTTAGCCCTATGTGAGCGAAAACTAACAAGAAAACACCCTTACCTCAGCCACCAGTGATGATTTAGATATAAAGCTAGATGAGATTTACAACTTGCATATTGTGCACAATTTAATCCAAAAGCTGTGTTCTTGAAGGTCATCCATTAACAAGAGCCAGCAATATAAGCTTCAGACTTCTTTATGTTTCAAGTGCAAGAAAAAAAGAAAACTAGAATAAAAACTTACTGAGCATAGCCACTGAGTGTGTCGATTTCACAGCAGAAAATACTGAGCCACAAAGTTTACCGAGAATGTCAGATGGTAATAGATTTTGTGAGATGAAGCCTTTCTCTCTTCCCGCCTGATGTGATTAAAATAATAAGAACAATATTAACAGTGGTAAAAGATTAATAATAATAATAATAATAATAATAATAATAATAATAATAATAATAATAATAATAATAATAATAATAATAATAATAATAATAATAATAATAATAATAATAATAATAATAATAATAATAGAAATAGTAATAATACTAATAACAACAACAACAATAATAATAATAATAATAATAATAATAATAGAAATAGTAATAATAATAATAACAATAATAATAATAATAAAAATAAAAATAATAATAATAATAACAACAGCAACAATAATAATCATAATGATTTTAATGTCAATTATATAATATACAAAGGGATAAAAATACCATTACTTAGACCTTGGAATTTTTTACCCAAGACAATCTCTATATTACACTAGAATACCATCCACACAAAACAATATTTGTAATACAAACACAAGAAAAAATAACTTTTTTGAATGGTCAAAGAAACCTAAGCATGGAAATCTTTTAATAATCTATGGATGATGTCCCTTTGACAACTCTTTAGAAATCTGAAATCCTCATCCTGAATTTGATTTCTATTTTTGTCTAGTTGGCATTTCTTACATCTGACATTCTAGAGTAAAACTAAATAGCCATTCACAAGTCTAACTTTCAAAATTACCATAAAAGAGATGCAGTGAGGCTAAATAATAGTTCAAACTGATGCGGAATATTTGGGTGAAAAGTAGCTGCTTGCTACACAAGAAAAGGAATCAAGCAATACAATCGATCAAAAACAAAAAGTTAAAAAAAGGAGATACAAAATTGAGAGATTAATTGCTATGCAATCATTTTTCATTGCAAGTAGCATACCATAGTGTTGACATAAAAGAAAACAATGGCAATTTAGTAGGTGAAAACTACACAAGATACCTTCTATGCCAAACGAAATAAATGAAGGAAATCCACTCCAAACCACTAAAAATAAAAAATTCTGCTCAGCGCACTGCATTTGATTGGTTATGACTCGCCATTTTTTAAGGACCAAGCACTGCATTTGATTGGTTAAACTCGCCATTTTTTAAGGACCAAAACTCACAGGTTGCCCACTTGCCTCAGGTCCTCCACAGTCCGATTCGACAGCCTGTCTCTGTTTATATGTTGTATGTTGTCAGGAAAATTAAGCACAAACTGTGTCTGACCTCTGCTGCCGAGCGGAACAGGCTTTAATGCTTTAAAAAAAGAATATAGTAATAAGAAACTTCGAAGTGGAAAATGGAGACTTTGGCATAAAACACAACTACGATATCATGACAATAATATAGAATGCATCATATTATGAAGAAAACAGAGTAGGATTTTTTTTATCCCACTTTGACTCTTGTCAATTAGACATAGTGGACATTCATGACCAAGCAAACAATATTTCTATCCGAGTGCTGGTTACATATATTGGAGACTTACACTGTCAGAGGTACTTTTCTTGATGAAAAACAAAATTACAAATTGACTTGGGATTTCTGTCATTGTCAGCCACTCATATGATACTTATAAAAAAAAGAAACAAGTTAGAAGAACTCTAAGAGAAAAATATAAAATTAGCCCATTAAATGGACCAGTAAACCCGTCGACCTTAAATAGACTTCACATCTTTCATTGAAAGCTCTCCAGTAACAGCCGACTGCATGCAACTCTGAAACGCAGCCAATGTACAAACGCTCTGTGGGTAGCAGTAGGAGAAGAAACCAAAACAAACCTGGTGACATCAGCACCCCTGCAGGAGCGGAAATACAAAGTAGATGTTTTTTTCAAAAAGGCTAAGATACAACTTTTCTGTTTCTCAAACTTTACATCTTAGACATCTGATACTTTTGGATGATATGCATCATAAAAATTACATATTGGCCATTTTCAATATTTCAATTATTTGTCACATTTCTTTTTTTGTAGACTCACAAAGCAAAACTTGTACTGATATCTTTTTAACTTCTAATTCAGTTTTCAAATAAGATCTATTAGTTTTATTTTTGAACAAAAATGTATCATCTACATTAAGACATTAGACTGCCAAACAAATTTGTCTCCTTGCTGCTTGATATAGCCCATTCCCCCAAAAAATGTGTTCTTTTGCTTTTTTGCACATCAAACTTTAGCAAGATAAAAAGAAAACTGGAATAAAAACTTACAGAGCATAGCTGTGGTGTGAGTGGATTTCACAGCAGGAAAACACTGAGCCACAAAATTCACCAAGAATGTCAGCTGGTAATAGATATAGTGAGATGAAACCTTTATCTCTTCCCACCTGATGATGATAAAAATAATCATAATAACAATGTCAATAATAATAATAATAATAATAATAATAATAATAATAATAATAATAATGATAATAATAATAATAGTAATAATGATAATAATAACAGTATTAATAGTAATAACAATAATCACAATGATAATGATTTTAATAACAATTATACGATATACAAAGGGATGAAAACACCATTACTGAACGCTTGGAATATTTTACACAAGACAATCTCTATATTACAAAGGAATACTATGCCCACGAGACAGTCATTGTAATAAAAGCACACAACAAAATAACTTTCTGGGAAAGTCAAAGAAACTTAAGCATGGAAATTTTTTAATAATCTATGATTTATGTCCCTTTGAATCTAATGCCCTAATCCTGAATTTATTTTCAGTTTTGGTCTAGTTGGCATATCTTACATTACATCTGACATTCTAGGGTAAACTTAAACTTAAGGTGCTGAAGCTGTACAAGGCTTGAATAATTCTTGAAATAAAAGAAGCCTTTAGACAAGTGCTTACATCTTGATAATTGAAACAACTTTGGCTATTTTGAGGCAAACATGGTTTCAACTAATTTTTTTTTCTCAAATTCAATTGTAAGAAAAGTTTCTGGCCTCAGGTACTCATCACTGTATTAAATGAAAACCATAAAAAAGTTGATGGTTGTAAGTGAAAATGTTCCTTGTTTTTTTTTTTTCAGCAAAGCAGAGCTACACTTGACCACAAATGTTCTATATCCTTTAACATCTCCCAACAGCTGAGTCTTACACAGGGAACTGAAACTTTATTTTTTTTTATCTTCACATTCATACAAAAAGAACAAACAGCTGCAAAAGCTTTATTTTGAAAACTTTTTATCAGAAATGAAGCGCTTGTAAATAAAATAATGTGCACCAGTAATTAAATAAGCCAACATTAACTTTATGATCACAGAATGTTTGTAATTTGATATAGCTCATCCACAACATGGTGATCTGAGTCTGAGATATTAACCAACTTTGTCTCTTTTCTAAATACTTACTCTGATATAAGAAAGTTAAAAGCCACTGGACCCTGCTTTTCTAGTCTCCTGCCAGTGGGTCAGGGGCGCAGCTTATAATCATGCTTTGATCGCTGAGAAAAAAAAAATAAGAAAAGATTTTCAATTTATAGAAAAATACACATGTGATACTAATATGAAAAAGCCCAAACAGAAACAACCACAGTGTTAATATATATAAATAAAATAAATTTTTTTCAGTTTGAGCATGATGTGAAAAGACACATTTCACTATAAGAAGTGCTTTGCTTCTTATCATATAATGTGAGGAAAAGCCTTAAAAATTGCATTTTGAAAGCGACATACTTGTATAAAATGTAGCATTTGATTTTAATATGCAAACATATTCCTGAGACAACCAAGCTATTCCTGAGCACAATTTACGAAAAAAAAAACAGCAGAGTCTGTTAAAGTATATCTGACACATATTGATGAAAAAAATTTCCCTTTTGCAATCAAATAGTACGACTGAGGGAACAAAAGTCAAACTCTCTACGTCTTTTGTAAATCATATGGCTGACATAAATGCTTCAAGCTGGAAATATCACAAACTGAGTTGAGAATAGACACTCAATAGAAAAAATAAACTACAAAATGTAATCAGTTTCCACAGAAAAATAAAATGCAATTGAATACCATTATAAGTTTTGTTATTATTCTTTATTCTCCTGGCAGTGAGGACAATTTGAGCTATATAAAGAAGATCTTTACCTTACTTCTACTGCCCTTATCTTTTAATTTTTGTTTCTTTACCCACCAGCCTCTGATTCCTATTTTTGAATCAATCAGTACAAATATCTAAAAATCTAGATTAGTGCCCTTACAGGTTTCTTCCAGCACAGCTCTAGAGGTTCTCCCACACTGGGCTCAACCTGAATGAACTCAACCAGGCTGCTGTCTATAAACTCCATATGATATTCCAGAGGCAAGTGGCCGTAGGTGGAAAATCTGATAAAAGAAACAAATATGGCTTGAAATAATTATAGAAAAAAAATTCATCACATCATCTGATCAGGTTTCTGGAAGCAGCTGGAGGTTATAAATAGTGAACTAAAGGATCGCAGGTTAACAACCTTGCTATGTCCTTCTTTGTTTTCAGTCTTACAAAGGGCTTCAGTTTTGAACTGTCCATTCCACTATGTTATTCTAATCATCTCCTTTTCTGCAAGTCTTTCCTTCCCCCTCATTGTTCCAACCCTTCAAAGATCACTTTGCCAGCATGTACTCATCAATCTTTATTCATTTGGTATTTCTTTCACCGTACTAAGAAAATCTTCAATTGACATAATTGCTTGAGATATTTTATTCCTAACCTCCCTATTTCTTACCCCGTTTCTGCAGGAGATGTCGCAAAATTTTGAAGGTACCGGTATCTCACTTCTGTCCATTTTTCACTAGTATACAGAAAGATTGAAAATGGTTGAATTTACATAACTTTTGAACATCTTGATAAGTTATTACCTGTGGTTATTATGTATCTTGTTTCATCCTCAACCACTCAAAAAATTAGAAAACGTATAAGTAAATTGTCTGAAGCTTTTCAGACTGATAATCACGTGTAAGGAAATTGTCTGAGCTTTTCAGACTGAGACAATAAGAGAAAAAAAATAGTGAACCAAACTAAGAACCTGGCATTGCCGGGAAGATAGCACTTAGCACGGGCATCCTGCAGCTGCTGGTGGGTGAGGATGGTAGTGTCGGCCAGATGTCCTCTGGACAAAACGCTGTAGGTGTGGCTCGGCAGCAGCTTATTCTTGGCCTCCTACATATTAGACTCTCAGGGCTGGATTGGGGAGATAAAGAAGCTGAAAAAAAAAGTCAGGCATAGAACTCAAAATCATGATATTAGGGCTAATGCAAACAAACATCTGTACATCTCACACATTGATTCAGCTCTCTTTCCAGTGGGCAAAAAGTTGCATCCATATATAAACTGACATTAAATTCTTGAAGTCCTGCTCATTCTGCTGTCTGGCCTACTTCAAAATTTGACAATCTGTAACAAACACAATTTTTATCTGTAACAAGAGACAAAATTCTGTAATATCCCACCAATGGAATAAAAAAAAACCCTGACAAAAACAGAGATTGTTCATTTGCAAATTATCATGGCTTACACTGTCTATTTCAGATGGGGTCAAAAAGCTAAACATTTTTCTGGGGCCTGCCTTGATTGAATGGGGCCAATCTGACAACCCTGCTACTTGGGACAAAGATTAGCTTTGGCCATGGGCATTATTACCCAAGAGCCCTTAAACAGGTAGAGCAAAACCGGAGGGAAACCAAAGACAGAAATGAAAGAAAAAATTTAATTTCAACTTCCGTGTCTCAGTTGAGAATCTCATTGAGAGGATTTTTTTCTAAATGTATAAAAAAGTAGATGTATTTCACACAAAAATTTGTAACATCTATCATTTTTCTGTAACCCTGTAACACGTGTATTTTTTCTGAAACGTTTACGGACTTTTCTTAACAGAAGGCAAGTCTGATTCTGGCCAGATAATACAGCTTACAGCTATAAAATTTTTCTCCAGCCTTTTAAAATCTTACGCAATTCTTAAAAATGTTATCCTGACAATCCATGTAGATTTGAACCTGTGTATGAATCAAAATAGATTTGAACCTGTGTGTCCACCAATTCCAAGGATAATTACCTGTCAAAACAGTCATGCAAGTTGTCATAGACTCACTGAGCATCTTGAAGAAAGGATCTTATAACGTTACAGGAAACGTTTCTGATCCACAGAATACAATATGCTTCAAGATATGAGGGCCGCCAGTGCTGTCCTTTGTGCAAAAACAATGTAAAGAAAAACAATATCAAACAAAGCCTAATAGCCTTGCTTTAAAAAATATGTCCACAGAAAAAAAAAAATTTTTAATAGATCCTTTAATGTCAATGATATATACTGGACTGCCATATTTCATATAATCTGCAAATTACATCATGCTATATTACAGGCCACATATAATTCAATCTTTAAATCCCATACCTCTGAATGGAGAGGAGAAAGGATGTTAAGTTTTAAATTTCAACGAGCATTTCCTAATGGTTTCAAATCTTTATTTACTCATTTAGAATGTAAATACTATGTGCAAAAATAACAATTTTTTTAAAGAGGGGATATAACAATAATAAAAATTACAATTTTACAGAGCATCATAAAGTCATTGCAACAAACTTTTCTCTTCACTGTAAAGATTTGTTTCAGCAATAGTGTCACTGCAGCCTAAAAGAAGAAATCAAAATTGTTTCCATTCATTGGCTTAGAGTAGAGCAGAGAACCTCATTTTCCTTGTTCTAGTCAGTGGCCCCTTCACTCTCAGAGTCAGGGATAAGTAAAAGCTTGGTTTTTTTAAACTAAAATAAGGCAACAATATTGCTGCTTCATTGAAGGCATTTTCTGATCTTGCCTTTTACACTAGAGTCACTTGCATGAATTTTTTCTCTATTAGTACTACTGCCAAATGAATAAGTGTTAGTTTTGATGACAAAGGGGGTGTGTAAGGGGATTTTCTCTTTCAAAATATTTGATGCTAGAAAGCCTACTACAACTTAGCTTATACTTAACTGTCTGAATAGCACTGAGCATGGTGATATTCAAAATAGCTGTTTGTATAGTATTATTTTTGACATAACCAAAACTGTGCTCTCTACTTGAGCTCCATGAAAAATAGTGACTAGAGCCTTAGCAACCCTACACAGTGTTGCATATTTCTTATTCATTATCTCTGCTGTCCACCTGTTATCAATAATCTGACTCCTTGAAACTTTTTTGACCAAAGCCTCTTCTGTTCTAACCAGCTGTTGAAGTGCCATGGTAAGAGCTGGCTCCTGGATCTCAAACCATGCAATAATAGACAAATTTGGTGAGATTTTCATACGGTTATAGTTTGGGAAATAATACAATACTAGTGGCTGAATGTTTAATGTCTGACTAAATTAATAAAGAAATCCATTCTTAACCAAAAAAAAGTTATGCTAAAAGTACAGCATTTGATTGGTTGATTCGTTATTTTTTAAGGATCAAAACTCACAGGTCGGCCACCTGCCTCAGATTTTCTGCAGTCAGATTGAACAGCCTGTCTCTGTTGTATATTGTATGTTGACAGGAAAATCATGCACACACAGTGTCAGACCTCCACTGTAAAGAGTAACAGGCTTGTCATGCATGTTAAAAAAAAAAAGAATAAAGCAATAAGAAACATTAAAGTGGAAAATGGAAGCTTTGGTATAAAATAGAACTGTAATATCATGACAATAATGTATAAAGCTTCATATTATTAAGAAAACAGAAAAGAATTTTTTTTCCACTTTGACTCTTGTCAATTACACATAGTGGACATCCATGACCAAGCAAACAACATTTTCTGTCAGAGATGCAGGTTATTTATTGGAGACTTACATCATTTTCAGAAATACTTTTCTTGAAGAAACACAAAATTACAAATTGACTTGCGATTTCTGTCATTGTCAGCCACTCATTTGATACTTATCAGAGAAAAAACAAGCTAGAAGAACTCTAAGAGAATAATATAAAATTAGCCTATTAAATAGACTGGTAAACAACTGAACCTCAAATAGATTCCACATCTTTCACTGAAAGTTCTCCAGTCAAAGCACACTGCATGCAACGCTGAAACGCGTCTAATGTTCTAACACTCTCTGGGCAGCAGTAGGACAAGAAACTAAACACACCTCGTACAATCAGCACCCCACTCCTGCAGAAGCCACCTTTCTCTCTGCGGAAATCTAAAGCAGATGTTTTTTTCAAAAAGGCTAGTCTCACATGAAAATTTTGTTGTGCAACAGCTGCCTCAAAGTAAAAATACATATATTTTTGGGGGGTTACTTAAGTCAAAGCAAATCCATTTCCATTTTTTTTAAAAATTAAAAAATTCCAAAGATAAGCTTTATGGAACTACCATATCATTTAAGTCTAGAGCAGGTGCAGCCATTATCTTAGATACAACTTTTCTGTTTCTCAAACATAACATTTCAGACATCTGATACTTTTAGGTGATATGCATCATAAAATTATATATTGACCTTTTAAATACTTTAATTATTTGTCACACTTTGTTTTTATAACTAATCAGTATTTCTATTTTTTTTTGTAGACTCACAAAGCAAAACTTGTGCTAATATCTTTATAAATTCTTCTTCAGTTTTAAAATAAGACCTAATAGTTTCATTTTCAAACAAAAAAGTATCATTTACATTAAGGCATTAGACTGCCAAAAGTATTTTGTCTATTTGTTGTTTGATATAGCCCATTCCCCCAAAAATGTGATCTTTTAACTTTTTCCACACCACGCTTTAGCCTGTGGTGAGCAAAACCAAACTGAAAAGATGATCCCCTTAACTCACCCACCAGCTGTGATTTAGGGATGAAGCTCAATGAGATTTAGAGTTTGTAAACTGTTTTGGATTCAATCCTAAAGCTGTGATCTTGCATTCCCGGTGCAAGACAAAAAGAAAACTGGAATAAAAACTTACAGAGCATAACCGTAGTGTGTGTGGATTTCACAGCAGGAAGACACTGAGCCACAAAAGTCACTGTGAACGTCAGCTGGCAATAAGTTTAGTGATATGAAACCTTTATCTCTTTCCATCTGATGGTGATAAAAATAATCAAAATAACAATATTAATAATAATAATAATAATAATAATAATAATAATAATAATAATAATAATAATAATAATAATAATAATAATAATAATAATAATAATAATAATTTCAATAACAATTATACAACAAACAAAGAGAATAAAAAATATCATTTCTTGGCCCGTTGAATGTTTTAAACAATCAGTATAATCTCTATATTACAGTAGAATACCATCCACACAAAACAATATTTGTAAAAAAGCACACAAAAAAATAAATTTTTGGGGAGGTTAAAGAAACTTAAGCATGGAAATCTTTTAATAATCTATTGATGAAGTCCTTTTGACAACTCCTTAGAAATCTGAAACCCTTGTCTTGAATTTAGTTTCCAGATTTTTGTCTAGTTGGCATATTTTACATCTGACAATCTTAGGTAAACTGATTAGTTATCCAAGAGGCTAACTGATAGAAGTGCCATAAAAGAGATGCAGTGAGGTCAAACTGATCCACAGCATTTTGGTGAAAAGCAGCTGCCTGCTACACAAAAAAAGAATCAGGTGATACAGTTGATTTAAACAAAGGAGATTCATAATTGAGAGATTACATTAATATACAATTATTTTTCATTCCAAGTAGCAAACGACAATGCTGAAACAAAAAAAAATATTGACAATTTAGTACATGAAACTGCTTCCAGATAGAGATGACCAAGTGGCAAAGGCAAATTTTGTGTAGATTAATTAAAATGTTTCACTGCATTCTCTGCTGATGATTCAGCTTGAACAGGTTTGAGATATTGTGAATTTGTTCATATCTCATCTGCCTAGTAGAAATATAACTGAGTATAATGTTATCAACCCAAGATAACTCTTTTTGCTCTGATCCTAATACAGTTAACTTAGTAGGAATAGATCATCATCAAACGAAAAATAATAATAATAAAAAAATAATACTAATAATTAAAAATTATTAATAATAATCACAATGATCATGCTGCGCTGCTGCTGATAATAATAATAATAATAATAATAATAATAATAATAATAATAATAATAATAATAATAATAATAATAATAATAATAATAATAATAATAATAATAATAATAATAATAATAATAATAATAATAATAATAATAATAATAATAATAATAATAATAATAATAATAATAATAATAATAATAATAATAATAATAATAATAATAATAACAATAATAATAAAAATAATAATAAAGCAAAACGAAAATGATACAGAAATGCTGCCTGGCTGGATAGTGGTTACTTACTTCAAGAAAGACTTGGGATAACTCTGCCTCCCTCTTTATGTTGCCCAGGTAGATTGTGAGCCCGCTGGCAGATCAATCCATGGTAGATGGTGTTGCATTCACAGCTAAACTGAAAAGATAAGAACATGACTGGAATTAAGTATTGTCTGGTTGGTAAATTTGACATTCTTTGGATCCAAGGTTAGTTTATTGAGGCGAAGAGGTAAATTTGACATTCTTTGGATCCAAGGTAAATTTATTGAGGCGAAGAGGTAAATTTGACATTCTTTGGATCCAAGGTCAATTTATTGAGGTGAAGAGGGAAAAAACAGGACTCTGTCAATCCCTCGTCCGAGCTCATTGAATTCGATGTTCACTGTAATATGTTTGGAAGCTGCGCTATCACAAGTGAGTTCAAAATGGACACACAATAGTTGCATCATGAACTACAATAAGTAACAAGTTTACTTTGAAAAAACAAAGACACAATTTGAATATGATTATAAGCTTGATTAATAATCATAGTTTTCATTCTCCTGGCAGTAAGGACAATTTGCACTTCATAAAGAAGATCTTTTTCTTGCTTCTAATTATCTCATCCTTAACGTTTTCTTTTAATAGTTAATGTTCTTGTTTCTCTATCAACCAGTTTCTGGTTCTTATTTATAAATTAATCAGTATAGATATCTAAAAATCTAGATTAGTACCCCTACAGGTTTCTTCCAGCCTGGCTCATGAGGTTCTCCCACACTGGGCTCAATCTGACTGAACTCAACCAGGCTGCTGTCTATAAACTCCATATGAGATTCCAGAGGCAAGTGGCTGTAGGTGGAAAACCTGATGAAAGAAACAAATATTGGAATGAAAAAAATATAGATAAATAAAAAAGTTTTTCACATCATCTTGTCAGGTTACTGGAAGCAGCTGGAGGTAAATTAGTGAACTAAAGAGTCACAGGTTAACAACCCTACTATCTCCTTCTTTGTTTTCAGTATTACAAAGGGATTCAGTTTTAAAATGTCCATTCCACTATGTTATTCTACCCATCTCCTTTGCTGTAAGTCTGTCCTTTCCCCTCATTGTTCCACAGCCTGAAAGATCCCTTTGCAAGCATGTGCTCATCAATCTCCATTCATTTAGTATTTCTTTCATCATGCTTAGAAAATCTTCCATCGACATAATTGCTAAAAAGATTATATTCCTTATCTTCCATTTCTTACACAGTCTCTGCAGGAGATACCACAAGATTTTGAAAGCATCTCATTTCTGTCAATTTTTCACTAGTAAATAGAAAGATTGAAATGATTGAATTTGCATAACATTTGAATTGATAAGTTATTACCTGTGGTTGTAATGTATCTTATTTGATGCTCAATGAGTCAAAAATTAGGATATAGACAAGGAAATTATCTGAAGCTTTTCAGACTGAGACAATGAAAGAAAATAAAAAGATTAAATCAAACCAGGAACCTGGCATTGCTGGGGTTATAGCGCTTAGCTGCTGCTGCTGGTGGGTGAGGCTGGTAGTGTGGGCCGGATTTCCTCTTGACAAGACGCTGTAGGTGTGACTTGGCAGCGGCCGCTCATTCTGGTCCTCCTGCATAATGAGGCTCTCAGGGTTGGAATGGGGAGATAAAGAAGCTACAGAAAAAAAAAGTCAGGCAAAGATCACATATGGCTAATGCGACAAACATCTGTACATCTCACACAACAATCCAGCTCTCTTTCCAGTGGACAAAAAGCTATATCTATATTTATATAAACTGATATTAAATTCTTGAAGTCCTGCTTATTCTGGCTGGAGAAGACTGCTTGAAGCTATTAAATTTTCTCCAAATTTTTAAGTTCTTATGCAATTCTTAAAATTGTTATCCTGAAAATCAAAATAGATTTGAACCTGTGTATGAACCAATTCCAAGCAGTTAATTACCTATCAAAACATTCATCAGTGTTGTCATAGACATACTGAGCATCTTGAAGAAAGGATCTTAGACAGGAATCTTTTCTGATCCACACAGTATGGTGTGCTCCAAGATATGAGAGACACCAGTGCTGTCCATTGGTGTGGTGAAAAATGTAACACTCTAAAGAAAAACAGTACCAATCATGGCCTGAGAGCCTTGATTTATAGAATATGTCCAAAAGATTTAAAAAAAAAACCCTTGGTTTTCTTAGAGATTCTCTAATATTGATGATAATAAATAGTGGATTGCCATGTTTTATATAATCTGCAAATAACTACATCATGCTATATCATATGGCACATATCAACATTCACTATAATACATCACATGCTCATTTGATAAATCTAACTCAATCTTTGGCGACACTTTGTTCACACAATTTTTGAATACTGCATATTGATTCATTCATTTTGCTTGAGCCCTAATAGGTTTTTGTTAATAAATATTCAAATTAATTTAAAATAGTATCACTAATAATACATTATTTTGTTTTATATGAGGAAAAAAAGTTTTGTTTTTTATTTTTTTTTTTTTGCTCAAAATAGATGAGTAAGGCACTTATCGAATGAGCACGATGATGCAATGCAACCTTTAAATCCCAAGCCCCTGAATGGAGAGAGGAAAGGACATCAAGCTTTAAATTTCAAATGGTTTAGAATCCTTATTTATTCATGTAGAATGTAAATACTTTGTGCAAAAACGACTAAATCTTTTTAAAGTGAGGATACAAAAATAAAAATCTCAAATCTACAGAGAATCAAAAAGTCATTGCAACAAACTTTTCTCTCCACTGTCAAGATCTGTTTCAGCAATAGTGTCAGTACAGCCCAAGAAATCAAGTTTGTTACCATTATTCATTGAACTTCTTCATTTTTCTTTAGCAAGTCAAATTTCCTGAACATTAAATTTTAGCATAGCAGGTTACAACTATAATAGTTCATTCTGTCTGGCTGAAGGGAAAAAATACTTTACCAAGAAGTAAAATACCTGAGTATAAATTGTTTTCATCATCTCAAGTCGCGTGAAGATGCTCTGCTCCTGTCTCCATGGGTTAGCATCACAGCTGAAAGGAAAATGTTAGGTACTTCTTACAGTTGAATTAGTTTATTAAAACCTTTGATAGAACTATCTCACAAATCAAACATGTTTGGAAACTTAATGACAATCTCTATAATAATTTCATTGGAAAGAATGAGAGTAAGAGTATTATTCAATGCAATTATGAAATATATTAAATGTGAAAAACGACAGAAAACTCCATCCATGGAAACTGAAAAAAAGGCTTTGCCTAGTACACATCCATTTATAAACAAAAAAAAAAACCTCAATGGTTGTTTTAACCTACGCAGAGCAGCTCTTTAATTTCTCACCAGGTATATACCTTGTTCAGGACATGTGCTAGAGATCTATGTGTAACAAAACGGCTGTGATACAACCAAAATTCTGTCTAGCTTTATCGATGCAGCCAGTTCTCAGCCGGCTTAAGACCATTGAAGTAAGGGCAGCACTGTGTCAAATCTTCCAGGTGAGTCTGCCAAACACCTTCTTGACATTGATAGTGTACTGCAACCTTAAATATTTATTTAGTCTATGCTTATGTACATTGGATTTGCATGTTATTCACACTTACAGTCCATATAGGCCTACAGATTGGATCTGGACTTAGAAATCTAACATATGACCTGGATAGATCTCTTGCTCTTTTTCGCCTCGATCTAGATTTCTCTAGATCTAGATCTAGGTATAGATTAGACTAACAATGGGAAAGAGTTTCTTTTAGGTAGTTATTGTTAGAAATGGCCGACGTGCCGGGGGCCAAAGTATTCGATCCAACACTTTATAAGTGCAAAAAAATACCCCAAAAAGAGGTCTTTGCCGATTCTTGATGACTAACGTAAGTTTAAATCATTTTATAACTAAGTTCCAAGTAGGAAACACACTACAGGGTTGCTACTGCTTCTTCAATGTAAAAAACCATCCG
The DNA here is from genome assembly GCA_033675545.1 of Elysia crispata. Classification (NCBI taxonomy): domain Eukaryota; kingdom Metazoa; phylum Mollusca; class Gastropoda; family Plakobranchidae; genus Elysia; species Elysia crispata. The sequence goes on from JAWDGP010002573.1 coordinate 36,464, forward strand.
TACCTAAAAGGTACTCTTTCTAACAATGAAACAACTTGTTTCTTCTATTACCTTCATCTGAGTGTGGTTTTAATTTTACATAGTCCTCAAAAATGTTTTGTAAAGTTTATTCAACTTGAAAAATAACAAGCACGTGGCCATTTTGGAACGAAACTAGTCAGGGGAAGTCACAATGAAAATAGTTTGGTACACTAGCAGTACTTCTATTAATTATTTCCCTTACTATGCGACAATCGCATAACTAACACAGTTGAAGGTGGGTGGAAAAGATTTACGAATGATTAAATATATGTACTGGGAACTGACAGCAGCGTAGCTAATTGATGAGGAAATCGCGCATTAAAAAATAAAATTAAATCGTTGTGTCAAACAAGGATGTGTGCTTCCCCAAGACCTTTCCTCTGCAGCTGATAATTATGCGAAACGTAGAAGTTTACTCAGGAATTAAAGTAGGGCGGCACAAGGATATGTGTTGCTTCATTTGCTGAGTGCTATTTAATAGATGTTTAAATGTACCTTTATATTTAGCAACGGCAAAAAAGCCCACGACGTTTGTTGGCTGATACGTTATCTGATAAAGCAAGTCTTTTGAAAAATTGAGTTGTGTAACGTTTGGCATTTTGAAGTTATCATACAGACACTGATATTACGTGGTTAAATGTTTCCAGCACAAACTAAGCTACCACAAGCGAGCTTTTGAAGCTGATAGAAGCGACGAAGCTTGAAGATAAATAGGAGCTTTCATTTAATGATAAATAAGTATAAGTGAGAATTATCAGGCTAAATCTTCAGAAAGTGCTCACCATTCGTAGGCCTCAATATGTTCATACTACAAATAATAACAATATTTAACCTTTGTTGAATTCTACCTCCTTCACCCATTGCTGCTTCGCATCGTTTCCTTACAGTGATTTTTAACGGAACTTACCAGCTATTCTCTCTCCTGGAAGCAAGTACAAATAAAGGGTTTGGATCACACAGAGAGGAAAAAACCATGCACGCCCTTATAAATATTGACAGGCCCTACGGAATTCATGGGGATGTTCATGATAACAGGAGTGATTGTCACCATGTTGAAATTCTTCCAGATCTCCACAGTCAAAGCTGATTCAGTTTCTTTCATGCTTTCCCACTCACCTTTTTTTTCCTCTTTATAAAATCTCTCTTAATCATGGGAGATCATCATTTTGTATTTCTACGTAACCAGATAAATTTTTTTGCCTCCTTATATTTTCCGCATGCGTTTTTTTTTTAAGATATGCTGCATAAATCTTTGAAGTCTTTAGTATTATTTCAAAAAAAAAAAAAAAGAAAAATATCCTTAGTCATTCACCTCTGTTTTGTTTTCGTTTCAGCTCTTGGTATTTGTTCAACAGCAGCTTCTGTGATCGCCACTTTGAGCTATACCCATTGTTGGTCCATTTCCTTAGCTTCTCCTAATTTTATTTTGAACAGCCACACGATAGTTCTCTCGTGGGGTCTGTTTTTTTTAGATTTACTTGAATTTAGCAGCCTGAAGCGGATAAAGACACAATTTTCAGAAAGATAAATAACTTGCGCGGCTCTTTGCGATGATGATGATGGGAAGGGATAATGATCATGAGGTAGGTTGTGGTAATAATGGTGATGATGATGGTGGAAGTTATGATGACGACATGAATCTGCTGCTCATTGTGGTTGTGGTGGCGAACGCACCACTTCGGTGACATTGTTGTTCGGATGATGATGATGATGATGATGATGATGATGATGATGATGATGTGTGGGATTGATTTGAGTGGTACTGACACCGAAAATTTTGATGATGGAGTTGGAGATGGCTATGTGATGGTGGCCACAGGAAATTTTTTTTAAATTGAATTAAACAAAGTTATAATCGGGTGGCAAGGCCTTTCACCAAGCCTTATTTTGCGGGCATGCCGGCCAGAGCAGGCGATCTTGCACCCAAGTAATGCAAACATTGGCGAAGTCACGTGGAAAGGTTTTTGTTTTGTTTTGCACCACCGCCCATTACCTTGCACTGTCACCTCAGACCTGAAGGGTGAGCCCGTATAACGTGGATGGCGGTACTTTAACGTTTCATCAGAGAGTGTGGACAGGGACATGGAGTTGGTTTCAGGCACCGCCCATAACCTCACACTGTCACCTCAGACCTGAAGGGTGAGCCCGTATAACGTGGATGGCGGTACTTTAACGTCTCATCAGAGAGTGTGGACATGGACACGGAGTTGGTTTCAGGCACCGCCCATAGCCTTGCACTCTCACCTCAGACCTGGAGGGTGAGCCCGTATAACGTGGATGGCGGTACTTTAACGTCTCATCAGAGAGTGTGGACATGTACATGGAGTTGGTTTCAGGCACCGCCCATAGCCTTACACTCTCACCTCAGACCTGAAGGGTGAGCCCGTGTAATGTGGATGGCGGTACTTTAACGTTTCATCAGAGAGTGTGGACATGTACATGAAGTTTATTTCAGGCAAACCGCCTGTGGAGTGTCTTGGTGGCCACTTTCCGCTGCCAATGCCGCCCTCCCCCACCCCCGTACGTTTTGAACACTCGATGGATTACATCTCTGATTACCCAAAGACTTTCTTATAGAATCTGCGTCACCGCACAATCTCTTTCACTTTCTTACACACATTTGAGGCATGGCCAGTACCATCAGATTCTGTCTAGGCCTGGCGCATCATTGCAAGACTGCATAATTTATAGCCGAGGCCAATTTGACAGGTATCGGGCTCCTAAGGACCCAACGCGACTAGGGGTCATGTGGTCTGTGTAAGCTGCGAGACAAGGTAAACATAGGCTAACTTCTGTCAACGCTTGTTTTACCACCACTCTCTCCATAGGTATTGTTCGTTGTGGGTGCAAAAAAAAACAACAACAACCGCGTAATCCCCACTATGAATGGTGTTCAGCAATAAATTGTAACAATAACAAGAATAATCAACCAGATTTACTATTTCATAGCTTACCAAATAACCTAGTAACTTTTCCATTAACCATGGCATGTTTTAGAATGATAAATTTATAACTAGACCTATTTCTAAATGTTCTCGTTTAAAACCAAGCGATGAGGAGTAAACGACATGGATATTACCGTCATCCTGATCCTACAGCCCTTTTCTCTACAAAATACAAATCTTAAGGACAAGATTTCAGACCGACATAAAGATGAAAAAAATGTATCTAAAGTAAGAGACGAGAGGCAAAGACGAGAGAGAAAAATAAACAGAGACTGAGAGAGAGAGAGAGAGAGAGAGAGAGAGAGAGAGAGAGAGAGAGAGAGAGAGAGAGAGAGAGAGAGAGAGGGGGGGGGAGAGAGGGAAACAATTGCGACGAGCTAAATTATTAGGACTTAACAATTAAACGCCTAGATTTCGAGAAGTTGCAGAAAAGAAGAGGTTTATATCGCGGAAAACAAAACAAAACAAAACAAAACAAAAACAAAAATAAAAAACCCCGTAAAAACTGCGACGTGGAAAATGCAGTTGAACATAGCAATAGTTAAAGTAAATATACAAAACCAAAGAAAACGTCGTTTTTTACTAGAGAGACTTGAGCAAACAGCTAGAGAAACCTATCACAGCAACTCAGATGCGGTTTATATAAAAAAAATACACTGTATTAATCACTAGATTTTCATTTCCCCTTAACACTGTGTAGTTTTTTTTTTCTTTCACCTTTTTCTAATTCTTCATCTTCCAGACTAACTCTCTTTCTCCCTGAAATTCCATCCTGTAGGATATTTCCTTCATGAAGAGCTAGTGGTCCGAAATTGTTTTATTTTTAATTAACGTTATCTCTTACTTGATCTAGGAATAGGTTTATAGTCTCTAGACTCTAGATTTAGTTATAGATCCTAAATCTGTTGCAAACTAGATCCATACCCTACGCACAATTAGTTAAAAAAAAAGTTTAAAAATAATAACCCACCTGCATTTCTTGAGAAATGATAAAATACGAAATTTAGAATTTAGATCTAGATCTCTAGATCTAATTTACTCGTACAAGGCCGTAACAGTATAGATCTAGTCCGAGGAAACAATATTGCTGACGAAGCAGAATCTTGATTCTAGAGTTGATGTAACCGAGCAGACATAGAGAACATGACGTCACAGCTCTGCCGGTCTTCGACATCTGCCTAAAAACGCAAAAGTCCGTCCCTGCGTCGAAATCTATGACGTCATAGTTCTGCCAGTGGGGACATCTACCCCCAAAAGTTACGACGGCATCATATGTGATGCTATGAATTTCCTTTTCTAAATCTTGAGGCGGCCCATACACAATCAAACTTGCTTGACACACATGTTTGATCAAATGTATGACTTGACAGCTTGACGTCTGACTATACCCGATCAAACTTGTTTGTCAAACATTAGTTCGTGCCAAGAGTTTGTAATGGATGGACCAACAGCATTAGCTCTTGCTTAAGACCTCCAAAGACAAACAAAACAAAAAAAGAAAGTGGGCCAAAAATTGGCTGTTGCAGCGCATTCTGAATTATTATAGGAGTTGCGATGTATTGAGCTCAATGATTTTAGAATTTTTTTACGTATGAACGAAGATTCATTTGATGAACTTTTGGAGCTTGTAAGACCTGTTATAACAAAACAGATATATGCGTAATGCCATATCTCATGCATACAGACTTTCAATAACTCTGCGATTTTTTGTAATTGGGAATACATTTGAAGATCTCAAGTTCAGAAGCGCCATTTCTCCTCAAGCCATTAGACGCTTCGTGATGCGTGATTTTTAAAACCACTGAACTTTTCCCGGAAGTACGCAAAATACCAAAAATAAAAACCCATGTTGTGCTGTTCCATCTGGTTCTCCTTGGTGTAGGTGACGAGGAGCTCGTTAAAGGAGTTAGGCAGCTGACCAATCACAGTGCAGATTCCAAAATCAACCAAAACACACGTTACTTTTGACTTTGAGGTACGCCTGGCAGTGCCCTCATACAGGTTACCATCTTCCTTCTTTTAGCCATGTTGATAAAAATAATGTTCAAGAAATGGATAAAAACGTGATACCTCGACATATCCGTTGTTGAACTCCTCCCAATAATGCAATATGCCATCAATATTGGCATTTGACGAGAGTCAGACATAATATTAAATGATTAATTCTATTGATACATTTTGATTAGCCTGTCAACGTTTTTGTTTTGTTTTGTTTTTCATAAGTTTTGCAAGATACGGGACGCTAATGACAACTCTTTTAAGCCAGTTTATCTCTCTCTTATAAATTTAAAATCGTCTGTGGATTAAAGTGATTTAGTTAACCTTTCCAATGATTGGATTGGACTGGCAATACCAAGACAATGCTCTCTCTCTCTTTCTCTCTCTCTCTCTCTCTCTCTCTCTCTCTCTCTCTCTCTCCACCCCTCCTCCCTCAAATCCCTCGGTCTATATTCTCTCTCTCTCTCTCTCTCTCTCTCTCTCTCTCTCTCCACCCCTCCTCCCTCAAATCCCTCGGTCTATATTCTCTCTCTCTCTCTCTCTCTCTCTCTCTCTCTCTCTCTCTCTCTCTCTTTCCCTCCCCCACTCCTTCATTCCATCTCTAACTATATCTGTCTATCATGTTACTTAACTAGCTTGCTCCTCGCTATCGCTCGACCTATCTCTCTATCTATCTTATCTATTGATCTATCTATCTCTTTAGATTTTTCTCCAATTAGCTCCTGTAACTTAAGCACGGCATATCTCGTAGATTTTGTTTGCCATGTTTGACTATGCAACAGTGTACCTGGGCTTCCCTCTTGGAAAGGGGTTAAATTTATAAGAGGATAGACAGAGAAGGAGAAAGAGAGACAGAGAGAGAGGAAGGGAGAGGAAATAACAGTAGAGATCGACCAAGGAAAACATACACAAGAAATGCACCAGCAGCTGCGGGTTTAAACTGTCTGATCACCGTAACAAGGTGCACCACTAGGAATAATAGCAATTGCAGCAGTTTCAACTACAACTACAACAACAACAGCAGTGCCCCAAGATGCGAGGTAGCTGGTCCATCATAAGATTGTTAATCTGTGGAGTTTCATCTCCAAAGCCAGCTTAACGGAGGGGTTTAGAAATTAGGATCAAGTTACAGCCAACATAATAGACTGTACCAATTTATTTCATTTATTTTATCTTGGAAAGAAATTGGAAACAAACAGAGGTACAGAAAAGTAAAAAATGATTTCTCTCTCTCAAATGCCCTGTCTGGAACAGACATCGGCGATCATGATTCTCCACCTGTCCCTATCTTCCGTCATCCGCAGTAAGGCTATGTTGTCTTTGTTGTTTCCTGTCACAAAAGAGCTCAAGCTATCAAGAAATGTAATCCTTTGTCTACCTCTGCTTCTTGTACCTTCTATCTTGCCTGTAAGAGATAAAAATTCCAGTCCCTTATGGCGACATATGTGTCCTAAAAATTTCAGTTGCCTCTTCCTTATTGTGTTATAATAAACACAAAGAATGATAAAAAGACAAAAACAACAGGTAACGCATGATCTTAAAAAATATTAATACACAGTGTCAGATAACACAGAAATGAAACGGAGCTGGCAAAAAAAAAAACATCATCAATATCAACAACAACAAAAAAATAACCGACGACAGATAGATCTCGAACTCTTTAATAGTCTTTGCCCTTAAGTTATTTCAAAACAAAAAATTAATGAATACTCTTGTGTTGATATTTTTTTTTATCTTGCCAATTCTTTCTCTCTGAAAAGTAAAGGCAGAAAAAAAAGGGTCCGTCTTGAGATTGGACAGATTTTTTTTATGATCGATTTATAAAAGACATACAAATATGAAAAATAGTTTAAAAATTATAAAAATTTAAACATCATTATCTTCGGTAAATCGAATTTCTTCTTACTCTACTCGTTGAACTTGTTAGTAATAACCACGCAAGAGGCAGTCAAAGGCAGAGTAAAAAATGAACAAACCCCAAGGCGTGTTGACAAACTGAACAAACTCACTCCTGGATACAAAGGACAGCTATTTCAAGTTAACCAGTTACGGAATAGAGTTACATGTCTTAAAACCCATACCAATTCTGAGAAAATTGAAAGATTCATCCCACTATGGGTCAAGGCAAAGTAAAAGTTATTTATCTAATTGATATTCGGTAAGAATTGCAGTTAATAGTAAAATTTCATGGGTTTCGGGCTTGTTTTTTAATATAATGACGAACCCAATTGTGAGAATATGCGTCGCAGGTAAACCGCTTGAAGGATTGTGCCTCTGTTTACTTAAATCAATCACGAGAGATTGAACTTTGCCTGGCAAGGCAACTTCGCCAGGAACTGGCTCCAAGCCCTAACGGTGTTAAGGCCCGTAAAACGGTCAAGGTCCACATACTATGACGGCCCGCGCCTGTCGTCATTTATGCTTTGGGTCTGATGTGGCTCCTCCCATAAAACACCGGGATGCACACTTGTGTGTTCACTTTGGTGCTTGGATGCTGGCAGGGAAGTTTTGTCGTGGGTTGTGTGACATAAAGGTAAAATTAATATATCAAAAGTATAGAAAGAGAGGCAAAGAAGAAAGAGATAGCGAGAGAGAAATAAAATAAGAGTGGAAAAGTAAAAAAGATGGGAGAACAAAGGCAGTGAGACAAACAGTAAGAGATAATGGTAATGTATTGACATAGACACAAATGTTTATCTTAAGTGCGGGAAGAGACGAAAAGAAAAAAAAAATAGCGAAAGACATACACAGAGAGAGAGAGAGAGAGAGAGAGAGAGAGAGAGAGAGAGAGAGAGAGAGAGAGAGAGAGAGAGAGAGAGAGAGAGAGAGAGAGAGAGAGAGACAGACAGACAGACAGACAGAGAGAGAGAGAGAGAGAGAGAGAGACAGAGAGAAAGATTAAGAATGAGAGAGAAAAGTAAGAAATAGTGAAACACAGATAGAGAAAAAATCAGTAATATATATTGTCATAGACAAAGACATGAATATGTAAAAAATATCCGTGCACAAAGATATCAAACAAATTGAAATGAAACGATCTAAATCATATTACTGTAAACAAACAATATACTGTTGGCGCAAAGTGATTCATATTATGTACGCCAGTTGCAGCCTCAGGGGAAGGTGGCGGGGAAAAGAGGTATAAAAGTGTGAATTTGTTGTGCTCATTGATACCCATTTTATTGACCCTCATTTTTTCATTTTTTCCGAGGCATCTATATGTTATTGAGAGACAAATTTAGGGAGACAATCAAAGGAACTGAAACACAATGTCGGTTGGCGCATCAGAAAATAAAAGACGAGCGATAAAAATACTAATAAAAAGCTGATGTTCGATAGACATCCACCATAGTGTAATTTGCAGCCATATAAAAGATGAGTTGCATGTAAATTATCGTGAAAAACTTACTTCGAAGTAGAGCAGTAGCGTAAAGCAAAGAGACAGATCACAATAAAGATGTTAAGATGAAGAATCGCTGGTAAATATTGATTCAAAGACCAGAAAGATGAAAACGACTAATTTCGGAAGAGGGTAGAAAAGCATAACAATACAGAAACATCAGCAGAAACAACTGGTTATAAAGAAAGGGAAGAAAAATCATACCCATAGGCAGAGCATATACTTTGATGCGCGTTGATTAGTAAATTAGAGATAGAAATGACATGTAAAATGAAAAGAAAGAAAGAATTAGAAAGATTTGTAAAGAAGAAAGAACTGTTGAGAGAGCGAGAGAGCGATCGAGGGAGAGAGAGAGAGAGAGAGAGAGAGAGAGAGAGAGAGAGAGAGAAAGCGAGAGAGAGAGAGACAGAGAGACAGGGAGTGAAAGAGAAAGAACCAGAAATATAAGGGTGTAATTGTTCCACATAGTCAAATAGCAAAAGAGAGTTATAAATTGACATAGACAGATAAAGAAACTGTGATGGGGGGAAATATACAGAGAGAGAGAGAGAGAGAGAGAGAGAGAGAGAGAGAGAGAGAGAGAGAGAGAGCGTGAGAGATCGAAGAGGAGGAACCAGAAACAGATAGAAGAAAATAGCAGCAGAACGTTACAGAGGAAGAATTAATAATATACTGATTAAGATACGGATACTTTAATTTAAAAAAAAATATTCAAAAATGAAGACGGGCACAGAAAAGCTAAAAAGAGAGAGACAGAAGGAAAGAGAATAAGAGAGCGAGAGAGAGAGAGAGAGAGAGAGAGAGAGAGAGAGAGAGAGAGAGAGAGAGGTAGGGAGTGAGAGAGTCACGGATTGTGAAAGCGTCGAAGGGAAATAAGCGAAAAAAAAATGAAAAAAATAGCAACCATAAATAAGAGGAGTTGCAAGAGAGAGAAAGAGGAAGGGAGAGACAGAACGAGGGAGAGAGAGAGAGAGAGAGAGAGAGAGAGAGAGAGAGAGAGAGAGAGAGAGAGAGGAAGAAAGAGAGAGAGAGAGAGAGAGAGAGAGAGAGAGAGAGAGAGAGAGAGAGAGGGGGGAGGGCAAAAGGCGAGGATAAAGAATAAGTGACTTGCAGTTAGATACAAAGAATGAGTAATATGGCTGATATAGACATGGATACAACGACGAAAAAAATAATTCTTTAATGTAAGAAGACGGGTAATGCAAGAAACGAAAGAGAGAGTAAAACAGACAGACAGACAGAGACAGTGAGAGAGAGAGAGAGAGAGAGAGAGAGAGAGAGAGAGAGAGAGAGAGAGAGAGAGACAGACAGACAGACAGACAGACAGATACAAAGTGAGAGTAAGAGAGAGTGAGAGAGAGAGAGAGAGAGAGAGAGAGAGAGAGAGAGAGAGAGAGAGAGAGAGTGAGACAGACAGACAGACAGGCAGATAGTCGGAAACCAAGATATAGGAATAGAGAGAGTAATAGAGGTACTGAAAGAGAAAAAGAGTTCAAGTGGAAAATCAGGAAGAGAAGACAGAACAAGCACACGCTTTAATCCCTTAGCAAGCGCATGAGAGAGAGAGAGAGAGAGAGAGAGAGAGAGAGAGAGAGAGAGAGAGAGAGAGAGAGAGAAAGAGAGAGAGACAGAGCGTTGGATGCATAAGGGAAGAAAGCAGAAGTAGAGAAGAAGAAGAAGAAGAAGAAGAAGAAGAAGAAGAAGAAGAAGAAGAAGAAGAAGAAGAAGAAGAAGAAGAAGAAGAAGAAGAAGAAGAAGAGGAAGAAGAAGAAGAGACAGAAAGAGAGAGAGAGAGAGAGAGAGAGAGAGAGAGAGAGAGAGAGAGAGAGACAGACAGACAGACAGACAGACAGACAGACAGACGGACAGAGATAGAGGGAAAGAGATTGAGAGAGCGAAAAAAAATAATGAAATAAGGACACACAGGTTTAGAGAAAGAATGATTTTTAGACAAACATCGACAGAAAGAGAAAGAGAGATAGAGAGAGAGAGAGAGAGAGAGAGAGAGAGAGAGAGAGAGAGAGAGAGAGAGAGAGAGAGAGAGAGAGAGAGAGAGAGAGAGAGAGAGAGAGAGACAGAGACAGAGGGAGGGAGGGAGGGATAGGGAGAGAGTATGTTGCACAAAGAAATACAATCATGGTATTTATTATTCTTGAGGCAAGCCGTGCTTGAGTAATAGAAGTAAAAAAGAGAGAGAACGAGACAGACAGACAGACAGATAGAGAGAGAGAAAGAAAGATTGACGGAGAGAGGAAGAGAGTATGTTGCACAAAGAAACACAAACATGGTATTTATCATCCTTGAGGTAAGCCGTGCTTGAGTTAATAAAGTAAAATAGAGATAAGAAGAGAGAGAGAGAGAGAGAGAGAGAGAGAGAGAGAGAGAGAGAGAGAGAGAGAGAGAGAGAGAGAGAGAAACAGACACACAGACAGACAGAGACAGAGAGGTAGGCCTTGTTTGAGTGATAGAAATGAGAGAGAGAGAGAGAGAGAGAGAGAGAGAGAGAGAGAGAGAGACAGACAGACAGACAGACAGACAGACAGACAGACAGACAGACAGAGAGAGAGAAACAGAGAGAGAGAGATATCGAAGAGGAGGAACCAGGAAGAGGTAGAACAAATAGCAACACACAGTTACAGAGGAAGAATTATCAATATACTGATTTAGATACGGACACTTTAAATGAAAAAAAAATATTTAAAAATAAGATAAGAGGCCCACTGAATAGCTAAAATGAAAGTGACAGAGGGAGAGAGAGAGCAAGAGAGATATAGAGCAATTACGAGAGAGAGAGAGAGAGAGAGAGAGAGAGAGAGAGAGAGGGGGGGGTATGGATAAAGAGAGGGAGACAGTCTGTGAAAGCGTGGAAGGGAAATAACCCGAAATAAAAAGAAAGAAATATGGACACAGGTATA
>JAWDGP010002574.1:0-27512 GCA_033675545.1 Elysia crispata
AAAGCATGTGTAAGGCTGCACAGACTGAGATTAAAACAGCAAAGCAGGAAACAAGTGATTCAAATTTAGACCTAGATCTAGATATAGAGCCAACAGATTGTGCAGTATCCGTCATTGGAACTTGGCAGCGACGGGGTCATGCCAGTCACCATGGTGTGGTGACAGCAATTTCTGTACAAACTGGAAAATGCCTTGATGTGGAAGTTCTTTCCTAAGCCATCTTGTAAAGATATGCTATAGCTCACTGGGAGGGCCAAAAAGGTGCAGTGGAATATGAAAAATGGAAGTTGAGCCACGCATGTAGAATCAACCATACAGGTAGCGCTGGAGCAATGGAAGCAGTTGGGGCCGTGATAATTTTTTCTAGATCAGAGGAACAGAGGAAGTTGAGATATATGCAGTATTTAGGGGATGATGATTCTGCTTCATTCAAAAAGGTGAATGAATCAAAACCCTATGGAGAAAGTGCAGATGTAGAGAAAATGGAATGTGTTGGGCACGTCCAGAAAAGATGTGGGACAAGACTTCGTAAACTAGTAAATGAAAAAAAAAGTTTGAAATTGGCAGATGGAAAGAGTTTGGGAGGCCTGGGCAGATTAACCAATAAGAAAACTGACACTTTACAAAATTATTATGGTTTCGCTATTCGTAGCAATAAAGGTAATTTGCAGCAAATGCAACAAGACATCAGAGCCATTCTTCCACATATAGAGCCGACAGCTCAAAAGCCTAATCATACTTTATGTCTCACTGACTCATGGCGCAAATACAAAAATGATCCTGAAGCCTACAAACATAAAAATGGTCTGCCTGATAGTGTAGTGGAATGTGTAAAGCCAATTTTTGAAGATTTAGCAGATGAAAACTTGTTGAAAAAATGCTTGCATGGAAAAACTCAGAACAACAACGAATGTTTAAATAAACTTATCTGGGACAGGTGTTCCAAAGAGTACTATGCTGAAAAAGAAACTTGAGCAGGCAGTATATAGTGCAATTGCTTATTATATTGATGGTGCTGTATCTATAACAAAACTATTTGAAAGATTGGGCTTTACTGTGTCATACACACTCAATGGCGCGACCGCGCACGGATTACACAATCAGCAAAGCAATGTTCTGACAGGGCAAAAAAACGGAGAAAGGCAATTAGAGCTATAAAAAAAGGCTTCAGGGACACAACAGAAGCAAAAGAAGGTGATATGTACTCAGCTGGAGGCCATTAAAGTGAGTTAAATGCATGTTTCCCCCCTTTTTTTTTCTTTTTTTGGCGTTTTCTCAAAATTGCATTTTTGCTACACTTTCATGCAGAATATTTCAAAAAGGTTTTTGTTCAATTGACTTGAAATTTGCTGTAAATGTGATTGGGTTTATGCTTAAGAGTTTGTTCTAAAACAAAATCTCTATCTAAAGTGGAACTTTGTTTTTGGGTACATTTAGTCTCCTTAACATCAATTTTTTTTTTCTCTTTTTAACACCATGTTTTTAAAAATTTCATAAAAATTTTGTTTTTAATGCAACATCAAAAGTTTTAGTTCACCCTCTAGATCTTATTGATTTCAAAGTATGTGCTGAATTGCAACTTCTTCAGTGTATTATTAAGTAAGTTAGAGCATTTAGAAGTTTTGTTCTATTTTTAGTATCATGGCGGCCATATTGGAACCTAATATGCATAAACTGATTTTTTTTTTTTTTTTTGCATTTTGCTATTTTCACTCCATTTTACCTTACATACTTGATAGGCATCTTTGTTGCTTTTAAAATTAAAATTTTAGTGTCCAGGGGTTACAGATACCTTATGATGAGAATGGACAAAGCTGTCTAACTGACTGTTTAAGTTAAAAAATAAAGACGGTACAACGAAATAGAATGAAAAAAAAAAAAACAATAACCCCGTGAGAGAGAACTAGGGCCAACACTTGTATTGTTTTGTATATTAGCTTTCTCAGTCTAAACTGACAGTATTTTACACTGACCAAATATTTAGTCACGTTGGACAACCTTCCGTCCATCGCGAACAAAGACAAGTAATAAATTATTAGTGCCCAAAGCGTTTAATGGCACAGCGATACGAAAAACAAGCATACTATTTATTCATACACGCAACTTACTTTAACTGCCTACAAGAATGAATTCTTCTCTCTCAGCAGAAGAAGTGTCCGCTTTGTGGCAGGATGGTCACCAATTTGCTGCGCCATCTTGAGAATGTAGAAAAAGTAGCTCGCTTTTCAGATGAGTGGAGAGACATAGTGCGTAATACGGTTAAGGCTCGCCGCTCTAAGGAAGCGAATGATATTAATTTCGGCATGTTTGCAGACCATCCAGAGAGTGAGTTGAATTCAATTTTTATATTTCCTTGTATGTTTATGTTTAAGACAATAATCAACTTAATGGCTCTGCATTGAAACTTGTAGAAATAATAAAAACTTTATAAATTTTTGACTTGTACCTGCTTTGCCTGTGATGTTTTTTTTTTTATGGACGTCAAATTGTATAGTGCACGAAATGTTTTTTTTACCATTACATACATGAGATATAATACATATACACTGTTTATACGCAATCCATCAAAGTTTTGAGGGTTTTTTTTTTAAATTTTTTTGCTTGTGTGTCATTGTCTGGGTCTTTTTTTCAGAGGACCTACTATTAGATTATGCAGATTATCGAACGGCCGTTCAGCAGAGGGCACATTCCACAGTAAGCAAAGAAATCAAATCACTTCTGGAAGTTTTCAAGACCTTGAATCGGTCGGGGAACCTCGAAATTATTCTCAAGTTGGTTGGAAGCGTTGTTCACTCATAGTTCTTGATGAGTACCCCACGCCTTTTCCTACTTCTTTTCCATATGTTATTTTTCTTATATTTTTTCTGTATAGGTTTATTTGATTTTCAATTCATCACTTTTTGTCATCACAGGATCCAGATGACGACCGAGACAGAGTTTGTCACCTCTTCCGAGCCAGAGTAGTAAATCCTATGAAAGCATTGGTGAAGAGAGAAGGAAACAAGTCAGCCTCTGGCTGCTATAACAAGTTGTGTGCTTTGCGTGTAAGTCCAAAATTCTGTTCAATTTTTGTTAATTAAAGCACATTTCTTAAGTAATTTCTTTATTCATTGGTAAAAGTATTTTATTATACAATATCATCTGATGATAAGAATTTTAAAAACAGAGTAATTTCTATAATGATCTAAGTGAGTAAAGAAATTTTTTTGTTATCATTGTAAAAAAAAAGAACACAAGCATAATATTATTGTGTGGCATCAACTGATTTTTTGAGCATTTTCTGATTTGAAAAGTTGGCAACATTAATTGTGATGCGACGTGATGAAATCAAGCCATTGCAAAAGTTTCGTCAAAATGAGTTGTAAACAATTTCGAAATAAGCACATAAAGTTCTGTCAGATAACATCGTTTCTTTAGCCTATCTTTATCACAGAGATAAAGAGATTGAAAGAATGTTAAGGTATTTATTTTATAGCATTTTTTTTACGGCTGCAATTCAAAGCTACTTAATTTGACACATGTCTGATTTCATTGCGTCAGGTCACATATTTTATGACTGCTCTATGGCACAGAAACATTTATGTCAGAAATGAAATGGTAGAAAACCTAATAAAAAAACACGTAAGGATAAGGTTATATTACCATCATTATTATCATGAATAAGGAATGAATGAAGGCTTTACAAAAGCATATATTAATAGCATGTATATAGCGCTTTCCCAGTAATTATAGTTATTTTAGCCCAAAGCGTTTTAGTTTCAAAGAATAACAGCAATGAAAATGAGGACTAAAATACTTAATTACAACACATGGCAAATGCACTGACATAAAATGATAAGAGATGCATAAAACATAAGTTTTTTTACAGTTTTCTAATGAGAAAAGTTTTAAAGTTCTTCTTGAAGACTGTAGAGCGTTTGAAATTTTAACACTTTCAGGAAGAGAGAGTGGGTTGTCTAAAGTTTTAAAATTTTACTTTATGCACAGTTGAAAGTTGTTTGTGTATTGTGCGGAGGTATCTGGAGGGCTCGTAGATTGATATTAGTTCCTTGTTTAAGTTAAGTACTCAGGAAAATCAGAAATAATTAAACATTTATAAGTAAATACTACAACTATGTATTTAATTCTAGACATTATAGGAATATTTACCTGAAGAATCAAAAGTTCCGCTAACTATATCATCCTCTGTTCAAACTTGTTAGGAAGATTCAATTGGCTCATCCGTCATTTGGGTGAGAGGGTCGATACATATCCTTGAGCATCTAAATATCAGGCACCCCGTTTCAAATGAGTGAATAAAAATAATAAAATTTGATTTAATATTGATATATTAATTTAATTTTTTATATGATTATATAATTTCTAAATTCTGTAAATTAAAAAAGCTATTAAATATTGGTTCATCGTTTCAAACATGTCAGTAAACATAATATTATTTGATTTGACATTTAAATATTCATTTAGTCTTTTATATAATTTCTACGATTTAGTCTTCTTAAGTACAATCATTTGTTTTGGTCCTGGTTTCTTTTTTTTTTTTAAACTTTCTTAAATGGCTGGAAGAGTCTGGGCCTATTTTTGTGCCGAGGAACAACCTTAAACGTAAGCTGAAGTCTTTCATTACTAATGTATCGGCTGCATTGGTTCCCTTGAGAGCTTCCAAGAGGGTGAGGACAACCTCAATAAATAAACAAATAGAATGTAAGTATATTTTTTTCTTACACACACGCCTAGAACATATCTAACTACCCCCACCCCTCCTCACACACATACTTATTTTTCTGTGTGGTCTGTAACTTTTTAATTTTTTTTTTTAATTTTATAAAACTGATTGTTTCTTTTTTGAAAACTTTTAAAGCCATTGACGTCAGTGAAGATTTGCCGACCCAAAAACTGTTGAATGCTCTGGAGAAGGCGTCAACATGGAAAAATATCCGTAGAGTGAGAGATTGCATCATGACTGTGCTCGCTATAGGGAGCATGTCCAGCCTGGGGGCGTTAAGAAATATGCTTGTTGACGAGTTTCAAGACTCTCATCCCGCCCAAGAAAAAACCATGTTTATTGTGGAGGTGAAAAATCACAAAACATCTAAAACATACGGTGCAGCGGGGATTTATTTCACCGCCTCTTTGAAAAGGCAAAGTGAAAGGTAATTGCACATGTGAGATAAACTATCTTGTATTATTTTAATGTTCTAACAAATTTTTTCCACAGCTCTTTAATTTTTTGAAACTACAAATTCAGGTTTCTGTTTTGGGTTTCTTTTAATAAGTTTGTTTACTGGGCTACATCCGTCTTCGCCTTTCAGTTACTCGAAAACCAAAGGAGGGAATACCAGGAAAGTTGGCCAAGGCCCCTCCCGGAGAGCGATGAGGATGATTATCATGACAATCAAATAGTTTATGCGTACGAATGTCCGGTGGAGGAAGATAATTGTGAACCAGACAGCACTACAGATCTATAGATATATTAGTAAAAATAAAGCCATTCACCAATCTGTCCAACAAAGTAGTCACGCTCATCTGGACTACAGCCACCCTGGATGCCAACAACAATAATAAGTTCACCAACTGGACTATAAAGAGAGGACCCTGTTATGCGAAGACTTCGCCGCAACCTTCATCCCGACCAGCGTTATGCTTGTTCACTCTTTGGACCAACTCTACTTGATCAAAGACCACATCCTGAACGCCCGGGACATATCTTACCACATGAGAAAACTTTTGATTTACGAAGGAAAATACAAGTCCTCTGCTTCCGCTGCCGCCTGCTATGCCGATGCTATCGTCTTCTTTACAGTTGGCAACACCCGCCTGCGCCAAATCATTGTGACGTCCACTGAAAAGGGGTTAATCATACCTGGTCCCACCAGGTTGACCATAGAATACTTTCATGAAGCAAGGACCTTGACCAAGAGCTCCGTGATGTGGCGGCCCTGAAAGATAAAACAGTATTCAAATTAAAAAAAAAGAGAAATAACACACAAAGCATTCATAATTAAGTTAAATTAAAATCATATAAAAGAAAAAAGGAGAATAGACTAAGGACAAAATTGTAATGAAAAAAACACCTAAGGCTCTTATACTTTTGGACAAACTGATTCAAACTGCAATAAAAATGTTTGATAAAAAGCTTAGGCACAAAAGTGTTAGAGCCGATTTCTTAATTTTTAGTTTGGAAGGGAAGTATAATTTTTTAAATAATTATTCCTCTTGAAAAATAAAGTAACTTTGAGGGGAAATAATGGTCATATATATATATTATTAATATTTGTAAGTGTTGCATTTGTAAATTATTAATTTTACATACAAAACATTACCTATAAAACATATTTTATCAATGTTTATTTCAGTATTGTCAAAATATTTATCATTAGATAAAGTATTAATCTTTTTTCTAGATCATTTCAAACTTTTTCCCTCGAAGGAAATTGCTTTTTCGTCAACTCCAGAAAGTTTTACAGAGACGTTTCTACAAGCGTCTTCCAGCTTTTGAGACAATGACTGCTGGAGAGCATATTCAATTTTTTCACAGAAGGTCTGATGAGTATCATGTTTTTCAGAGAAGAGAAAGTGTTGAGTATCTAAAAAGTTTTTCAAAGAATGTGTACTGAACGTCTTTTAATTTTATAAAGAGGGTCTGCTGGGCACCAATTTTTTTAGAAAGAGAGCAGCTGAGTGTTCTCTAATTTCTCAAAAAAAGCTATGCTGAGCCACTATGAGTTTTTGAGACACAGTCTGCTCAAACTTTTGAAAATCTTCTCTCAACTTCATTGTCTCGTCCTAGATATTGTCTAATGCAGATTCTAAACCTGGAAGCTGAAATTAATAATAAAAGGTTAAAAGAAAATCTGCATCCCCAGAGAAATGGGAATATAAATGGATATTATCACATCATTCATAGACATAATGTTAAAAAAGAATCATTTGTAAAGAAAATTTTCTACTTTATTACTGGACTAATGTACACATTTTTAATTAGATATACCAGGAAGTATCTTAACCTTTTAATCTTATTTGAGATTCAGAAAGTGCTTGGCAAGTTCTAAGCAGTATTTTTTCCGACAATTATAAAAAGTACCATAGGCGGATTTATATATATTTAAACTGATATATATATATATATATATATATATATATATATATATATATATATATATATATATATATATTTCCTGGTTCACTGTATGATGAGATAATCTTTATAAAAATAACACAGCGGTAAAACGTTAATCACAAAAAAAATATCTTACTTGACAGGTCAGAAAAACCTGTGAAGGAAAGACTAATGCCAACTCAAATACTTGCATCGCATTAATTTTTCCCTTGAAATTGAACGCATTTTTTGTCTTTGCCTAAAGACAAAAAGAGAACCATATGCATAGTTTAATTCTCAAGTTTTTGTGCACCTTTCGTCTCTTATACCTTGCTAGTAGAACTAGAAATCTTTGTATAATTAATTTTACTGGAAAATCAGAGGTAGCATCTGTAAAAAATTAAGGGCAAGCTATGTTCATTGGAAATGTTCCTCTGTCTTAGAGGTATAAGGCTTCAGCGAGCGTGTGGCCTCAACTTTATGAAATGTGCGACTAATAGGCAACATGTTATATATTTAGTTTCACCAGTCAGCTTGAACTTATTGATAAAAAGCACACTTAAAGACCTTCTCTTCTATCTTATAATGTCTCAATTACAAAGACATGGGTGGCAAAACTAACTAGTATACTTTTGTTGATGGACTTAGAAAAATCATAAGAATCTAAAAAAGTGTATGCCATATTGTTATCCTATCATCGTATCATTGTAAAATGAGTCCTTAGTATTTCGAAACCTAGTAACAGTCACACTTTGATTTGTCCAATAGGATGCTTTAAGAATGGGCCAAAAATTGGAACACAAATATTATCAATGGTGCATGCAGGTCGAAACCTTATTGTGTATTTCATATGTTTTTTCTGACATACTAAAAATACAAAGCATTTAACTACGTTGCTATATATTTTTGCTTGTGTGTGAAAGAAAATTGGGTGAAGTATTGAAAAACAGGACTAGGATCCCGGTAGTTTGGCAAGAAAGAAGAAGAAGACGAAGCAGTAAGCTAAATATGGTTGAATGTGACAGAGAGAAAGTGCATTCGAATAAAAACATTTTCAGCAGCTCATACAGACCCATACAGGCGTATTTTTAAAAAATATTAGCCGGGGTAAATCTTGCTTTTCACAGTCAAATTTCGACTTTTTAATTTTTTTTTAATGAAATCACCAGTGTAACCACCTGGCGTAGACCCCATATTTTCTCTTCCATCAAGGTGATTTTTGTGTGCTATAAATTGCTCACCACGAAAAAGGAAATAATCTTTGTATTTGGTCTAGACCTTGACAAGTGTTCTAACAAGGTTTCAAAGAAATGAACACACACAGTATGGGACTGTAGACAGAAATACCCATAGTACAACGTTTCCTCACACGTAAAATTTGTATCGGTAGTTAGCTTTACACACAGCATTGTTGTGCATGCTCAACAAATGCCAAAAAATTTTCAAAATTGACAAATGCAGGAAAGGATATAGTTTCTACTTTAATTTTAAAACCATAGGATTTCTTTCGATAAAAAGTAAAAAAAAAGTACTACTACTACTACTACTGCTACTACTACTACTACTACTACTACTACTACTACTACTACTACTACTACTACTACTACTACTACTACTACTACTACTACTACTACTACTACTACTACTACTACTACTACTACTACTACTACTACTACTACTACTACTACTGCTGCTGCTTCTGCTGCTGCTGCTGCTGCTGCTACTACTACTACTACTACTACCAGTACTACTGTAACTACTACTACTACTACCACCACTACTACTACTGCCACTACCACCACTACTACTACTGCTGCTGCTGCACTACCACCACCACTACTACTACTACTACTACTACTACTACTACCACTACTACTACCACTACTACTACTACTACTACTGCTGCTGCAGCATACTATTACTACTACTCCTACTACTACTACTACTACTACTCCTACTCCTACTCCTACTACTACTCCTACTACTACTACTACTACTACTACTACTACTACTACTACTACTACTGCTACTACTACTACTACTACTACTACATATTATTATTATTATTATTATTATTATTATTATTATTATTATTATTATTGTTGTTGTTGTTGTTGTTGTTGTTGTTGTTGTTTTTTGTTATTATTATTATTATTATTATTATTATTATTATTATTATTATTATTATTATTATTATTATTATTATTATTATTATTATTATTATTATTATCATTATGATTAATAATAATCCCTATTTATCGAGTAACACTCTTTTTAAATAAAAAAGTTGTGTCTGTAAAGTATAAAAGGGATGATCAAGACGATGGCATCAATAATTCATGTGATCAAATGGAAGGAATGAGACTCTGACAATAATGGAGAACATTATGGTAGAGGGTGGAATAATGGGCTGAAATGGCACAAAACCAAAGTTTACACCCTTTTAATAGACCACAATCATACTGATGGAAAATATTGATAGAAAAACAATTTGAGAATGTACCTAACAAGATGATTTTTAACACAGCAATGAAAATGATGACAATGGAACTTGTTATGAGACAGGAACAGAATAAAACACTGATAGTTTCACTGTGAACAAAATCTATTAAACTGCAACGGTAATAACAATGACACATGATAAGGGGTGAAAAATGCAAGTGATTTTGATTCACCTAGACTGTATTATTTTGTTCATACTTGACAACAGTAATTTTGAAGCCATCGTCCTTCACCCCTGTCATACTCTTTCTCTATCGTTATCTTTTAGTGGACTTCACCTGAGGGTACTATGAGAATGCTTAATGTTTATTGTCGCTACTTCAAATACATTTCTCTAACAAACATATCGAAAGCAATGTACTAATAATGATAAGGGCAATGCCCATAGAATAGATATATAAAAAATTAGGTGTGTAACTACCAGTAAATATTTGGTTATATTTACAAGAAACTGTTTGAATTGCAAGTCGAAACATAGGCAGTCCCAATAAGATGGGAATATAGAATAGAACACAATCTATTGCTCATAGCTTGGGGTTAGACAAACCTTAATGGCTTTATTATCGTTTACCTCATAAGCGCAAAAAAATATCTTCAACCCTGTCAGACTCAAGCTCTGATGTTGTCTTTAAATGGACTTTGGCTCAGAGCGACACAGCATGCTGCTGTACGTGGTCTCCTCTTGAAGCAGTTTGTAAATAAAACATGCACGGAGCAAAGATAAGCAAGAAATCTTTAAATTTATCGGCTGTTTACCTCACCTGATCTTTTGTTACAACACATAGGTGAAAAGTGGAGTTAAAATTTAGAATTATAAGTTTTTTCCTCCTGATATTATTGTCAGTTTTTCTACGTTTTCCAGCTTGAACCAATTGAGCATGTTTTATCTGTCTAACTCTTAAACTAACTAATTTTAATCCAAATAAATATTGGTATTGATTTAGAAGTGTCTTAAGTGAAACAGCTCAAGCTTCTTTCATTACTTGACTTTCTTTCATTTTTATGGGAGGGAAAGGCAAACAGATGCAGTTAATCAATGTGGCCATAAAATAGTCATTTAAACATCTAAATCTCTCTGAAACTGTACTAAATTATATATATATATATATATATATATATATATATATATATATATATTAATTTAGAATCAAATGTTAATGTGCACAGATGGTCGAAGCTTAATATAACATTAAAATTGGGCTTAATCATAAGATTTCAGCCGTCTAACTTGAATCGTTGCTTCTTGCTGAAATCCTAAAGATATATTACAAAAAGTAAAGAAAAATTGAAATAAAAGTAGGGGTACAGGGAGATAAAATGTGCGAGTGAGAGAGAGAGAGAGAGAGAGAGAGAGAGAGAGAGAGAGAGGAGAGAGAGAGAGAGAGAGAGAGAGAGAGAGAGAGAGAGAGAGAGAGAGAGAGAGAGAGAGAGAGAGAGAGAGAGAGAGAGAGAGAGAGAGAGAGAGCATCCTATGCTGTCATATAAATAATGAAGGCGAACACAAAGCGTAGTTTTTCTTTTACCTCTAACTTTAACATTTGGCATAAACAAGAAAACAATTTGTCAATCAAAAGCAGTTAAATGTCTTTAAACTAAAATCTAGGGCATCCAAAAGTTTTGTTTAAACACAACCTATAATGTTGGATTTACCCGTGTTTTCCACTCAATCACCAGAATGATTTTACGATAGACATTTTCATATTGTTTTCAGCATAGAAAGGTTATAGTCATAATTTGTTTTTACTTGATTGAAGAATAATTTTTTGAACTCATTGTAAAACTTTGGCTGTTATCTTCAAGTGGACATCAGCTGAGAGCGCCACATGATGCATATAGCAAATTGTTTCCGCTTGATAAAATCGGGATTGCAATTATAACAATAAAAACTGAAATTTTCATTTTCTATTTGACTCACCTCAATTTTATCTGAAACATATCGCCCGCTTGTCTCCTGACTTTTCAATCTAGCTCTGTGACAAACAAACTTGTTTTATATCTTCAAAAATAAATCCAAGCAGTTATTTAACCAACCATCATTCTTGTGAAATTTCGATACAGATTTTTGTTCAATTCTTATTTTTTTAATAGTATTTCCATATCTCTTAATCTTTTTGTTTCACTTTCATTGCATCGAGAAAGAGTGTACAATATAAATAACGAGTAATATCGAACACTTGGCAACTTCCATGTTTGAATCGTTATTTTATATATCCTTCGCAATCTTTTAAATTGTTCAATTTAAAATTTACAAATTTCTTTATATTCAATAGCATTGGGAGTTCAGAACAGAATTACTTCTACAAATAAATAACTTATATCTTATAATAAGCAGCAATCTATCTACTACTATTGTTTAAATTTCAGGGAAGGAAGAGGGAAAAGATAACTAGGTTTACTGGTTTTAGAGTAAATGCAGCGGGCCATGCTATCTCTTACATATATAATTATACACGCATTGATTTCATTTTTAGACCAAATCTTATTTCGGGAGCCTAGTATACAAAAAAGTCTGCTGAACTCTACACGACACGGTCAAGTTTACTTTGATAATGGACATATTAATTCCGTTTAGAAACATATGGCCAGGTCAAAACATTTGTGAAAAGGCAAAGCAGAAAGGAAAAAAAAGGAAAGGAGAGAGAGAGAGAGAGAGAGAGAGAGAGAGAGAGAGAGAGAGAGAGAGAGATAGAGAGAGAGAGAGAGAGAGTGAGAGAGTGGAAGGAAAAGAAACATAGAGACAGAGAGAGGGAGAAAAAGAGAGGGATAGAATGCTATGCTGCCTTTGGAACAAAAAACAGAGAAACTTTGTATTGCAACATTAGAAAACGACATTATCTCAAAACCAAACGTTTTTGAAGTGTATTTGTCATGTTTTATTTATAAATTACTGCGATATTACGGGCTGAGTTAAAACAAAATATTTGGTTTGATGATGTTTCGGACTTTGCGTCCCATTAAATTGATTGTTTTTTCGTTGGTGAAAGGAAAAGATTTTAACGCACGCATGCGTATCAATACAGATTTGTTTTAGAGAAGTTGGCCATACACAAATATTTCATGAATCAAACTTTATCTCATTTGGTAACAGTCGGTTTCAAGGGGAAATTCTGTAAAGGACTATCTTGATTTTTAAGTTCTATGAGTTTGTGTGATAACTGTTTTATTGTCATGAGGAAAGTGGAGAGGTTTCTTGGGGAGGGGAAAGGGATAAACAACGATCATGATAAGCTGTGTTTATATATACGATGATATCATACTTTTATTTTTTTTTCTCTTTACTAGTGTCTTTATATCTTCCGTTCTAACTGTCAATTCCTTAGATTTCGGTTTTATTTTGCTTTTTCTTTTCTGTTTTTTTGCTAGGAAAAAGTGTAAGAAACAAAAATTTGGAACGCGGAGAAAAATTGGCAGATAGAATGGCACGCAGACGAAAAATACAAAAACAAACATTGCTATAAAAACAACAGTTAAATCGTAGTAAAAAGAATGAAAAGAAAGAGAGATGGGAAGAAAGAGCGTCAAAGAGAGAAAAAAAGCTCAGAGAATTAAAAAAAAGAGAGAGAAGATTAGGAAACTAAACAGAGATAATGAGACTTGAGGAGTTTTTTTATATGCAAAGAAATCCAGGTCTTTAAATAAAGAGAGAGAAGAAGAAAAGACAGAAGACATGAATAAAAGAAAAGGAGCAAACAGAACAGGCAAATAAAAATATGCTACTTTTATGAAAGGAGACAATAAAGAAAAATAAATATAGATGAAATTTATCATTGTGTCCTCTCGCATAATAAATCGTCATATTGGTTTTCGAGAGAGTAGGTCAAGCAGAAAATGGTGTTTGTTAATCTTTTCAACTGAATATCGGCTGGGCTCTGTTTGTCTATTCTGATGTTATAATAATTGTCTCGAGATTTTCCTTAAATCTGAATTTCTTTCCCCTTTGTTCTAAGTTTCATATTCATTAGCTCCTGAAACATAATCGCAAATAATCATTTAACCAACGTGCACCAAGATTGATTGATTCTGTACGCCTTACTCTACCCAAATTGGAATTAAGTTGTTGTTTTTTCCCTTTGTTCTAATTTAAATCAAATCAGTGTAGAGCTCAAACTTAGATCAATTCTGCCCGTCATTTCTCTATTAATATCAAATATTCTCGAGATTCTCGATTTACCTATATTTAGACATTTTAAAAGTAAACACACTTGTATCTTCTCTTAAAAAAAAAGCCCCCACATTTTATTAAAAACCGCTCTCATGCAAGGGAACTACATTTCATGCTAATAATAATCTATTTATAAATGAATAAAACCAAAAAAAAAATGATGGAAAATAAGTTTTTATTTTGTGATTACTTTGGAGTTGACAAACAATGAAGAATATGCATTTTACCAGGAACGTTCTCGTTGCCTAAAAAGATCGAAGAGAAGAAGGAAAAAAAAAGGGAATAAGAAGCATAACAAATATGGAGAAATAGCAACTTATCACGAATGCAGCTCCATGAAATGAATTGATTTGAATCAATTTAGAGGAATATTTGGGTAAAAAAAACCAAAGTGAAAATTCATAATTATATTTCACTTTTTTTTACACATAAATCTGTTTTGATGAATTTCAGTATTCTTCGAATTTCAAGTTTATGTATCTTACTATTCTGTTTAAAACAAACTGCATTTAAATTAACCGAATTTGACAAATTCCATGGTTTTTGTTTTGTTTCTTTTTGTTAGCAATCTTATGCATTATAACAAATACATTTTCATGATTTATGATTACTTGTAATACTTTGGTACTTGTCTTTGGTTTTATGGTATTTTTTTCACATCAAACAAAAATTTCTTATCATGATCTATTTGCCAATTCTTTAACTAAATTTTTTGTGTCCTAAATTTTCTTAAAAACCAGCATTCGGTGAAGCTGCGGATGGAACTACTCAAATAGAATCTGACGCCACCAGGAGATGACTAAACCTGACATTGAACCCGACCCCTTCTTATTGAAAGTTTTTTCCCACTTACCTACTGCGCTATCTGGATCTATTCGGTCGCCCAGCACAATCAGTAATGTATTTTGCGAGTTAGGACAGTGTTATAACAAGAGTGCTCACGTCTTGGATGGACAGATGAAGTTCACAGCCGCGCCGTTTTTAGTTACATCCAATAAAATCATATCGAAGACTTACAAGTAAAGAAAAATAACAGAACGCAGTCAGGTTTGAACTGAATATAATTGAAATGTTTTTTAATATTATCTGGCGTGGATAATGAAAATAGAGAAATCGAATAATAACGCACCGTGGCATAGGTCAAATAAAATTTAGTTTTGTGCAGAAACATAAAAAGCACCAAGTTAGCGTACACACTATAAACACAACATTTAATGTTGGGTTTACCCGTGTTTTCCACTCAATCACCAGAATGATTTTACGATAGACATTTTCATATTGTTTTCAGCATAGAAAGGTTATAGTCATAATTTGTTTTTACCTGATTGGAAAATAATAACTTTTTGAACTCATTGTCCTTCACCCTTGTAAAACTTTGCCTGTTATTTTATCTTTAAGTGGACATCAGCTGAGTGCGCCACATGATGCATATAGCAAATTATTTCCGCTTTACAGAAATCTAGATTGCAATTATAACAATAAAAACTGGAATTTCATTTACTGTTTGCCTAACCTCAATTTTATCTGAAACATATCGTGCGCTTGTCTCAGGACTTTTCAATCTAGCTCTCTGACAAACAAACATGTTTTATCTCTTCAAATATAAATCCAAGCACCTATTTAACCAACCATCATTCTTGTGAAATTTCGATACAGATCTATGTGCAATTTTTATTTTTTTAATAGTATTTCCATATCTCTTAATCTTAGCTCCTGAAACATAATCGCAAATAATCATTTAACCAACGTTCACCAAGATTGATTTATTTTGTACGCCTCACTCTACCCAAATTATAATTAAGTTGTTTTTTCTTCTTGTTCTAATTTAAATCAAATAAGTGTAGAGCTCAAACTTAGATCAATTCTGCCCGTCATTTCTCTATTGGTATCTCGATTTATCTATACTTAGACATTTTAAAAGTAAATACACTCCTATCTTCTCTCTAAAAAGCCCCCACATTTTATGAAAAAAACTGTTCTCATGCAAGGGAACTGCATTTCATGCTAATAATAATCTGTTTATAAATTAATAAAATAAAAAATGATGTAAAATAAGCTTTTATTTTGTGATTACTTTGGAGTTGACAAACAGTGTAGAATATGCATTTTACCAGGAACGTTCTCGTTGCCTAAAAAGATCAAAGAGTAGAAGGAATAAAAAAAAGAATAGGAAGGATAACAAATATGTAGAGATAGCAACTTATTAAGAATGCAACTCCATGAAAATGAATTAATTTGAATCAATATAGAGGAATATTTGGGTAAAAAAAAAATCAAAGTAAAAATTCATTATTACATTTCACTTTTTTCTATTCATAAATCTGTCTTGCTCATTGGATTTTAGTATTCTTTGAATTTCAAGTTTATGTATTTTACTGGTAAGTTTAAAACAAACTGTATTTTAAATCACCGAATCTGACAAATTCCATGTTTTTTTTTGTTTTTTTTTCTTGTAACAATCTAATGCATTATAACAAATGCATGATTTACATGGAAGAAAAAATATTATCATACATTTTTATGTTTAATGATTACTTGTAATACTACTTTGGTATTTGCCTTTGGTTTTATTTCACATAAACAAAAGTTTCTTATCATCATCTATTTGCCAATTCTTTAACTAAATTTTTTATGTCCTAAATTTTCTTAAAAACCAGCATTCGGTGAAGCTGTGGATGGAGCTACTTAAATAGAAGCTGACGCCACCAGGAGATGACTAAAACTGAAATTGAACCCGACCCCTCCTTATTGAAAGTTTCTTCCCACTTACCTACTGCGCTATTTGGATCTATTCGGTCGCCCAGCACAATCAGCAATGTATTTTGCGAGTTAGGACAGTGTTATAACAAGAGTGCTCACGTCTTGGATGGACAGATGAAGTTCACAGCCGAGCCGTTTTTAGTTACATCCAATAAAATCATATCAAAGACTTACAAGTAAAGAAAAATAACAGAACGCAGTCAGGTTTGAACTGAATATAATTGAAATGATTTTTTTTAATATCTGGCGTGAATAATGAAAATAGAGAAATGAAATAATAACGCACTGTGGCATAGTCAAATAAAATTTAGGTTTTTTTGTAGAAACATTAAAAAGCACCAAGTTAGCATAGACACTATAAAATAGGAGAGAGAAGGAAGCATTAAGTAGTTATTTAAATGACTGGGTATAAATGTTTCCTGGCACATGGGTTATAAAGTCCTTTACACCAAATCTTTCATATATATATATATATATATATATATATATATATATATATATATATATATAATGTTACATCACCACGTTGAGCTACCAATCCAATTTTATAGCACTGTGCAAAAAAAGCTACAATTAGAGACTTCTGTGGATGGATCATTTAAAATAGTCCATAGCAGTTGGCATCTGCACACTGAAGAGAAACTTTTAATCAAATGATACATATAATGGCCTGTCATAAAAAGGAGGCATTTAAATCGAGTTGGTCTGTTCATTACAAATATTTCAAGGTTTCTGTTTGACAATGGCAGTGAGAATTTCACACACATTTGAAACAGTTTGGGAAAGGTATTTGAAGAGGTTCATGGATTTACATAGAAAGATGATTTTAAATATCAATTTAGCAATGAGACCTTCTCATTACTTTTAAAAAAAATTACCAGATGAGTTTACATGACAGTCATGCATTACAATATATTATGCAAATTTAAGTGTATAAAGAAGGCAGTTACTCGATGATGTTTTCTAAATTCATCAAAGTAAAGTTTTTTAGTAAAAACCCCAAAAAGAATATGTTTAAATCTACTAGTCAAAATATGAATGCATGGCAAATTCTTACCCTGTACAGAAATTTTAGAACCATTCACCACATGATTCGAGTGTGGTCAAAACTGATGCATGAAACACGCTCTCAAACAACTCAAATCATAATTTTACTTTCCCTTTAATTACATTTAAACATAGATGCAGATTCAATTAAAGCTATTAATATGATTGGAGTTTAAATCACATAGTAAGGTTGGTTTTATCACCTTTTTCTACTACTTAATTTCAGAAACATAAAATGTCGCCTCAATAACTAAACGATTTATTCAGTACGCTACATGGTTTGCATTGGCAAAACTATTCTCTTCCTATCATAAAATGAACTGACAAAATTTATAAAATAATATATATATATATATATATATATATATATATATATATATATATATAAAATACATGTAGTATGAAAACAATTGAAAATGCATTTCGATGACACATAAATTATTCCTAGGTCTGGGTCTGGTGAAAGCTGATTCCGGCTAATATTGTTTGATTTCCCCAAGTCTCCAGAGGTGTATACTTTATGGTGAATAAAAGCATTTTTGTATCAAAAACAAATGATATACATGCAGCTCTTTTGAAAAGAGGATTATCGACAGGGTACATGAACGTTCTCTATTCATACTGAACCATGGCTTGATATCGTAAGAATGGATCATCGTTCCATATCTTGGTTTAGTGATACAGATCAGACAATGTCTTGTCTTCCTCTTAGTTCACGCAGCACTGACCCCTTATTCGAAAAAAAAAATGTTCTGTGCTATTTGTCTTTCCAGGTAACTTGAAGGGCATATTTAAAAAAAATAATATTGAAACAAAAAGTGCTATATTAGTAGATATGTAACTGTAATGCATGTACGTCTTGGTATGTTACATTTGATATATTTTTTTCATGAATTATGACAATTGCTTTTGGTTCTTTTATTTAAGGTGTTTTACATGAAATTATGTTACGGATAGAACCGAGCCTTGTTCTAAAGCTTAAGCCATCATGAACTTTCATGTATCTCTATCCCTCGGGAACTGCCGGTCTTCCTAAATTCAGCCACTTCGTTGGACCACCCAACATCTTTTGTTGCTTTTTCAATTATGACTAAACAATTTTTTTTTAATTTCAACCCTTGGTCAATTTAATTGTTTCTATGTGGTGGAATTAACTAAAAGTAAAACTTACCATATTGGCTATAAAATTTCTGTAGCAGATAAAAAATCCACTTCTACAAGTCAAAAGATGCCAATGTTCTTTTCACTTGCAATGGTTGAAATCTATCAGGAACATTTAATTGGTCTTAAATTTGCAGGAGAATTTTTTTTTCTTTTCTGTCAATGCTGTCAAGGTATCCACTGAAGGCTTATAAAAAAGCTATCTAATGATCAATATCTCCTTTTCTTAGTAAATTCCTATAGTAAACCCTCTTTCTATATATTCATATCTGAAATCAGAGCACGATATATACCCTTGCAGGGGTTTGACTGATGAACATCAGGCCGTTTGTATCTAAAATTCTACATGAAAGTTAAAAAATTAAAACTAATCACAGAACCTTTCGTGAAACAAAGTGAAATCATGACTAACGCTTTTAGATTGATGTAAGACAAGCTAAGACGTTCAAAGCTAATCTCGTCGTCACTATAAATAGGATTCCGTTGTAAGTGCCTCTAGCAGTGTCCTCTTATTTGGACGTACTAGCCGGCAACGGTGCTCAGGCTATTTTCTTGCCGTTATTTTCAGACATTGCTGTACTTTCAAAAATAACATTTGTAATGGATGATAAATAAGTATATCAATCAAAACATTTTGAGACACAAATGGCAAAACTATTAATTCACTGAATAACATTCATTAACAATGTTTACATTAAAAATGTTGGTACAAACTCTTTATATGAGAATATATACTTTAATACTGATACGCAAGCTCACTAAATAAGATATTTCCAATTAATAAGAAACATCCAGAACAAAGACAGATCCTATAACAGTGGAACAGACACAACACTGCTCCATCACAGACACAGACAACAGCGGATCATCCTTGTCCTCACCACCAGGATGGGTCCAGAGGTTTTTAACCCAAGCACCATCTGGGCTGATGAGATGGAGGCTGTGCTTGCCTCTGTCCACTACAATAGAAGATCCGTCCATGAGGAATTCCACTCCTTTTGGGTTTTCAATCTGTTGAGCTATAAAAAAGAATGACTGTGTAAGATATGTTTACCCTGTCTGGTTCAAGCAAAGAAAAGTTTATCATTTTTATATCTTACGCAGGTTGGAATTTTTAAAACACTTTCTTTGAAATTAAAGTAGAAAACAACAATGATCTTAATTTAAATATCTACAAGAAACTTAGAAGATTCTAAGAAAATGGAAGAATTACACTTCGTCATGAACCAGAACTTGTGATTTAAGACTCTTAGAGTGTAAATAAGGAACACGTTGATTTTATGCAAAAATCAACAAGTTACCTTTCTATATTAGAAAAAAGAACCATAACCATATTAGACAGCCTTTCTAGCTTTTTCAAAAACACAAACTTAAGTTAATGTTTGTTACTCTAAAAATATGAGGTAGAGTAATGAGTTAAGCAGATATTTCCGATGTTAAACCGATGTCAGCCATGAAAAATAAAAAAAAGACAACCTCTGGGAATTTGTAAAGGGAGGGGGGATATTTCTAACAAGATGAAAGATAAAGGTTTGAGGTGAAAAGAGAGCATATCAAAATACTAATAATGGTTTACACAGTAAACATGGATGAAGAAGTGACTGTAATGAAGCTGCTTTCTGTTAATCCAAACTTTTCATTATTTTTCCACAGAAATATTTTTGTTTGCCCAATTTCCTCTTCATCGCTTTTTTATTCAGAACTCGTTCAACTCCTTATTGTGTGCATCTGTGTAATTACAAGGAAGAACACAGTAACTGCAACCTTTACATGACTGGCAACAAACCTTTGTGATGGAAAAATGTCGATTTATCCTCCAGCTTCAGTTTCGCTATGGAGTTGTCCGTTTTGATGGACATTATAAGATATCCATCTGCTGTTGTCACCATGTAGAATGGACTTAGTGTAGAACCTGTGATTTAGAGACAGACATGGAAAACAAATATCATTATCTACAGATATAGATTAGCTTAAGCAAAGTCAGTTTATTACAAATGTCCTAATGACAAATAGCTAACTTTAAAACGCGATCCTTGTTTTTTTATGTGCGGTTTATCTTGAGCAATTTGGCGCAAAAAATGTTTTAGAAGAAAACAAATTAATGAATTTTCCTCTTGTAGGACGAGACACTTAAAACCTAAAGTTTAAATTCACTGAGCTAAGAACACATGGTTCTTTTTTCATGTTTAGGACAAAGCAGGCAGGCAAAGTGTTTTTAATTCATTATTGCCATCAGAATCGAAGTGAAGTTTGTTATCTTTTTTTTTAATTCAAAAGAACAAAGATAAACCAGGAGAAATAGAGAAAGAGAGAGGGGAAGAGAGAAAATTAAAAAGCAAGAAGATAGATGTATTCCAGCTATATGTCAATTTAAGCTGAAATTGTTTCCATCCTGATTATTTTGTAAAGAGTTTCTTTCTCTTTACTTTTAGGGTTTTTCAAACTTAAGGGTATATCGATTGCTCCCTTGTTTATAGCACATATTGTCATTTAAATTTCAGCGACTACAATCAGCAGTGGATTTTTTCCATGTGCAAAACATAAATCATTCGAGATAAAAAAAAAAAATACTAAACTGACAATGATGTGATAAAAACATGTACAGGTCACATTTCTTTTATTTAAGATGGAATCAAACTGGAAGTACAGCACAGCTAGATATTTGCTGCTTGTAAAAATAAAATCAGATTTTCAACTTTATTTTCATAATTTATATCTTTTCTTGCAAAGTGTGTTTCCTATTTCCTGTAGCTTTAACCTATTTAATTTATTTGACCACCAAGAAGGGCTTTTTTGCATGAGTACATGGTCATATCGCTAAATCTAATTAGTGCTATTTCTTTTGTCAGAGGAAAAGCTATATTTATAACTACTGTGTAAAAGGTGACGGGAGACAGACGTGTTCAGAGCGGACAGTTATTTTAAAGAGATATGGGTGGGGGGGGGGAAGAGAGAGAGAGAGAGACAGAGAGAGAGAGCGAGAGAGAGAGAGAGAGAGAGAGAGAGAGAGAGAGAGAGAGAGAGAGAGAGAGAGAGAGAGAGAGAGAGAGAGAGAGAGAGAGAGTGGGAAAAACCGGGAGATAAATTAATTAGTGTTGGCAAGAAAGACAGAGTGACAGAAAAAGGCTGGAGAAGAGAGTCTGAGACCAGAGAGCGAAACAAGTTTGCCATAGAAAGGGACCGAAGAAACAGAAGTTGAGAGAGACAAGGGTTGAAGAAAGATGAGAAAGATAATAAAAAAAGAGGAGCAAGATGAATATGGCAAAATGGAGAAAGGGACATAAAAGGCAGAGGAAGATATATACAAGACACAATTGGGAAAGAATACAGATAGGGAGAGAGAGAGAGAGACAGACAGACAGAGAGAGACAAAGAGAGAGAAGAGAGACAGAAGAGAGAGAGACAGAGAGAGAGAGAGAGAGAGGAAAAGCGGCAAGGATAAAAACTATTTTTACATCACAACGAAATTCCAAGCTTTCTCTCACCCCCACGAGAGAGAAAATGCTTGGAATTATGTTTTTTTTTATATAAAGATAGTACTAATTTTTTTTTCCAAGTAAGAAGTGTGCGCAAAAACTCAACCCATGGCCCAAATAGAAATAACTCATAGTAACTTATGCGTTGTTTCCATTTTCTTAACCATAAAAAAATGGTGGTCTTTCTAATTTTGTTTATTATCATTCCCTTGATGACCATACTTTGACAGCTCGCGTGACACTGGCAGGAACGTGATAAAAACCAAGTAAAGGGTGAGGAAAGATGAGAAAAAAAAAGGGAGGCGGTGTTGGAGTTATAGGAAAAGGACGATTAACTTTGTTGACGAAGGCAGAAATAGAGAGCAAAATGACCCAGAAATACACAGGATGAACGTGTCATTTGTCGTCTTTATCTCTTTTCATGTATGGACCCTGCCATATATATATGGCATTATAACGGACATTTTTATTGTAACAATATTTCTGTTCGTCTAGCCGTGATGTTCGTTGTACAGTGGTACTCGCATCTAGCCGACCCCAGTCGCTGTGAGGGCTGTCAAACTTCTAATCTAATCTCATTAACTGCTCTCCGGCATGCCAGGTCACACAAACCACTGGAAGCCAGCGTTGAAAGAGGGTTTTGTTTGCTGCCTTGTACAAAAGTGTGTGAAAACACGCTTGAGACGAGCTTTGAAAAGTAGAGGGGGAGGCATTGGGACGTTTTTCTCTTATGCCAAAGGGAACGTCAAATGGAAGCAAAGAGAATAGTAATATATATATATATGTGAAAAAAATTATATCAGTAAAAAGCCTTACCTCGACTTGAGCGAAAATGGATAGTTTGCATACTGTTCGAGATTAAAGAAAAACAAAAAAAAAAACGCTTATTTGGTGAGGATGATTCCCTATGAATAAAAAATATATTTGTCACCCATATGATTTTTCAAGCTTATCACTATAAGGTAAAGGTCTCAATTCTCTCTTCCCTTATGAATTATTCATATCATACATGTAGCTTAATATCTTTCCATAAAAGATTCACTTAGATTGATTCGAGTCATTCAGTTCTATTGCAGCAACAAAGCGCTATTAGAGTGAGAGCGGACCATGAGAAATATCGGGCCTGTAGACGTTAGAACAATTAATTGTCCCATGGATAGACAGGCTAATGGCACATTGCGCGCGCTTGCAGCATTCATCAAGTCCAGTGTTTGGAGCGGCCAGAGGGCTGCCCAGTGCGTTGTTTCCATTTTCTTAACCATAAAAAATCACATCGTGTAAAAAAAAAAAAAGAAATCCTGACATTCAAAGAAAACTTCCGCTTTTAGGCTTTTTAGTTCGTATGTGCAAGTACAGATAGCTTTAAGGGTGATGCATAAGAAAGACAGGAAAGCCATGAAAATGAAGAAACAAATGCATTTGTAACTAAATTAATCTACAGACTTATGGACATAAAAAAGACACTGTAAAATAATCGAGATGATAGCAGATTGAAAGTGCGAGAAAAGAAAGATTACAACGAAAATAACAGAAAATTATGGAGGTATAAAGCCTCACTCAGCTGCCGCAGGATCCTCCCTGACAGATCAATGAGGTCAATACCAGCACCAGACCATAAGCCCACAGCTAAGGTTTGGGTCGTGACAGCTGCTATTGCCAAGTACTGCTTTGATGTCTTCATGGATGTCTGTAGAATCAAGAAACGGTTAAACCGGTGAGTACGGTGGAATCCTCTTATATCGACATGTCGTTGAATTAAGAAACTAATATAAGAAATGCCAACAGCATAGACAAAAAACAAAATACTAAGTGAAAAACTGAAACAAGGTAAATGTGTTGAATAAAGCACTCGATTATTTCCTTTGTTGATTGTTGCGCCCGAAATTGTGGTTTTGTGCTTCATCTCTTGTTAGATCTATATCTCCGCTTTCATGTTTTTTTCTTCCTTTGCCCATGGTAAAATCTAACGATTGTAGGTCTAAAGTTAACAATTTACCGATGAGTAGGCAAAGACGTGGTTATTTCAATTTCGGTTTGTGCAAATTAAGAAACCAAGAATGAAAAAGGTCTATTATTGCTTTGTCTAGACGATCAAGGAAAGACTAGCCTAACCCGTGTGATAAATCACGAATTTGGAAAACATTGCTATACAACACACAGCATTAATCAGTACTAGCTTTATAACTATGTTTATACAGGACCATCAATCTAGGAGGTCTAGCCTATGGAATCTCCTGGTCAAGCTGCGGAATGATAGCTATGCTCCCTCCCTCCCTCTGTCTGTCTCTCTTTCTCCCTCCCTCTCTCCCTTTGTCTTTCTCTCTCAACTGTACTACCTTTTCAGCTTAACGATTTTCAAGCAAACCTTGATTTACATTACTGCACAAGATTAGCTCTTCAAGTGATACGGTACAGTAATTAACGATAGTGGTACGTCAAGAACACACAGAAAAAAATGATATAATGCGCCGGACAACGAAATATCTTAATACGTAGTATACAAAGAGGGAACAATAAAAAATGATGCAAAACTGTATGGGTAGATCGTGAAAAGGATAAGTGTATGTGTAACTTTAACGAGAGAGAAAGAAAGAGAGAGAGAGAGAGAGAGAGAGAGAGAGAGAGAGAGAGAGAGAGAGAGAGAGAGAGAGAGAAGAGAGAGAAAGATAGAAGAGAGAGAAAAAGAGAGGCACAAAGAGAGGACTTAGATCAAACAAAAAAGACAAACATAGTAGGTATAAACTTATAGTGAGATATATAGACAGAACTGAATGAGACAGTGATGAGAGAGAGAGAAAACGAGAGAGAGAGAGAGAGAGAGAGAGAGAGAGAGAGAGCAACAGAGAGAGAGACAGACACACAGAGAAAGAGACTGACAGATAGAGAGAGAGGACTTAGATAAAGGAAAAAAGACAAACATAATAGGTATAAACTTATAGTTAGATATATAGACATAACTGAATGAGACATTGGATGAGAACGAGAGAGAGAGACAGAGAGAGAGAGAGAGAGAGACAGACAGAGAGAGACACGGACAGAGAGAGACACAGACAGAGAGAAGCATTTATCTTGATAATATTGAATTTTAAATAATAACATTGTATCAACATAATAATGATTCCAGGAAGACTGAGTTCACTGTTTATTCGTAATTTTTGTCAAGACTCTGAGTTTGAGGTAGGGGCAAGTTAATACGAGAGGGGAGAGCCATGTGTTAAACACTGCGCTGTCTAAATCTTTAATTTGCTCTTCAGTTCTAGTATTAACTACATACCATGTTGATACAATAATATTAATTTAAAATTCAATGTTATGAAGATAAATGATCCATCTCTTTCCCTCTCTTTCTCGCTGTCTCTCTCTCTCTCTCTCTCTCTCTCTCTCTCTCTCTCTCTCTCTGAATGACGTTTCAATTTTGCCTCCCAATAAATTTCAATTATAATGATCGCTACAGCATCCATCCCCCTGCGACTTTTACACTTTTTCTCCTCCTCCTTAGCATCCTCTATTATCCTCTTCTTCTTCTTCTCTTCTCTTCTTCTTCTTCTTCTTCTTCTTCTTCTTCTTCTTCTTCTTCTTCTTCTTTTCCTCCTTCTTCTTCTTCTTCTTCTTCTTCTTCTTCTTCTTCTTCTTCTTCTTCTTCTTCTTCTCTTCTTCTTCTTCTTCTTCTTCTTCTCCTTTCTTGTTTCTCCTTCTTCTTTTTTCATATTCTTACTCTTCGTCATCATTGATTGTTAGCGATTATTATTATTATTGTTATTATTATTATTATTATTATTATTATTATTATTATTATTATTATTATTATTATTATTATTATTATTATTACTTTTATTATTATTATTATTATTATTATTATTATTATAAATTTTAAAATAAAGATCACCTGTTGTGTAATGCATCATCAGATTTTTGTGATCCGCCGATAAAATTAAAAAAATATGGA
This sequence comes from Elysia crispata, assembly GCA_033675545.1. Classification (NCBI taxonomy): domain Eukaryota; kingdom Metazoa; phylum Mollusca; class Gastropoda; family Plakobranchidae; genus Elysia; species Elysia crispata. Next base: position 26,151 of record JAWDGP010002574.1, read on the forward strand.
TAGGCTACTTTAGATCTCGCGATTTTTCAAGCAACATTTCTATATCCCAGAGTTCTAGTATGGAGTTACAAAACGAAATTCTATAACCCTTATTTTAAACCTATTGCGCTACAAACCACTGAGCTGGGCATGAGCGGAATGAGCTGCACAAATCTATGTTTGTTTTTAATGCGAAATGAACAACGTTTTATTTGTTTCAAACTCGTGGCTGTTGGAATAAGTTGGACTGTCTGAAACCAAGTAATAGATGCTCATAGTTAATTAGAATATTAGATGTAGATTTAGATGTCTAGAGTGATCTAGATTTAAGCATTATCTAAACTACACCTATACAATCAATGATTCACATCTAGAATCAATCTAATCTAAGCCTAGTTCAAATGACTGTGCACTTACTGTGAAAAATTCACACAGCTTCTTAAGTGTTTAAGGGAATTAAAACAAAAATACAGATTGAGAAAGATGAGAATATTAAGTCGATTTTTATTCCATAAGTAATTAAGTACTAGACTTACTTTGCTTTAGTCCGAAATATCGCGATAGCTTGACTATTTATAAGTATCTTAAATAACAATAAATTTCACCTACCCCAACCCCGTCAATTTAACACCATGGTCCTATTTGTAGAACGGGTTTTTTTGCTTGCTGCTGCTGCTGCTGTTGTTTGTTGTTGTTGTGTTGTTGTTGTTGTTGTTCTTTTGCTGTTGTTGTTGTTGTTATGTTGTTGTTGTTCTTGTTGCTGCTGTTGTTGTTATCATTATTATTATCATTATTATTATCATTATTATTATTATTATTATTATTATTATTATTATTATTATTACTATATTATTTATTTATTATGATATTTATTATTATCATCATTATTATTAAATATTTTTTTGATATACTATCGTTATATTTTGAACATTGCAGTTGCATTGGCCCTAAATGTTCTGTGTGAAAATTGTTACTCATATAAATAATATATATAACTGTGTATTGATTTTTGTTATTGTAATTAATGCTTTCCCGTAAAATCATTTTCCAACGACTTCCATGACTCTATCTGTTGAACTTTTAAAGGTTTTATATTTATTTTTACGCATGAACGAGGTCTTGTTTTCATTAACTATGACAGATGTGATGATAAAAAGGAGTGAACGAAATAAAAAGTCTATGAGTGAGAATTTTACTACAAAGAACATTCAGGTAGAAATACGGTGTGCTTGCTAAATGATATCGATAAACAAAAACAAAAAATGTAGATAAATCATAAAATCCATATGGGTTATACTATAAAGCCCTTGCTATGACCGGAATATCAAGATTGTTCGTAATCGTCAACTGCAATGACCAAAACAAATTTAATGTTTAAAGACG
>JAWDGP010002576.1:0-5000 GCA_033675545.1 Elysia crispata
AACCATCATGTACACTGTAAGCCTTGGAAACAACCAGCGATTGATCAAGTCGGAATTTTGATCCCCAATCGAACTAAACCATCATGTACACTGTAAGCCTTGGAAACAACCAGCGATTAGTCGGTTGGTCTAATCAAACTAAACCATCATGCGCCAATTGCATAAGCCTTGGAAACAACCAGCGATTAGTCGGTTGGTCTAATCGAACTAAACCATCATGTACACTGTAAGCCTTGGAAACAACCAGCGATTAGTCGGATGGTCTAATCAAACTGAACCATCATGTACACTGTAAGCCTTGGAAACAACCAGCGATTAGTCGGATGGTCTAATCAAACTGAACCATCATGTACACTGTAAGCCTTGGAAACAACCAGCGATTAGTCGGTTGGTCTAATCAAACTGAACCATCATGTACACTGTAAGCCTTGGAAACAACCAGCGATTAGTCGGTTGGTCTAATCAAACTGAACCATCATGTACACTGTAAGCCTTGGAAACAACCAGCGATTAGTCGGTTGGTCCAATCAAACTAAACCATCATGTACACTGTAAGCCTTGGAAACAACCAGCGATTAGTCGGATGGTCTAATCAAACTGAACCATCATGTACACTGTAAGCCTTGGAAACAACCAGCGATTAGTCGGATGGTCTAATCAAACTGAACCATCAGCTCACTGTAAGCCTTGGAAACAACCAGCGATTAGTCGGATGGTCTAATCAAACTGAACCATCATGGACACTCGACCAGTAATTCTCAACGTAGGGCATCATGACTGTGTTGTTAAAAACACACTTTAAGTATGGTTAAACAATATTGTTGTTAAAACACAGCTAAAGTATGTTTCAACAATATTGTTGTTCCTTTTTTCCACCGAAAAATGGCATGCTTGTGTCTTTTCCTCATCGGATAGAAATGAAGCATTTATCGTATCATCCATCCAACAGAGTTTCCATGTGGAAGAGTAAATTTTACTCCTATCATTATGATCTCTATTCAGCTCAACATTGTCCGAGGCCGTGAACTATCTCCAAAACACTTGATAGGGGGGAAATTAAACTACACATTGTTTAGAACCAGTAACAGAGTCGTACAGTGAAATGACGTCATAAATTCTACCCATTCATCTCTGAACTGAATAGAACCCGAGGAAAGGTCAACTGAGTACAAACCCACCACACGATGACGACACTGTATTTCAGTAAGTCTACCAAACTTAGGCGACGTAAAACTCAGCAGAGGACACCGTTCAATCAAGGGGCGACAGAGTAATTCACGAAGAGCCTTTGCCAAACTTAGGAGACGTGTAAAACTGAGGAGAGACCACCATTCAATCAAGAGGCCCAGGCTTACACCGCGAGGGCCTGCCGGATCCCTCGCGCATGATTAACCCTCAATCCGCGACCCACTACAAGACTCCCTGGAAGTCTCCTGATTTCAGGCTCCTCAAGGAGCTTACAGACGCGATGGGGACGCGGTTAATACGGACACACGCTGGAGAAGAATTCATTTCATTTCTTAACTTTCTTATTTTCCCCCCATCCCGCTGCTTAAATTATATTGAAATGGGAGTGCTGAGGCGATTACAAAAATAGGCCTGATTAGCCCTCGATATTAATCTTCCCTGCGACATCAATACACCGCCTAATAATAGGATACACGCACAGCCGGCTGGTGCCGTAGCTACATGGGCTGGTGGGGTATGGGGTGTCATGTGGCGCAGTCGGTACACCGTTGGGCTGGCAAAGTGGAAGTCCGGGATTCGAATCCTAGCTTCGGATCTCATCTTATCCACTCTATAATATCTTGATGCTTGACGGGGGCCGTGAATTCTCTGTGATTGTAGACGTTAAACTATTGCACATAGCCGTTGCTTCTGGAGCTGAAAAAAGCAGAGCCTGTTTTCCCGTGCTATACGCACCATTGACAGCAAGCCGCTTGCTGTAGAGTGTGCGAGATCAGGCTGAGCACATTACGACTGCTGGAGAATGTGGCCGTAGCTGAGTGTGCGAGATCAGGCTGAGCACATTACGACTGCTGGAGAATGTGGCCGTAGCTGAGTGTGCGAGATCAGGCTGAGCACATTACGACTGCTGGAGAACGTAGCCGTAGCTAGGAATGAGCAGCTTGAAAGGTTTCTAATTCAAAATACAGCTTAACATAACGGTGATGGCAGGGAAAAGGAGCATGGCATTCTTTTATGATATCAGAAGTGGTAGAAAATTTTGTTGTTTTGGTGGGTTTTTTTTTTTTTTCCTCCTTTCCTTTTCTCTTCCACTTTGAATGCAATCAGTTCAGTCTTCGGGAGGAGTTTCGAGAGAGTTGCAGATAATACTATGATTATTATCAACATAACAATTGACGCAAACCTTTCTATAAATTATTTAGCTTTCTGTAAGATGCAAACAATCTGTTCATATTGCGGTAAAGTAAAGTGAGCCCCGAACTCGATCCGAGCCTAGGGGAACCAGGTGTAGGGTCCTGATTTTTCCTAGCATGCGACATTGTAAGGTAGTTTGCCATTGCTTTCCTCGCCGCCTTTACTTTCGCCAAGTCTAAAGGGACTTAGCTACCCATTTAGTGCTGGGTGGTCACAGGGGAGCTGAAAGACTTTTAGGCCCGGACTGTGATTCGAACTCGGGACCTCTGGATTGTTAATCAAGCGTCATATAGCGGTAGGCTTGCTAATTCTAAGGCCTGTGAAGGATGCCTTTGATTAGGGGAGCGCCAATGGCCGGGTGGCTTACCCACTTGCCCTAGTCTCCAGATTCCGATTCTTTGGGTGATTTCAAAACGTCTTCATTTGACAATTTTGTCCGATCGCCCAAGGTTAATACAACCATACTAGAGCGGACAGGAAGAAGATGGTAGAAAAAAATCCTATCTCTATACGACCAATAACTTTGAATGAAGGACGCATAGAAAGAAGGGAAAATACTTTGAGTAAAATAAGTTGTTTGTTACAGTCATCTCATCTACTTTCTTCGCTTTATGTAGCATGACGAACATTTTCCCGTATTAATACACTTTCTTGAACGCGCTTGTCATTATGGTCTCGTCTCTGGAAGGGTGGCGGATTAATTTCCGGGCGTAGGAAAACGGTGGACAGAAGAGCTTCGCGTGGAGCAGTTAAGTGATAAGTGGAAATGGGAGGTGTAGAAATGAAATGCGGGGGTTGGGGTGGGGAGGGAGGGAGGGAGGGAGGGAGGGAGAGAGACAGAGAGAGAGAGAGAGAGAGAGAGAGAGAGAGAGAGAGAGAGAGAGAGAGAGAGAGAGAGAGAGAGAGAGAGAGAGAGAGAGAGAGAGAGAGAGAGAGAGAGGTCAAAAAGGTCCCATAAATCTGATATCGTGTGCGACGTTCCCGGCCGGTTATGGAGTGGCAGTTCAAGGGTTAATGACTGTGACGGTTCTGTCCGACACTGATGGAGAGAGAGAGAGAGAGAGAGAGAGAGAGAGAGAGAGAGAGAGAGAGAGAGAGAGAGAGAGATAGCTGGATTAGTCGAGTGTCGGCCGGTGTGTGTGTGTGTGTGTGAGAGAGAGAGTGAGAGAGAGAGAGAGAGAGAGAGAGATGGAGATTGGAGGTTGAGTCTTGTGTCGGCCTGTGTGTGTGTGTGAGAGAGAGAGAGAGAGAGAGAGAGAGAGAGAGAGAGAGAGAGAGAGAGAGGGTGGAGATTGGAGGTTGAGTCTTGTGTCGGCCCGTGTGTGTGTGTGTGAGAGAGAGAGAGAGAGAGAGAGAGAGAGAGAGAGAGAGAGAGAGAGAGAGAGAGAGAGAGAGAGAGAGAGAGAGAGAGAAGAGGAGGAGGAGGAGGAGGAGGAGGAGGCAGCTATTAAAAGATTGAAAGTCATTGAGGAGGTGATAAAAGAATTTATAGCACTGTTAAGGGTGTGCTTGATTGTATTTGAAAAAGTAAGAGGTTGGTGCAAGACTACTGGTGATCGCAGCAAGGCCTTGGTTAGATGAGAGAAGTAAGAGGTTGGTGCAAGACTACTGGTGATCGCAGCAAGGCCTCGGGTAGATGAGAGAAGTAAGAGGTTGGTGCAAGACTAATGGTGATCGCAGCAAGGCCTCGGGTAGATGAGAGAAGTAGTTCGTAACGGCCATGTTGTCTATAACTAGTGAATAAAAAGTTAAAGCGGAGGCAGGGGCAGTGGTTGGATAGGATGGGAAAGGAGATGAAGAAGAATTGAAAGGGAAAGAGTTGGATAAAGGGGGGGGGGGGGGGAGAGAGAGAGAGAGAGAGAGAGAGAGAGAGAGAGAGAGAGAGGTGAAGCCACGTGGTGAAAGTAGAACAACACAACATAAACACCCTTTCCACCTATACCAAAGATCCTTATCTCCAACTCCCCAATATGGTTCACTCTTGACCCTACCCCGTTTCCTTCCTTCTTCTCCTCCACCTCCCACAGGTCAGCCTACATCGCGAGACTCAGAATGTTAGAAATGCTGTGTATTCCTATCAGGACCACACCGCCTCTCTTTGGCATCGCCCCGGGGCTGTACCGTGGAGCCAGCGTCTCCCTGGCTAATTAGACTTAGGGAAAATGGGCGATGTGGGGAAGATGCTGGATTCTGGTCTCTCTCTACATTTCACCCGGGCACAGCCTCCTAGATTTATGCTTCCCTGGTTTAGTCTTCCATTTCCGACTCAAATAAACATACCGAAGCCTTTGAGGGAAACTAACTTTGTAGGTTGTGTGTACAAGGTCTAAAAGGAAATAGGCAAGTGTGGCGTTTTTGCTTTCTAATTAGGTTGTATGAAGTAAACCTTCATTGTGGAGAAACTTATAATAGCAGAGATACATATTTCTTTCTTTTCTTTTTTCCCCTTTGTTTGAAGATAAACACATATTTGAAATTGAAAGAGAGAGGATATACAAACAAATAGAGAGACTCACAAGTATACACAAAGAAACAGCGAGACAAGGTGTTACGAGTGTTTGCATTTTTCTAGCGAAATTTCAAGAAAATCATTCACTGATTTCAAACAACAAATTACT
>JAWDGP010002576.1:7500-32500 GCA_033675545.1 Elysia crispata
GGACCTTCTGGATAACGTCAAAAAACAAGGACGCCCTTAACAAACTTCACTGTTTTATTACTCCCTGCTAGACTATAAAAAAAAAGGGGGCGGGGGGGGAAGAGAACAGACCGAGGTAAACCCCTAGTGAACAAAGAGGCATGGAACATCGGGTATTTCTCTTCTCGTTGGCACCACACCCTCCGCTAAACCACTGCAACCCACTCCTTTCAACACATTCCTCCCAGCCAATTTTCCGAAACGACTAACACCTCCCCCTTCGTCAAGCACTACTCCACCACCCTCTCTCTCTCTCTCTCTCTCTCTCTCTCTCTCTCTCTCTCTCTCTCTCTCTCTCTCTCTCTCTCTCTCTCTCTCTCTCTCTCTCTCTCTCTCCCTCTCTCTCTCCAGGATAGGACCGTTCCCAAGCTCTCAGGTTTCTCATCGCACCTCTCTGTTATACAATGAAGGAGCCCCGCGATGCTGGCGCCACGCTCCACTGGGCATGAACTATACCAGAAGGCCACAGAGGGGGGTACCAGGAGTCTACCTTAAACACCAGTCGGGCGGAGCCCCACACCCCCGCACCGCTACGGCGAGCTACCTGAGCGCTGCGAGTTAGTGGGACGCCCGGTATGGTACAGACCCCACGGGTTTTCCCATATCGCACCATCATACCCCATTATAGCTACAGGAGACTCTATATTGTCATTATTGTGCCGTCCAGTGGAAGCGGCAAACCGCTGTGAAGCAAGATATTCTCATTAAGAAAGAAGATTGAATTTATCATTAATGTTAACTAACTTAAACTTCCGGTCACTGGAAATTAATACGTCGTAGAGTCGGGATGATAAAATGTCTGCCGATTGGTTGTTGGACATAGCTCATCCACAACAAGGTGCTAGATGATCTTGTGTTCTGCAAGTCAAACAAGCCTATACCAGCCAGGGTAAAGCTGAGAGGGTGAGGTAGCGGACTGGTTCGGAAACATTGTCAGGTTAGCAACGTTAAGCAACATTGCACGAGAGAAAAGGAACAGTTATTAGAATTATTGTTATAATACCTTAGCCGATCACGATCACAGGCGCCCTCAGTAACCAAGAACATCGATAGTGTGTGTGGGGGGGGGGGAGGGGGGGAGAATTGATTTTGCTACTGCTACAGCTACTACTAATATTACTACTACTACTGCTGCTGCTGCTGCTAATAATAATAATAATAATAATAATAATAATAATAATAATAATAATAATAATAATGAACAATCAAAAGTGTAAGTACCCTGGCCAAAAAGAATGAAAAATGATAACACGATCTCAAATTTCTAGTCCTTGCAAGCAGATCAGAGCGCAGAATTAGTCAGTGCCACTACCAGGCTCCCAAGCTTGAGTCCATGCACTACTTTTGAAGTGATTCACGGATTTATATATTTACAAGCCTCCATTGCGCAAGATGGAACTGCTTGGGCTGGCCCAGACAGGTCACGGACTATTTGACAGCACTGTATTGTTAATTGTAACTATTTAAATGGTGCGCTACCAAAAAAAAAATAAAAATAAAAATAAATAAATAAATAAATAAAATTAAAAGTAAAGCAGTAAGGACTTTGAAAGAAAACATTAACCCTCATAAGAGAAGATCAAGATTCTGTTTTAAATCCATATAGATCTAGTTGGATTCTCACGGGTATGAACATTTTTTTTTCCTTTTTATTTTTTTTTTTAATAAATAATTAACATTTTTCATGATTACACAAACGAAATGCTCAGTCGAAATGTTACATGCTATAACATTTATAACTATTATATCGCCGTCAGAACAGCTTATTACAGATAAGCATAAATTATAAAATGCATAAATCAGAACGCATGCAGTTTACTCGGGAAGCATTATTAAGAAGAAAAAAAAATAGTTCTGTTAATGTTGAAACCTCAATCTATTACGACCAAGCCTTTGAATGCTAAGACCGCAGCCATGAAATAAAAAGCTTTCTGAACTGTCTGAAGAACCCGCAGCACGAGGCAATCACGCAAGTTCCATATTAATTAAAAGCGACGTGTGTATGTGGAGTTATTCTCCAACGACGTGTTTAGCGGTGTCCAGAGAATGAGCTATTTGGATCTCTGGTCTTATTATTTCACTCTGTGAACGTAAAGATTCGGGAAACTCCGACGACTCTATAAAGAAAATCGCTCAGCCGTGAAGAAAATGTTGAATACGGGGAAAAAATAAATAAATAAGCAAATAAATAAACGTAATAAATAAGTTTCCAGCCGACTTGAAAATCGATTTATCAATAACACAAAAAAAAAAAAACTGAAGTAAATTAGAGGTGTTCAACTTGTAAGATTGGTCCTTTCCGAGTGATCATATTTTACAACAGTTCACTAATCCAGTGCAGCCTACTACTCGCTGCTCGCTTTCCTTTGGTGCTATGTAGTTATATATGGCATCCGTGGCGTCCTCTTCCGCGGCCTTCTCCCCCTTCCTTTTCTTTCTCTCCTTTCTTCTTCTTCTTCTTCTTCTTCTTCTTCTTCTTCTTCTTCTTCTTCTTCTTCTTCTTCTTTTTCTTCTTCTTCGATTTCCCCTCTTACTTCCTCCCCATTATTTCTTCTCCCTTCCTCTTCTCGTGGTTCAAACTACCGAATTCTCGATCAATAATCAATGCACTGTTGATACCATTTAAATTTAGGTCGTGCCGATGCTAGCAACTGTTTCGCGGTTTAGACAGCAGCCAAATCTAGTGAATCTCAATTGTCCACCGATAACCAGCCCTTCCCCTGTCACGCTACCAGAACCAACCTTTCAACAAAATGCCGCAATCGATAGATCAAGCGATTTCTGGAAATCAGATTGGATCAACAGGTCCTGAACAGGGACGCTTTTTTTTTTTTTTCGCGGAACTGTTGAAGTGAAGCAAGAACAGGCGATTATTGCGCGAGTGTTGGCGCAGGCTTTGACAGGTAATAATGAGGTACATACGCCAGGAATAGTCAATGCACAAACCGACTGTTCACTTGTGTCAACAGCTCAGTAGAGTAGTTACGGTCTGCCCGGCCATACTGCTCGTGCTTTAACAGGTCGGCTCACCGATTGATCAATTGGTTGACTGGTACACTGATAGTATCAACCACTGGTATAATTATCGTTCTCCCACTCAGAGGAATCCGGACAGATTTTTTGTGTAAGACTAAAGCTTCCACCAAGAAGAACAGGGCTAAAAAAAAAAAAAAAAGGATGGTACCTAATAGGCAAAGGTAGCCTAAAAAAAAAAAAAAAAGAAAGAAAGAAAAAGAAAAGAAAAGAAAAAAAAATCAAAGGTAGAATCTTGCCAATCTCAAGGCGACCGCTTTGTGTGCCCTCTGGCCATAGACAGAGCCTCTGTCTGAGATCTGAGATATAGCGCCCGCCCTACACCTCGGCATGTTTGATGAATCGCTTACTCTCGCAGAGACTTTGTTCATGTCAACCCTCACAATAGAAACGTTATAAATGGGAGCAAAGCAGAACTAGCTTTAATCTGAGTGATGGCCACGGTCACATCGACATCGTGAGAGCCGTGAAATTGAGAAATAATAATTTTGATTATGTATTGTTTTTTGTTTTTCCTTCCCGTGAATTATCCTCACCGGTTGCTGCGCGAAACCAGTTGGTTTACACAAATTTGAAGAATGAAAAAAAAAAAAGAAAAGAAGAAAATAAATAATATGCAAAAGCTATTCTGGTGCTGGTGGCAACTTCCGCATGATTACCCCCGAATGTCAGCTGAGCCAAAAATCATAATCATGATCCAATCTCCACAGTGACATTAGGCTGGCTCGGTTTGGCAAAGAGCACAAAGAGCAGAGCAGCCAGGCAGAAAACAGAGAAAGGGCGACCGGGCGATGATGAGCAGCAATGTGGAAGCACCACAGTCCTTGGTGGAGAGCGCCACATGGCGCAGTGAGTAGCGAGCTGGCCTGACCAGAGAGAAGTCCAGGGTTTGATCCCGGGCCAGAATTATCAGCTTTTGATGAGCAGAATTAGAAACAATGTGGAAGCGCCACATGGCTCAGTGAGTAGCGAGCTGGCCTGATCAGAGAGAAGTCCAGAGTTTGATACCGCGCCAGCATCATCTGATGATGGGGTCAGAGTTCATCATTCTAACCAAGTCTTTCTTCGGAGTGCTCTAGCAATCTCAGGGTTTTAATCTCATCAAGCAGTTGAGTGCTGAATAGTACTGGATTTATTCTGATGGGAGGAGGGGTGAGAGAGAGAGAGAGAGAGAGAGAGAGAGAGGTGGGGGGAGAGAGGAAGGGAGAGAGGGAAAGAGAGGGAGGGGGGAGACAGAGAAGAAGAAGAAATAGGAGAGACTAATTAACTCATTGAATGGTATACGTTTTACAAGACCAGAGTACTTGCTATATGGTGGTCTCAGAATTAGGAAACTGTAAAAGGTGCTCGACGGAGGCCATAAGACGATAGGAAAGAAGTACACCACCAGAGTCTTGCAACCACCCATAGTTAATCACAAAGATTTAAAAAATCGGTGAACTCTACTACTGCAACGTGGGAACCGCCATCACAATGACGTCAGAATGTTCAAGACCAATGAGCGACTAGAATGCAGCAGGTTCAACGCTTGGTTCTCAAACTCTATTTCGATTTTAAAGTTTTTTTCCCCCGGAAATCTTTTTTTTTTTTTTTCTTTTTTCATTATTATAATTGATGCAAAGATCCATTGTGCAACATTATCATTTAAGAAAACGAATCAATCCGTTCCGTTTTATTTTATTTTTTTTGTTTTTTGTTGTTTTTTTGTTTTTTTTGCACAACATGTCTTTAAAAAAAAAAATTACATCTTGGTAATTGGTCTGACGTTTTAAGGCAACCTTTCTAATTTGTTATATTGGCAAGTCCAGGTAACAAATTATTCCCTGACTGGTTATTTTTCTACTGGAGGTCCGGCGTTTCTCTCATGAAGCGCCTCGACTAAACAAAGAGCTGCTGGCCCAGGGCCACGATCTCCGTGACGGGGGAGGATTGCTGGCGGCGACTGGAGCACACTGGCCGCTCAAGCTCGAGAATTCCGCTCTAGGTCTCTATTCTGCCGCCGCGGTGAGCATCGGATAAAAACTCTGGAACAATGATATCTCCGCAACAATACAACCTTTCAATGGGCGAACAAAACTTTTAAAATAAAATAAAGAAGAAAAAGAAGAAGAAAATGAACATCGACAATTTTTTAAATATTTTTTTAAATATTTTTTTTAACCTATTTTCTTTCTCTTTGTTTTAAAAACAAAAATTAATAACTTCAAGCATTATACACACACATAAAAGCATTCTTTAGAAAGCAATGATATCCAAAAGAAGAATATAGAGTCTACGGTAGAAGGTATTTCCGTGACTGCTAACTTATGTTATTCAATTCTTCGCCCTGCCTCATGTCAGTTAACTTAATGGAATTGTATTATTATTTTTCTTGCTTTTTTCCCCTCAGCTCATGTAGTTTTTCTTTTCTTTGTTTGTTTTTTTTTAAATTAACAATGTAAACTATAGGATAGTCATTGGAACCTTGTGTGATGACGTCACTGGGGACAAGGCACAACGATGCATTCCCTTCAACCACTCTGTTGTTTCTTTCTCTCTCTCTCTCTCACACACACACTCTTTTTCTCAATTTCTTTTTTGTCCCTTTTATTCTCTCTCTCTCTCTCTCTCTCTCTCTCTCTCTCTCTCTCTCTCTCTCTCTCTCTCTCTCTTTCTCTCCCTCGCTCTAACTCTTCTTCTCTAGTTCTCTCGCTCTTTCCAAAAAAGTATTTACTTTTACTTTAATAAAAAAAATAAACAAAAAAACCCCAGCGATATCGAAAACCGGCCATCCACAGCCCTGCTGCTCACATTCAGTGCAAACCGATTGGAGAGCAAAGCTGCCGAGACATAGCATAAGCCCTCAGAGTTTACACTGTCCGGTCTTGCCCGGCTGTGTCCAGTGGTCAGACGTAACCACTCACACCCTGGCATCCGGTCAGGCACGCGAGGTCACGGTGAGGAGAGGGAGAGAGACAGAGAGGGAGAGAGAGAGAGAGGGAGAAGAGACCGCAGTAAGAGAAAGTGGAGAGAGAGAGAGAGAGAGAGAGAGAGAGAGAGAGAGAGAGAGAGAGAGAGAGAGAGAGAGAGACAGACAGACAGACAGACAGACAGAGAGAGAGAGAGAGGGAGAAAGAGCGAGGGGGAGAGAGAGAAAGGGGAGAGAGTGGGGCGAGTGGCAGAGTAGAGAGAGATAGAGAGGAGATATATATATATATATATATATATATATATATATATATATATATATATATATATATATATATAGAGAGAGAGAGAGAGAGAGAGAGAGAGAGAGAGAGAGAGAGAGAGAGAGAGAGATCTGAGGAAAGTGAGAAGTTCAAGCTCACTCTTCATTGTTTGGATTTTACGTGTAGATATTTATCCACCACTTTACGATTGCTAAATATGAGCTAGATCAAATGTGTGCTAGATCAAAGCTCGTAGTGGTCATAAGTGGCCGTGCTTTCTGAATGATCGATGCTTTTAATGGGTTGGTATATAACTTTCGATAATTCCTCTCCACTTCCGCTGGTCTTCTGCCATTACAAACCTGCTCAAACAATCGTCTAATGTGTGAAAGAAAAAAAATCAACAACAAAAAATAATGATAATAGTAGTAGTAGTAGTAGTAGTAGTAGTAGTAGTAGTAGTAGTAGTAGTAGTAGTGGTAGTGGTAGTGGTAGTGGTAGTGGTAGTGGTAGTGGTAGTGGTAGTGGTAGTGGTAGTAGTAGTAGTAGTAGTAGTAGTAGTAGTAGTAGTAGTAGTAGTAGTAGTAGTAGTAGTAGTAGTAGTAGTAGTAACACAATAACACCTTACAACCATACCAACCATACTATCTATTGAGAGGAGTCACTGCTCCAAAATCTTAACTCGCTGATCTGTTTTAAATGATGGGGATTTTAAACCTAGCAACAACAACAATCCTTGAGTCCCTCCCAATCACACTGTCTACTGAGGAACGCTTGCACCTCCTGCAAAATTCCAACTCGCTGATCTGTTACAAATAATGGGGATTTTAAAACCTAACAACAACAACATGAAAACCAACCCAATCACACTGTCTATTGACGAATCCTTGTGGCTCCTCATAAATTCTAACTCGCTGATCTGTTTCAAATAATGGGGATTTTAAACCTAACAACAGCAACAACAACAACAACAACAATCCATCATGAGTCGCTCCCAATCATACTGTCTATTGAGGAACCCTTGGCCCTCCTGCAAAATTCTAACTCGCTGATCTGTTTCAAATAATGGGGATTTCAGAAACCTAACAACAAATCTGCGGCTCAGATCGATACGATATGACATTTGCCACTTTCCGATATGAGAGGATAACAAAATTATGAGACTGGGGAAAGCTTTGTTCCAATGATCAGGGAAAGGAAAATGGCGTGACGCCAATCATTTCGAGGTAGAAATTTCAATGTAAATGTCAAAGGCATTTAGTTCGAATTCAAACAGCATATCAGCATTTTGATGATCCACTGTTCACAATAAAGTGAAGGTTTAAAAATGATAATAATAATAATAAATAATATTCTATTAACATGGAAGATGGCAGTTTTGGATGGGTGAGAGAGAGAGAGAGAGAGAGAGAGAGAGAGAGAGAGAGAGAGAGAGAGAGAGAGAGAGAGAGACAGAGACAGACAGACAGACAGACAGAGAGAAAGACAGAGAGAAAGACAGAGAGAGACAGAGGCAGACAAAAAGAGATAGACAGAGACAGAGAAAAAAGAGATAGACAGAGAGAGATAGGAAGCGAAGGAGAGAGGAAGAGGAGGGATAGAAAGGGAAGGAGAGAGGGAGGGAGAGGGGTTGCGCTGCTTATGCTAAACGGTACAATCGACATCAGAGCACTGACATAATGAAATAGTGAGGCGAAGAGAGGGAAAAGGTATGTGCACTTGGGTATGTTGATTTGAGAAAATGGAAAGAGGTGTACTAAGCAAACAGATTAGTTTAATAAGTTTGACGATGAGATTGATATTAGTAATTTAGTAGGGGCGGAGAAGGCAGAGAACAGAGAAAGAAAGGAGAGAAAGAGAGAGAGGGAGAGAGAGAGAGAGAGAGAGAGAGAGAGAGAGAGAGAGAGAAAGAAAGAGTGAGAGAGAAAGACGGAGAGACAGAGAGAGAGAAAGAGATAGAGACAGAGAGAGAGAAAGAGATAGAGACAGAGAGACAGAGACAGACGGAGAGAAAGGAGAGAGAGAGAGAGAGAGAGAGAGAGAGAGAGAGAGAGAGAGAGAGACAGAGAGAGAGAGACAGACAGACAGACAGACAGCGAAGCAGACGAGAAGTAAGGTGAGACAGACACAGAGACTGTCAGCATATAAAGGTAGCAAATGAAGAAAGAAACAGGAGAAATGCAAGAGATATGTAGTTAAAAAGGTGGTAGTGGTGGTAATGGTACTAGTAGTAGTAGTAGTAGTAGTAGTAGTAGTAGTAGTAGTAGTAGTAGTAGTAGTAGTAGTAGTAGTAGTAGTAGCAGTAGGAGTAGTAGTAGTAGCAGCAGCAGCAGCAGCAGTAGTAGTAGTAGTAGTAGTAGTAGTAGTAGTAGTAGTAGTAGTAGTAGTAGTAGTAGTAGTAGTAGTAGTAGTAGTAGTAGTAGCAGCAGCAGTAGTAGGAGCAGTAGTAGTAGTAGTAGTAGTAGTAGTAGTAGTAGTAGTAGTAGTAGTAGTAGTAGTAGTAGTAGTAGTAGTAGTAGTAGTAGTAGTAGTAGTAGTAGTAGTAGTAGTAGTAGTAGTAGTAGTTGTCGTAGTAGTAATAGTAGTAGGAGTAGGAGGAGGAGGAGGAGGAGGAGTAGTAAGACTAGGAATCGGAGCAGCAGTAGTAGTAACAGTAGCAGAATCAGCACGAATTGCAGTTGTAGAGCAGTTATTATATTTTCCTTATCATTGCTGTTCTGATATTCTCAACCAATGAGATTGGTGTTAGCAATAATTTGAAGCATCCGTCCTGCCTTCTTCGTCCCTAAGATTGTCCCGCGCGTTTTGTTTACATTCGGAGGGGGGGGGGGGGGGTATCGATAAATATAGCTGGCCGCCCTATTCACCTAAAAAATTAAAAGAAAAATTAACAAAGTCATAATGACTATTATAAAGCCGAGTATTACCCCCAACCGCTCGGCCCATTACTGCGCTCATATCGCGGCGCTATGGAGTTACCGATATTAAAATATCGATTGAAACCTCCCGACATTTGAGCCACTGCCACTGCCACTGCCACCATAATAAGGAGAAGCCTCAGCAGTTAATCTGGTGAGCAGGGTTTGTAACGAGACAGAAGCTCGGCACAGCGCTATAGAGCAGTGGGGAGATGTGACATTCGAATTATCTAATTGTCTATTACCCAGAGGGAGTATGCAGCGTTTTATGGCAGAGGGGAGGCTGGTGCTTCTAATTGAGAGAGAGAGAGAGAGAGAGAGAGAGAGAGAGAGAGAGAGAGGTAAGAGTGAGAGATGGTAACAAATAAGGGAGATTCTAGGGATGAACAGAGGAATTTTTAGGACGAAAAACAGTTCAGCAATTCTTGCTGCTCAGATTTTTGATAAGGTCAAAGTGTAAGATTGTTCTTAAGTCATAGACTCTGTCATGTAAGAAAAGTATTTGTGTGTAAAAAGTGTGTGCTGACATGCTAAGTACAAAAAGATTCTTTGATGTGTAAACAGTGCAAGGCTCCATCAAAGACACATATTTGATGAGATTGTGCGAAGCCTCCCCAGGTAAAGGTTATGGTCAATAGGAGGAGATGATATAGTGGTAGGAGTAGGAACTTACAGAGACAACACTAACAACCACACGCTACAGATACCACTGTACGAAGTGCCAAAGGTAAAGGTTGTGGTCAATAGGAGGAGATGAGATAGTGGTAGGAGTAGGAGCTTACAGAGACAACACTAACAACCACACGCTACAGATACCACTGTACGAAGTCCCAAAGGTAAAGGTTGTTGGCAATAGGGGGAGATGATATAATGGTAGGAGTAGGAGCTTACAGAGACAACACTAACAACCACACGCTACAGATACCACTGTACGAAGTCCCAAAGGTAAAGGTTGTTGGCAATAGGGGGAGATGATATAGTGGTAGGAGTAGGAGCTTACAGAGACAACACTAACAACCACACGCTACAGATACCACTGTACGAAGTGCCAAAGGTAAAGGTTGTGGTCAATAGGGGGAGATGAGATAGTGGCAGGGGTAGGAGCTTACAGAGAAAACACTAACAACCACACG
The DNA here is from genome assembly GCA_033675545.1 of Elysia crispata. Classification (NCBI taxonomy): domain Eukaryota; kingdom Metazoa; phylum Mollusca; class Gastropoda; family Plakobranchidae; genus Elysia; species Elysia crispata. Next base: position 17,794 of record JAWDGP010002576.1, read on the forward strand.
CTACAGTGGTATGGGTAGGAGCTTACAGAGACAACACTAAACCACACGCTACAGTGGTATGGGTAGGAGCTTACAGAGACAACACTAACCACACGCTACAGTGGTATGGGTAGGAGCTTACAGAGACAACACTAAACCACACGCTACAGTGGTAGGGGTAGGAGCTTACAGAGAAAACACTAACAACCACACGCTACAGTGGTATGGGTAGGAGCTTACAGAGACAACACTAAACCACACGCTACAGTGGTATGGGTAGGAGCTTACAGAGAGTAGGAGCTTACAGAGACAACACTAAACCACACGCTACAGTGGTATGGGTAGGAGCTTACAGAGACAACACTAACCACACGCTACAGTGGTATGGGTAGGAGCTTACAGAGACAACACTAAACCACACGCTACAGTGGTAGGGGTAGGAGCTTACAGAGACAGCACTAAACCACACGCTACAGTGGTAGGGGTAGGAGCTTACAGAGACAACACTAACCACACGCTACAGTGGTATGGGTAGGAGCTTACAGAGACAACACTAACCACACGCTACAGTGGTATGGGTAGGAGCTTACAGAGACAACACTAAACCACACGCTACAGTGGTATGGGTAGGAGCTTACAGAGACAACACTAAACCACACGCTACAGTGGTATGGGTAGGAGCTTACAGAGACAGCACTAAACCACACGCTACAGTGGTATGGGTAGGAGCTTACAGAGACAGCACTAAAAACCACACGCTACAGTGGTATGGGTAGGAGCTTACAGAGACAGCACTAACAACCAAATAGATCATGAATCAAAGGCACAGATTCAGTAGCACCGAGGAAGCATGAACCTTGGCAGTGTCGGCGGAGGAAATTAGGGTCGCCTCTTTTCTACGTCCTCTATACCGATTCAGTCTGACGGAGGCCACGGTGAAAGCCACTTTCTGATTGTCTTTATTACACAAAATTCATGCCTTCATGAAATCGTATTACAAATCATGATATGTGATAACATTTTATCGCAGCAGCTTTTGTTACAAACTAATATGCTCCTAACGTCGTTGCATACAGAACAAGATTTGGACGTGGCGACTTTTCCTTTTCTTTTAGGTTTTTATGATAGCGCAATATTAATACAACCTTTATTAAAAAAAAAAGAAAGAAAAAAAAGTAAATACGTCAATCTTAGTTCAAGATAAACAATCCCAAATGTCAATGCTCCTAATGCCGTAACGATTGTGCGACAGTTTACCGGCACATCGGGAGACTGTGAGAGTTTGTCACAACCGTATATTGCCAGGGGGAGACAATTAGTTGGTCTTAGTGCAGTAATGACTATCCTCGACATCGGGTGTAGGCGTCACGTACCCGGTTCACACCCTGGAGAAGGTCACTCTCATAGCGAGCAGGGTGTCTGAGATCCCTACACCCTACGTCTATAAATGACTAACTTTCAGTTCGTGCAGTCATCGACTGCTACAGACGATTAACTTAATTATATATAATATCCCGGTAGTCCCACCTACACGCACTCTTTGAAGATAGTTTTCACTTTATTTTCAAACAGACTTAAGAGTAGGACTTTCATAACCTTAACTTACTTAGCTAACTTTTTTTAAAAAAAAAAAACGTAAAAGGTTCTAAGAGCGACTTAACAGCCAGATGTTAAACGTTTCAGAACTCCTGGTACATGCGATGAGGCTTCGTTAACATTTGAATGACTAAATGAATCGTACTACTATAACACAATTATGTAAGTACAAGGCCGACTGAGCTGGATGCTGCCGATCAAGGGAGATAACAACGAGACTATCAGCTAAAACAGACATCGTCCAAACATCACCATCATTATCACCACAAGCCCGCAAGAAGTATTCCGTCTGGGTTTCCTCCTCAAATCACTGGCCATAAATTCCACCTATTTTTGCCACTTTCAAAACGTAAAATGAGGCATTAGCAAGAAACTTTAGAATAAATGGGACTCTTTCGCTATTGATAGAAAATCAATGCACTCAATGGGCGGCTCCTCAAAGGGAGATTACTGGGAGGATATTCCCAAGAACATGGTCCTTTCATAGACATTTCAAACTTAAATAAACGTCCTTTAACTTTCTTTTTTTTTAATTTTCTATCGTCGAATTCAAATTGGAAAGAAATCAAAATATTGCATTTCTTCAGACTTCAAAAAGCAATGGATTTAATTTTGTAACGTGATTTCGAGTTTCTTTTTTTTTCCCCTCCCTTCCGTGCACTACGCCGATATTTCAAATGGTTCTTGAATAGGCGCCATGTTGAAAGCTTCCTAAAAGGCTTACGTCATAACGCTTCCATCTTGGAATCACGTGAGGATAGTCGATGCCAGATAAGAACGTTCGCTGTCGAACTGACGCTTGTAGCGCTTTCCGGATACCCATCAGAATAGATCTAGTTTGATTACAGCATTGCAATGGGCTGTCTTGGGACAGTGATCTGGCAGTGATCTATACTTCTACTCAAAACAAAAGGGACCGAGTATGACAAGGAATATCTTGCGTTCAAAATGAGATGATGCCAAAAAAAAAAAGAAAGAAAACATTCTAAAACAAACTGGAATATTGAATACAAGTTACTTGTTTAAAGAGTGAACAAAGATGATTCCGCCTTGCAAGCCCAACCCAGTACGATATGGGTTGCGGTATTTAGGGCTATAAGATAAAAGCTGCAGTAAGAAGACCGATGCTAAGAGGTTTTCTGTTACCTCCAGTAACCACAGTGAGTGTAACGGGCAGACAGCCGAGAAACTATCATTGTGTTGGTCTGCGCTCAGAGATGTCAAACCGATCAAATCGTGGCTAGGGCTATACTCTAATACTGGGCTCGCCCTGTCCACCATCCACCACAAGGATGGCAGGCACACTATCCTGTAGGATCTGGCGGGTAATAGGATTCGCTGGAGGAAAATATTGAATAATATACTCTGCCCAGACGAGGGAAAACTTCAATCCTCCGTTAATGCATTAAAAGAATGAGCACATCAATATCCCTCGCTAGACTGTATAAACAAGGCAATTCCATGATGATTAAAATCGACAACCTTAGTGGCAATATTTTTTTTCTTCAACTGAAGCATGTCGGTTTATCTTCAGGATAAATCTCTGACGTTTTCCACCGGCAGACGTCCCCTGCTGACATTTCCACGATAATGCCAAACATTTTAAACAGCGGAGAATCTGACATTCTTTTCTTTATTATTCATTTATTTTCATTGGTTTGTCTTTTAGACATGGGAAAACGATGGATTTTATTTTTTTATTATCTTTATTTTTTTTAATAGCAGGAGCACTGAGCCTTGCATGTAGTATAAGAATAGTGCATCATAATTCTACAAAATAAAACAAAACCACATCATGATAAGACGTTTTACTGGGATTAAAAGTCATCCGAGCATTTCAGTGTGTCTCCCCAGTGTCGGAATTATCTTCCAGTATTGCAAGTCGCAGACAGATCGCTGTGCATTCTTCACGGTCTTAATAACTAGATATACCACGAGATATCCTGAGAATGCGCGTCTTCGCTCTCTGATCCCCACTCAGCGGGATGTTCCCCGGGACCGATTCTCACAGCAGACCAACTCGGAACTCAGTTGGAACAGCGTTTCAATCGCTTTTGATGAATCATGACTTTTTTTTTTTTTTTTAATAAATGAGATTTGTTGAAAACTCAATGGAAAAAAAAAGTCGAGACTTATTAGTTTTTTTGTTATTTTTTCTTTTTTTTTTTTGGAACGGGGTTTTGATAAATAATGATTTCCTTTTGTGAAACGAGATTTGTTGAAAACTCAATGGAAACTCAGTCGCGAAGATTTAATAAATTTTATCAAACTAAAAAAAAAAAACAAAAACATTTTTTTTTGGGGGGATACTTTTGAGTTGAGCTCGCAGACCTGATGATTTGAGTGGATTTTGAAGGCTCGGAAAGCTAGAGAGAGAGAGAGAGAGAGAGAGAGAGAGAGAGAGAGAGTAGGGGTAGACATTGACAAACTGCTCTCTCCACAGCTCTATTCAGCCATGAGTTAGATTGCTCTCTGGCGTGTACTGTTTCGCGGGCGGAATGGAATTGACAACGGAAAAATAAGAAAAGATTAAGAAACGCATATTATTCTTCCTTTTTCGTTTTGTCTAGTAGTTGCTGAATTGCATTTTAAACAACTCAAGTTTAGACAACAATGAAATTTAAAAGTAAATCGGTTGAGGTAAGAGGGAAAATAGTTTTCAACAGTAAGAGAGAAAAGGCAACGAAAAAAAGAGAGATGGAGAAGGAGAACCAACAAACACCGACAGACAGGCAGAAAAGCAGGGGGTCAGCCAGACAGAGAGACGAACAAACACGAAAGCTATTCAAGACTTTGAAATAAATCAGACATAAACAGAGAGAGACAGCCAGAGACAAGAGGCAAATCGGCTCGTATAAGGGAAGCAGGTAAACAAGTTTGGAGAGAGGCGTATCGACTGAAATCTTCGAAACACAAACAGATCCACATAAAAAAAAAGACTAGCATCGATACTGTAAAGCCATTCAACTCGAAAAAGAGAGAAAAATAGGAAAGAAGAAAGACAGATCAAAGAGATGCAAACTGTCACCGACGCGTTGCCATTAATACTCAACTAATAAAACAAGCAGAAAGAGTAATGAGATGCCAAAAAAAAAAAAAAAATGCAAGTGATACAGAAGCAGAGAAAAATTTCTTTTAATAAAAATCAAAAGGAAAAAAAAAAAAAAAAAACCTAGAGATAAATAGTCGCACTATTTACTTTCAGATAAAGGTGTGAAAACGAAGAGTTTCAAGACGTAATTTCCACTGCTTTCCAAGCTCCAAGATAACTAGCACTAGCAGAGGACAAAGCGTGTAACTCAGCAGTTGGAAAGCGACGGAGTTACGCGCATCGGGCTCGGAGCAAACTAGTAAGACAGTGAACCAAGATAACTAGCACTAGCAGAGGACAAAGCGTGTAACTCAGCAGTTGGAAAGCGACGGAGTTACGCGGATCGGGCTCGGAGCAAACTAGTAAGACAGTGAACCAAGATAACTAGCACTAGCAGAGGACAAAGCGTGTAACTCAGCAGTTGGAAAGCGACGGAGTTACGCGGATCGGGCTCGGAGCAAACAAGTAAGACAGTGAACCAAGATAACTAGCACTAGCAGAGGACAAAGCGTGTAACTCAGCAGTTGGAAAGCGACGGAGTTACGCGCATCGGGCTCGGAGCAAACTAGTAAGACAGTGAACCAAGATAACTAGCACTAGCAGAGGACAAAGCGTGTAACTCAGCAGTTGGAAAGCGACGGAGTTACGCGGATCGAGCACGGAGCAAACTAGTAAGACAGTGAACCAAGATAACTAGCACTAGCAGAGGACAAAGCGTGTAACTCAGCAGTTGGAAAGCGACGGAGTTACGCGGATCGGGCACGGAGCAAACTAGTAAGACAGTGAACCAAGATAACTAGCACTAGCAGAGGACAAAGCGTGTAACTCAGCAGTTGGAAAGCGACGGAGTTACGCGCATCGGGCTCGGAGCAAACTAGTAAGACAGTGAAGAAATCTGAGACGACCGAATAGATCATCAGAGCGTGTGATGGAGGAGAACAACGGGATGGGAGAAATGGTTTAAAATGATTGCATTACACACCGCTGGTACACGAAAAACCTTTCCTGTGACGCCATCGTGGAGGCCGAGATAGAACTGGCTATGGATTTCCTAAGAAGACAGGTATGACCTTGTCTATCGTGTGTTTAGTTTAGCAAAGCAGCAGGATGAGATACGTGGTGAAAGCATCTCTCTGTCTCAACTAGCAAGGAGGTCGTCTAGTCTCAGTATCCTGTCTGATGGATATCACTTCTCTGGCATTTTTTTAAATGTAATTTGCAAAATGTATTAATTTTGAAAAGTTTCAACGTTTAATAATTTGAGAGTATTTTTCGACGTCTTGCATTCTAGAGACACAAACAGGTCAAGTGTATCAAATATCATAACGGTTATTGTAGAGAATACAAAAAATGGGAAAAGGGGGGGGGGGGGGGGGAAGGGCATTCCTACAAATTAATTTTATAACTAAAACAAAGTTGTTTTTTTTAATTATAATAATAAAAAAGAGCGTCATCAAAGGACGTTCTAACCAATGTCAAGGCCGAGAAATGCCATGCAACGTAAAAATTACGCACGCAAAAGAACCGTCAGCTTGTCATTGTGGCTTTGATCCTCACATAAAAGGATGTTAAGTCCATAAGTAAGGGTGTGGCCGCCAGGTTGGTGATAAGCTGGGCCTAGCAAGCTAGCTAGCTGTGACAGTTGATGGCCGGGTGTGGGTGATAACAACTCATTATGGTAAGGTAGAGAGAGAGAGAGAGAGGGGGAGGGAGGGAGGAAGAGAGAGAGGATATGGAGGAGGAAGAGGAGAGAAGCGGCTGAGAGGCGTAGATCGGCAAAATATTACCGACATTGTCAGATTAATACCTAAGACACAATTATAAAAAAAAAATATAACATAACGCAACTTGCACAGGGAAATCGAAACCTCAAATAGCTGATTGTCTCGGTCTGTTGCTGTCCTTTGAATTTCTATTTCACCTCGACTGGTGAAATTGAGCGAAACGAATAATTTTTTGGACAGTCGAAACACATCCCATTTCATAATTCCTCTTTTCTGCTTTAGATAAACGTTGATTCGACACAGTTTGGACAAATTAATGACTGTCGGTGCAAGGTAGCTCGCCCAGACTCACAGCTTGGAGGTGACCATCAAAGCGCTGTCCAACCACTGGACGCAGGCCGAGAGATGGCATGCTGCAGGGGATCAGACCACGGCCCAACATACTATGTTGAGCGGTTTTGGTTGCTGCAGCTGTAGTCTCGTTCGAAATGAAACAAAACGTTTTCATTTGGGAATATAGCAATTAAAAATACTTCATCGCGCAGTCTACTCCCAGCAACTTGTGCATCAATAACTAATCCTAATCGTCGCATACTTTTGCTCGTGGGAAATTGGTGATCTTAAGCTTAGTCGGCCAAAATGTCAGCAGCTAGCTGGGCAACAACTAATTAGTGAATATTACTTAAGCATTCATCCACAACTGTTAGAAATTTATGATCAAAGAATAATGCAAAGGGAAATAACCTTTCCCTCATAAAGGGGGAAGAAACCCTTTCCAAACCTATGATCAAGCTTATCAAAACTTGCCAACACCTAGACAGATGGCGGCAATCATGGTTGTAGGTAGGTAATTAATCCGCCCTGCGATCTACAGGGTCTAACAGTATCCCAGTTAGATAAAGCCGTCCATGGAGAGAGCTGAGGCGGGGGAACTATAGGACAACTGAGAAGGAACAAAAGGCTTTACACGACTAATATCCCAACTGTAGCTATCTGCAATGTGATTATGCTCTTTGGATACTGCATCTAAAGTGAAATAATAAAAAGAAAAACAAAATCCTTCCCAACATGTTCTTACTTTGATGGTAATCGCAGTGTGTTGGTGGTGCATGCGCTTTTCTTGTAATGTATCAGGCCTCAGCCACAAGACTTGTGGCATGGTGTGGTTAACAACGCCTGTTATCAGCAGAGCGAGCCCGGGACAACGTGGAACAACACAAAATAGGAACAACAAAACTAAAAACAAGAACGGTGAAACTTAAGATTGAAAAGCTGAAGCACCCTGAGACAAGGGGCCGTGGGAATGGAATTGTTCGCCTGTACAAGAAAGGCGTTGCTAGGTTTGTGGATGAGAATCAGCTTATTTTTGTGCTTCAGTCTTGGAGGAGGGGAAATAATGAGATGATGGATGTTGGATGAACTCAAAAAGCAACCACTGAAAAAGGAAATGTGGAAAGCTGCCAATATACTACCGGAGGTTGAGAAAGCATTACAGATAAGATGTAAATCTGTGGGTGTTTGCGTTAGAAATTATTCGCAAGTTGGTTATGAAGGGCTGCAGGTAGTCAATGGACATATCTGGCTGTATCTGCTGGAGTCATGTACGTAAGGCTGAAGTGGATGGAGAGATGGAACAAAGTAAGAGGGAGATCACATTCGATCAATTTCAAGGGTGTCCTCCGGTAGATGGTAGATAAGTGAACGGATAAACATTGGTTACAACGTGATAGAAAGAGCCAAGGGTATGAAACGGTAGACTGATATGCGAAGTAGTAAAGATCTTCATAGTTAGGTAGTGGTGGTTACAAAATCATGTATGTAAGTAATATGGCATTGAAGCAATAAATGATAATGGTACAACCATCAGGCGCTTTTGAATGGTATGAGGAATAACAAAACATTTAAATCAACTAATTTTGCGAACATGATGGGGCAATACAAATTTGTCATGATTTATGTCTAGCGCCATTTCTTTCGTTTTAGATCCCTCGAGATGAGAGCTAACGACGGGGGTGTGAGGGAATAAGAAGAGCAAGATAGTGAGGTAGGAGAAGGAATAGACAGAAAGATAAAGACTCAGTAAAATAGGAAGATACAAAGGCAGGGGAGGCAGAGAGAGAGAGAGAGAGAGAGAGAGAGAGAGAGAGAGAGAGAGAGAGAGAGAGAGAGAAGCAGACAGGCAAAGAGAAACAGCCAGGGAGAAAAAGAAAAGACATGAAGAAAGAATGATGAAAGGTATAGCCAGCCAACAAGCTTAATAAACAGACAAGAGAAAGTGTATGTGTGTGTATGTGTGTGTGTGAGAGAGAGAGAGAGTCTGGGAAAGGCAAGGGATATAGAGAGACGAGGTGAACAAAACAAACATAACCCACACAGAGATACTGAAAAATGTAAAACAGTTCCTTTTTCCTCAAACAGAGAGAGACACCTCTGAACTAAACAGTCAAAATCCAAAGACAGATGGTGAATTTTTAGTTCAATGACCACTAAGCCAGATTCTAAAACTCTCTCCCATTTACGTTTTGTTTGTATAGAGCAGAGGTTTCTGCAAAAGCACGAGAAAAAACTATCAATTTTAGAGCTTTCAACATTATGCACGGCCAGTTGCCCTGTAACTGAGCTGAAACGCTTTTCACCAGGCTTTTTTTTTCCTTGTATTTCTTGAAATCGAATTCTGGAGTTTTTGGGGTTTTTTTTCCCAGCACTCCAAAATAGCTTTGACAAACGTTACACCCCTCCCCCCCCCCTCCCCACACACACACACAAACAAACAAACAAAAAGAGAAAATTCTCCAGAGATATCTCGTTTTTCCTTACCATCTTATTTCTATACATTTGTTCAAGGCATGTGATGGAATCATGGAAACAGAAGAAACATAGAGTGTGAGTGAGACAGAGAGAGAGAGAGAGAGAGAGAGAGAGAGAGAGAGAGAGAGAGAGAGAGAGAGAGAGAGTGAGACAGACGTCACAGAGAGAAAGAGAGCAATGAGAACGTAATTAGGTATGTGAGCGCGACGTGTTTAAGAACTAACTAACTAAATAAATAAAAACAGAAAGTTCATTTTGAACTTTTGGTAGAATAAAAACTAGAAGCTTAATAACAGGGAAATCAGCATCAGTGACAAAAACGAGTGCGGATAATGATGGCGGCGCCATGAGCAAACCATGGATAAAAAGCTTTTCAAACGATTTATTTCCGATAATAATTATGAATATAAACATTCCACAAAAACTTTAACATATTAAATGACTTTAAAAAAAAAACAAAAAAACATATTAGTGAAGAGATTGAACAAAATAATGAGGAGAGCTCAGTAACAAAGTTATCGTTCTTGGCTGGCGACATAAAGTGCAAATTTATGTTTCCCTAACACCTCATCACATGGCGAGCTGTGCTGGTAGAACAATCTAGAAGGTAGAGAGTGGTTAGGTGTTGCGGTTAGCAACATACCCTCATATCACAATTGCAAAATTCTTCTTGACACTACGGTAACGTTCCAGCATCGTGCGGCACGATGCTCGAAGTTAAATAGGTACCATCAGTGTGTGTGTGTGTGTGTGTGTGTATATATATTGTGGTACCATTCAAGGCACACTGCGGTGTCTTCGTGACGGATGAGGTATGATGGTACAAGTCACTAATACTGCGATAACCACCGACTGTGGAGCGACAAAACTCTCTTTGATTCTTTCCAGCACGCGATCTGTAAACCGCTATTACATTTTTGAGATTTTTTTCAATACTTGTTTTTTTCATTTACCAGAGGGAGGGAGGGAGATAGAGATAAATAGATAGAGAGAGAGAGAGAGAGTGGGGGGGGGGGGGGGGGAGGGGAGGGAGACTACAAAAAAAAAAAGGTGAAGAAACAGCAGTAAGATTTGATCGAATTATTGCTAAAGCACATCCACAAAAAGGTGATAATAGACTTTGTCTACCCATGAAACAAGGCTGAGAAGAGAGAACGGTTCTCGAAGCAAAAACACGGCTGGTGCTCGTAGATCTTAGGGCGAGCGTGCTAGCCAGATGCCACCGGCACCGACTCTGATTTTAACGATGTAACCACACAAGGATGATCACTCCGCTGAAATTTGAATAGTTGTTCCTTGTGTTAATGTAATATACATATATATATATATATATATATATATATATATATATATATATATATATATATGTATCCAAATCGACCAAAAAACATAGTGGCTTCTAAATTTAGCCGAGGTCAAGGAAGAATATGGTTGGTTTCTCTACATAATTACGTCAACCAACTCTTCATCTCAAGTTTCGACAAATTGCAATAATATCTTTCACAAATAAATAAATTACATTGCAGGATAGTACCCATCTGAACCAAGGAAAAATAATAAGGGATAAATTTTGTGGAAGAAACATTTTTACTGGTCTTCCATACCGGTACTTTTGTTTTGGTGGTGTTGAACTGGCAATAAAAAAACCACATACACAAAAAAAAAAAAAAAGATTTATTGAAGAAAATGCACTATAACCAGAGATACCAATTCATTCAATATTACATTCACATCAGTCATATAGCCCGAAGAAAAAATAACGACCGATAATTTGAATTGTAGGACACTGTAGCAAAGGCGGGTGTGATACGGAGTCTTTAGAATATTGTATGATATCCAGATACTGGCAACTCCTAACTGTGTGTTTTTCTCTTTAACAGTTTGCAGATCGCCAGATACGATTGTATTATTCAGCAGCATTGTGAAATCTAAACCGACGGACTCTGAGTTTTCATCATCTCATGCTAATTGATCAGTAAGACTGAATGCTGTATCGAAAAATGTTATCAATAATAATATTATGATAGCAACAACAAAAAGTATGGCTCACATCCTTTTGCTCTGAGAGAGAGAGAGAGAGAGAGAGAGAGAGAGAGAGAGAGAGAGAGAGAGAGAGAGAGAGAGATACGGGACAACAAAATATCATTTCTGCCTATTTTGTTTGTAGAATTGGGAGAGCAGCAACTGTTGGAACCAATAAAATGTGGAAAGCGAGCCCTAGTTTTAATCGTAGCGTGTAATGTTTAACAGTTTAACACCGGATCAAAATCAAAAGCTGCATGCTAGTTGCTAGATTGCTTGATTGGATGTCCCGATCATTCTGCCACCAAAGTCCAACCTGCTGTCAATTCTAATGGATTACCCGTGTTCATTAACAGTGTTGCACGGTGGGCGTTGGCGCGTAATGAAGACTTAGTTTCCCCGCTAAGTGTGCCAGCTATTTCAGTGACTTTAAAAACGAACTTTACTTAGTCTATGATAACATTACTGGTATGCATGCGGATCGGCCTTGAGTGCTGACGTAGGTCTGTTGTTAAATTATAAATCAACTGCGTGTATCAGAAAAGGTTCTCATTAACGTTTCCCTGTGCGAATATCAAAAGCTACCTAGTCTCTATAATTTCAATAATTTAGTTGATAGATAAATACAATTCTGGCTGAAATTAAAATAAATCTGAAAAAAAAAAAAACAACCCTAGTTTGGGAACCAGCAAATTCAGTACTTTCCTAATCTATTTATAGACCGTTTAAATCGCCTATTATAAGAATTCCCGCAAAATTATACCTAAAGCTTCTCCGCCTTCTAGCTAAAACACTTTTAACCGTTTCATGCTCTTCATTTTGTTATACTCTCTCTATAACACCATCAGCAACTGAGCTCAACTGGCTTTTTGTTGTTGTTGTTGTTGTTGTTATTTTCTTCTCTTTTCGCCTCATACGATGAATGCATCCTCAAAAGATATTACTACAAGCTTTAAACAGTTTGGAGTTCTAACTTGTACAACAACCCGGCTCCTATAATAGTGTTAGATCTTCTTGCAGATTTTAACTTCCTTATAACTTGAACAACACAAATACTAATAAAAATATGCAGAAGGGCAGGTTGATGATTAATTATGTAGCAATGTAAAATGTATAAATGCACTACACTGACCTGACAAACTATGGTATTTGTAAGCCTCTCTGTACAGTACTGTAGTTCTTTCAAATCTTATTAAAGTAAATTGTACTTACTGAACCCCCAAGTTCAAGGACTCCCCGCCTCTTTGGTAAATGGTTTCTGATTGGAGGTAGCACGCTCGGATGGCGTTACGCACAATTCTAATTGAGATTATGGACGCTGCTGTACAGAACCATTGAAACGGGCTCAGCCAGCAATGGAATATATCTCAGCAAATATCCACCCCCACTCTCTCTCTCTCTCTCTCTCTCTCTCTCTCTCTCTCTCTCTCTCTCTCTCTCTCTCTCTCTCTCTCTCTCTCTCTGTCTATCACTCTCTCTCTGTCTCTCTCTCTCTCTCTCTCTCTCTCTCTCTGTGTCTCTCGCTCTCTCCTGCGCTGGTTCCTTCTTCCCCAACCACTACTCCAACTATTTACCCTTTCTCTTTTACCATTTCCCTAAAATAAATATGGAAAAGAAAAAAAAAATTACAACCAAGCACTATACGAATTATTTCATAACATCAAACTTCATACACACACAGACGCCTGCAGCCACCCAGGTACAAAGGTCTGCCTCTACCTGTAAACGCCAGGGACGGAGAAAAAAGCCCATATTAACCAATTAATGTTTGTTGTTATTGTTCAGCCCATACTTCAAAGCTTACCTCACACCAATCAGACGGGCGGGGTACCCATTGGTTAGCGATGATAAACAACCGGGGCTTGACAGGGAGTTTAGTGCCAGAGTCGATTGTTCGATGCTTGGATTTGGAGAGAGAGAGAGAGAGAGAGAGAGAGAGAGAGAGACAGAGAGAGAGAAAGTAGAGACAGAGAGAGAGAAAGTAGAGACAGAGAGAGAGAAAGTAGAGACAGATAGAGAGAGAGAGAAAGTAGACAGAGAGAGAGAGAAAGTAGAGACAGAGAGAGAGAAAGTAGAGACAGATAGAGAAAGAGAGAGAGAAAGTAGAGAGAGAGACAGAGAGAGAAAGTAGAGACAGAGAGAGAGAGAAAGTAGAGACAGAGAGAGAGAGAGAGAGAGAGAGAGTATTGAGTGTATGAAGTTTCCATAGGGATGTGTGAAACGGGAGCTTGGCACACCGTCAACCACCTGTTCCACCGTGTGGAGAATCTCAAGGTACTATCAAACATGGAGTTGCACACCCCATTTTGTCTTCGTTGTGGTTTATCAGCACAATAACTATTGGGCTGATTGCTTGTTTGATTGATTAATTCATTGACTGATTGGTTGGCTGTATGATACAACCAATCCATGAAAACACGATCTCAAACCATTTCTTTTTATGATTATCTACACTGTAATCATTTTCCCCCCACCTTAATTTGATCTCAGAAACAGAGGAACTTTCCTGATATATAATTGACCTCTTTAAGTTTTCTGGTAGCTAATCCCGGCAGCCCGTTAGATAGAGAATATAATTTAAAGGGGGTGGGGGGGGGGGGAAGAGAGAGAGAGAGAAAATTATATATATTTACATATATAATTATGATGTATACTATTTTCATTCTCTCTCTCACTCTTTCTTTCACACTTTACATTATATACAATATCTAAGGAGCAGCTGCAATTATCTACCAGAAAAAATTAATATACCTCAGGCACATTAGCCTATATTAAGCAATTTTCAGTGTGGTCACCTTTCGATCCTTGCGTACGGTAAGTCCCCGTGACAAGTAACCCCTCATCACGATAGTCACTTATTCTATTCACTCACTCCACCAGCCTTCAGGCTCTCATTCACCAATTAATCCAGGTGCACATTCTCTCTCTCTCTCTCTCTCTCTCTCTCTCTCTCTCTCTCTCTCTCTCTCTCTCTCTCTCTCTCTCTCTCTCTCTCTCTCTCTCTCTCTCTCGAGTGCACAAAACAAAAACGACAAAAAAATAAAACAAAACCACACTTTGCATTCCCCTAGCTAAAAACAAGCACCGCCTCTACTAAACTAAGTTTGTTTATGCAAGTGTTACATTTCCACCAATGCACACCATCAAGCACCAATCGAGACATCCCATTTCGGACGCAGCACCAAACAAGATCCCCTATTGATGGGCACCACTCATAGAATCACGGGAGGATTCAGCCGTCTGGGGCCGGCCACATTTTGTCGCCAGGGCATAACAACAGTTCCTCCCCTATTCGCGGCCCGGCCGCCCCCAAACAAAAGACAGCTGTATCATCGGGCCATGTTAGATCCAGAGAACTAGAGAGACTCGCTTTCCACACTCAGGCTCTCGACAGATTGTCCTCTACAATCATGATTGTCTGCTGCTTCCACGATTGAGTTAGGGTTCTTTTGTGAGTTCCCCGCACTTTTATTTTTTTATTTTTATT
>JAWDGP010002576.1:37500-40000 GCA_033675545.1 Elysia crispata
AGAGCACGATAAATTTGCCAGGCTTTCTACAGGGTAGAAAGAGTCGTTTTGGTCACGACAAACATTTGTCTTCGCCTCTTCTATCGGAAACTTATCAGCTCAACTAGAAGCCTCACGGTAGCTTTCCTTGTGTAAATCTCTATGTTCTCTGTGTTCATGTGGACCTTATAGAAGCAGACCCTTTATAATTATAAAGCAAGCCTTCGCACAAAGGAACAATGCGGCTCGTTTATAAACAAAACAATGCATTCTACAATACTTTTTCCCTGTCTATTGTTTGCTCCATTCCTGCTAAGCCATCCGTATTGTTTTAGCTAGAGTTAATTACTTATCAGTTCTCTCTCGTCAGTTTCACCAGACTTTCAGCAAAGACAGGTAAAGCCTTGCTGCATCTGAAACCAGCCAGGGACTTGTAGGAAGACTGAATACTTCTGACTTCTCCTTTACCCTCTTCTTCATTCCCTGCCTTCTTTTTTTCTTTCTACTATACTATCCGAATCCCTGCCTTTTGTTCGCTTCTTTTTTCCTCTCCCTTTTTCCTTATTTTTCGTTCAGTCTACATAGACTTTATAAGCTATGTATCTTTGTCTGTCTCGGTATCTATCCAACCATCTACTTATCTATCTATCTATCTCCGTCTTCGGTCTCTCTCTCTCTCTCTCTCTCTCTCTCTCTCTCTCTCTCTCTCTCTCTCTCTCTCTCTCTCTCTCTCTCTCTCTCTCGCCATCAGAAAGCGACTGTGGAGTGAGTCACATCCGGTATTTACCTAGACCGTCCAAACAGTGTAACACATCCCACCTGGACACACCCCGTGCTCACATCCTCCCCTCATCACCATCAATCTTGTGGCGGCCTCCTCCTCCTCAGCTCAGCTCCTATCTCCCGGATCAGAGCGAGTTCTTCCCTCACCGCCACGGGTCAGCGGTATCGAACGCTAGCGATAAGAGACGCTCTGAGGAACCAGTCATCTCTACCTCTCCTTCTCTCTCTCTCTCTCTCCCACCCCTCCTCCTCCTCCTCCTCCTCCTCCTCCTCAGCTCAGCTCCTATCTCCCGGATCAGAGCGAGTTCTTCCCTCACCGCCACGGGTCAGCGGTATCGAACGCTAGCGATAAGAGACGCTCTGAAAAACCAGTCATCTCTACCTCTCCTTCTCTCTCTCTCTCTCCCACTCCTCCTCCTCCTCCTCCTCAGCTCAGCTCCTATCTCCCGGATCAGAGCGAGTTCTTCCCTCACCGCCACGGGTCAGCGGTATCGAACGCTAGCGATAACAGACGCTCTGAGGAACCAGTCATCTCTACCTCTCCTTTTCTCTCTCTCTCTCCCACCCCTCCTCCTCCTCCTCCTCCTCCTCAGCTCCTATCTCCCGGATCAGAGCGAGTTCTTCCCTCACCGCCACGGGTCAGCGGTATCGAACGCTAGCGATAACAGACGCTCTGAGGAACCAGTCATCTCTCTCTCTCTCTCTCTCTCTCTCTCTCTCTCTCTCTCTCTCTCTCTCTCTCTCTCTCTCTCTCTCTCTCTCTCTCTCTCTCCCCCTCCTCCTCCTCCTCTCCTCAGCTCAGCTCCTATCTCCCGGATCAGAGCGAGTTCTTCCCTCACCGCCACGGGTCAGCGGTATCGAACGCTAGCGATAACAGACGCTCTGAGGAACCAGTCATCTCTACCTCTCCTTCTCTCTCTCTCGCTCTCCCACTCCTCCTCCTCCTCCTCCTCCTCCTCAGCTCAGCTCCTATCTCCCGGATCAGAGTGAGTTCTTCCCTCACCGCCACGGGTCAGCGGTAACGAACGCTAGCGATAACAGACGCTCTGAGGAACCAGTCATCTCTCTCTCTCTCTCTCTCTCTCTCTCTCTCTCTCTCTCTCTCTCTCTCTCTCTCTCTCTCCCACCCTTCCTCCTCCTCCTCCTCAGCTCAGCTCCTATCTCCCGGATCAGAGTGAGTTCTTCCCTCACCGCCACGGGTCAGCGGTATCGAACGCTAGCGATAACAGACGCTCTGAGGAACCAGTCATCTCTACCTCTCCTTCTCTCTCTCCCACCCCCCTCCCAAACACACACACACAAACACAAAATTTAAAATAAATTCACAGAGGCAAACTTTTCCCTACTAAGCCGAGACTGTAAAATTAATGTGATGCAACTTCTGAAGGATTAACGTTGTGCTATGCTAACTTGCCCAGCCGTCAGAGCGCCGACCAGGAGATCTGAGAAACCACCTATATATGGTCATAGGTCCTAGTAAACCCCCACTCTAAAACCTTATCTATGTATTCCAATTTCCCTGCCGCTTGACCGGGACGCTTGGTTGTTGTATTTTTTGATAGAGCCCAGCCACTCCAAGGTGATCCCCGGTCTCTTAAGACATATCGTCGTTGTATGGTGCTAACCGTCTCACTCAATTTTCGTAAACTTTACAGTCGACAGTAAAAACAAAACTTTCAAAAGTCACCTGAACAGGTTTGAAGGTAGTCAAGAGATCATAGTGTATGAAAATAGCATC
>JAWDGP010002576.1:45000-50000 GCA_033675545.1 Elysia crispata
CTCTCTCTCTCTCTCTCTCTCTCTTTTGACTCTGCTCCACAATTTCTATCTCTTCAATCCAACCCGAGAATCGCATCTTTTATATTTTAGCTGGGGGGTAACCCTAGAAGTTAGCGTCTCGGCAATGCGTTGGGAGCGGGTTCGACACCCAACCATGTAATACATTGCGCTTTATGCCTTTGTCCGTCTCGAGTCAGATCCTGATCTATGTTTGGGATTGCTTCTGTCATCCTCCCTCCCTCCGTCCCTCACTCACACATTCTCATCATTCCTCACACACTCCCTCTCTCTGTCTCGGTCGGACCAACTGTAGCGCCCTCCCGACATCCTCACTAAAGACTGCTGGGACGAGGAAGGAATTTAATCCAGACATAAACATAACAGAGATAAGCTCTTTACAGCTCACCAGCACCTTTGATGCCTCGCCTCCATCCTCACTTGGATAAACAAAGAGGTTTACACACCGTCACGTTCCCCTGTAGCACGCACACGTCCCCCGCAGCCTCTTAACTCATAGCCGGGTGGAGAGGACAGAAAGAAAGAAGCACACAGATATGAATACCTACTTACTTTTTACTCGTCTAAATGTATGGCACCCTGAGTAAGTAACGGTAAAAAATCTCCAGAAAGCCAGGTAAATCTCGCTCTCTTAGTTTGGTATTTTTAGAAAGTTCGAGATCGCAGTTTCTGTAGAGAAACCACACCTCAGAGCTAATGCTAAGGGAGTAAGTAGAGTAGTAGATTAGCGCTGGTTTCAGACATTGTGTGTGCTGAGATTTACCAGAGAGCACACAACTAATTACTTTTAACCTTAATTACCTGCGTAAGAATATCTCGTAAGAGAAACGAATCACCTGGAGCGGACTGAACAGAACTTTTTTAATTTTTTTTCTCATTTTATTTCTTGCAATATTTATTGTTTTATAGTCTAAATGAACCAATTTCCATTGATTGGGAGGCAAGCGTATTTGAAAATTTGAAAAAAAAAAAAGGAGAGAAAGACAGAAGTCGCTTATTGTTGTCTTCTATTGTTTGGGCCTAGGTCAGTACTATCTGTCTAGGTAGGTAGATGGTACAGTTACTGGCCTTAGAGAAACATTAAAGCACTTTGCTTGCACATTGTGATAGTTAACACTTCACCTTTAATTAGAGGACTTAATGTAAAATATTCGAGAAATGTCTTTCAAAAAAGCCGTGTCCAGTGTACGTGAAAAGGTTCATACTTTTATGGCTTCTGACTCCACATCCGCTACCTCTCTTCTACGCATCCTCTCTTTCCATCCATTTTCTTTTAATCTTTTAACACGAGTATATTTTTTTCCCGTACTGATGTCTACCCTTCTGATTCCAGAACCACCGATGGCGAATAGACTTATAGCCCCACATAAGCCTCTAATGTCCTTTTTCTTAAGAGTAAATAATATTCAGTAGAAAAAAAATGAGAGATAGAGAGATAGAGAGGGAGAGAGGGAGGGAGCGAGAGAGACGTAAAGATAGACCGACACACATTCATTGTGAAAACAGACAGGGAGAACCCGGAATCACTGTAAAACAGCGGGGAATCACATTAAGAGCTTAAGATAGGATTTTCAAAATCACTGCGGATAGGAAAATTTCCCACCCAAATCTTAACTCTCTCTGTTCTTGGTTAACAACATTAGACCCTTAGAACCATAAGAATAAAGTTGTATGGAAATCAGAATGTAATCTACATCTAGTTCTATATACTCGATTGGGCCAATAGAATTCGATTTTGATTTAGGTACATAATAATAATAAAAAAAAAAAAAAAAAAACAGGTAGAGTGAGAGTCTACCTTTATATTACGTTGATCTCAAAATCAAAATTTAATTTAATTACATGCGTCTAGATCTAGATTAGATTATATTCTTTATTTCTCAAAGCTAGATCTAGATAAGACTTTATTTGATAAGTCTTAGATTCTAGATCTAGATGCAGAGTATCATCAATACAACCTAATGTGGAAAAGAAAAACCTTAGTAAGGTAAATTGAGATGGTCTAGAATCTAGGTCTGTTATCTACTCACCAAATAAGAATCCACTGGGCTGATTAATCCATGGGTATCACAAAATAAGTTTTGTTTTCTTCTAGTCCGACACAAGATCTTGAATTAATTTAAGCCTTCACCTAGGCTTTGATAAAAAAAGATCTCTAGATTTAGATGAAATCCTTGGGAATCACGATCCAGATAAGTTCGTCTTTTTCAAATTTGGGCCGCTCCGAAGTCTTTTCGCGCCGCCGTTGTCTGAACTGTCCAGAATAAGATAACAATGGTTGCCACATTAATCCAGTTTGAAGATAGCACAAATAAAATAAATAATAAATAATTGGTTTTACAGCTTATCTAAGTTAATCTATTGCAATATGTGGCTTTTTCTTAATTTAGATCCAAAAAAAAAAAAAATATATATATATATATATATATATATTCGGAAGAGATCTAATCTAGATTAAACCTTATATCTAGTAGATATAGACTAGATCTGGACAATCTAGAATCTTGATTAGTTCCAGATCTACAAATTAGATTCTACAAGTATATGATTAAGCTTTAGATCTAGATCTTGATCTACATCTGGATATTTAATGCAAAATTTCTTTGCTTTAAATGTTACAATAGAACCTGCTTGAATTCTTGATCTAGATCTAAATTTAAACATGCTTACTTGGGAGAAACTTCAAAAAGTTTCTTAAACTAACATCAACGTTCAAACTCAGTCCTGCGAACAACACCTCTCTCTCCTAAGCTAACCTACGCTAGAGCTGGCTCCGCGCCTGCAGAATTGTGTCTGTTGTATCAGTTCTAGCATAGGCCTACGGCGCGATTCATCACTGTTTGCCAGGGCAGAGCTGGCAGAGTGGTGCCACACCGCCTGGTCTCACTTGCTTCGCTCGTCTGCGCGAGCTGTACGTCTAGTTAGATTTTAGATAGCGCTCAAGACGGAGCGTCAGAATCCACTAAAAAAGGAAAAATAAAAGGGCGCCTCAGATAGAAGTAATTTTTTAAATGAAAAAAAGTGATTTCGATATGGTTTTGAGAGATAAATAAAGATGAAGATATTTGTACTTCTTCCGGTCAATTAGGCAGTTGATCCAAATAAACCAGCTTTTTAAAATCTCGTCTTGAGAGCCAAAATCGTAATTTTCACGTCAGAATTATTAGGTTAAGCAAAAAGTGGACTTGATAAAGATTTGGCCAGTACTTCGCCTTAGCCTATAATGGGCCATATGAAAATTTATCTCTTGGACCAACGAAATTATTTTTCCCCCCATTAAATTTTCAGTTCCAAGAGCTAGTCATCCTTTAAAACTAATTATAAGCTGTCATTTAAAAATAACACTATGATTATAGTTCTTGTAGATCTTTATCCAAGTGCTTTACACATTTTATCCAAGTATTTTAATTTCAAGGTGAACTTTGCAAGTCTTGAAATATTTGTTTATGATAATTTTTTTTTTTCAAAAGGTCTATTTCTTTTCTTTTCTTTCTTCTCTAACCATTTCCCGTAGTATTTTTACAAAAAAAAAAAAAAAGAAGAAGAAGAAATACAACCTCTTTTGTAAATATGATAAAAACATATACTACTACATCTGCTACTATCATTGCAACCACAACTGTTGCTGCCGCTTATGGTTATCGCAGTGATACTACTACTACTACTACTACTACTACTACTACTACTACTACTACTACTACTACTACTACTACTACTACTACTACTACTACTACTACTACTACTACTACTACTACTACTACTACTACTACTACTACTACTACTACTACTGCTGCTGCTGCTGCTACTGCCACTACTACTACTGCTGCTGCTGCTGCTGCTGCTGCTGCTACTGCTACTACTACTTTTGCTGCTGCTGCTGCTGCTGCTACTAGTATTACTGCTACTATCACTACTACTACTACTACCACTACTACTACTACTACTACTACTACTACTACTACTACTA
The DNA here is from genome assembly GCA_033675545.1 of Elysia crispata. Taxonomy (NCBI): domain Eukaryota; kingdom Metazoa; phylum Mollusca; class Gastropoda; family Plakobranchidae; genus Elysia; species Elysia crispata. Next base: position 48,986 of record JAWDGP010002576.1, read on the forward strand.
CTACTACTACTACTACTACTACTACTACTACTACTACTACTACTACTACTACTACTACCACTACTACTACTACTACTACTACTACTACTACTACTACTACTACTACTACTACTTCTACTTTATTCCGGCTATTCTGTTGTTGCTGTTGCCACCACAACTACAATTAAAACCATACCTTTTCCAAATGCACCTCTGTTAAAGATATAATATATTAACGACAGATGTTACTAGTGGCCGTACACCCACTGATAATTCCAAGAATCCTTAATAGCGGATGCTCTTGGTACCATTATAGTTCTCTGCTTCCATAGACCAGTTTGTTGCGGATTCATTGCTCCTTGTCTATACCATGCTCTCAACACTTGCACAACGACATCCTCACATTTTCGGGAAACAATAATTATTTTCTTCTCAGCTCTTGACCACTGGTCTTCACCAATTGCGCGTGAGCTATCGCGATAAACGATGAGGAAAACGGCGCGTCTATGAAACTTTCCCACTGCTGCTACTTCAGGAATTAAATGGGGAGCAATGAGAGCAAAAATCACAGAGTGAGAGAGTGAGAAACGGGAAACTCCGCCGATGAGCGCTTTTGGAAGGCTGTGTAAACGAGCAGAGCAAGCTAAGGTAGAGCAGAGCTGGGTTCTCGAACTGCCGATCTTGAGAGGAACCCATAAAGAACGTTCAGTGGTGGGCGAGCGGAGTTTTTAGGAAGCTTTGTTTATGTTTGGCCGTTAGTTTGGGCTAGGCATAAAACCAGTGAGGGCTGATAGGGACTTTCTATGGTGATTTAGAGGTGCTAGAGGGAGAGAGGGTGAGAAGATGTGCAATAAAATTAGATGTGAATGAAAGCTGAGAGAGGAACAGAGAGAACGGGGATGGGAAAGGTGTGCGAGTGTGTACGAAAAAAGGGGGGGGGGGGGGAGGGAGAGAGAGAGAGAGAGAGAGAGAGAGAGAGAGAGAGAGAGAGAGAGAGAGAGACAAACAGACAGACAGACAGACAGACAGACAGAAG
>JAWDGP010002576.1:55000-60000 GCA_033675545.1 Elysia crispata
CTAGCTAAATACTGTAAACACTTCGATGTACTCCTCTCAAAATCTTCAGAACCTTTTCACAGATTAGCATAACTATTAAATAACTTAATGTAAGCAAAGGCCGATGTGAGTTTTTTAACCCAAGTCCTCTGGTTTGTCTTCCACGTAAACGTCATGAGAAAAGATGAAATGAAAAAGAAAAGAAAAAGTGTTTCCCGTATCAGAACATTAATAAAAGACAATCCAACTTTTTACTAGTTATAGAAGATGAAGGCTTTAATTATTTATTTATCTAATTATCTTTATATTCGCCTTCTTTCTTTTACTCCCCAAATAAAGGAAGTAGATCAACAAAATAATGCAAGCATTTTAATAAAGACTTTAAAATATTTTAGCTAGTATCATCATACTTTTATCACTTTCAAGTTTGCAAACTCTGCCTTTCTCCAGTAAAAACAATTTCGTTATTCAAAATACAAAGCAAAAAAAATGAAAACACTAAACTTCAACATTCGTTGTTCCAAAATTAGTTTCAGTACAACGTATTTCTTTGTATTATTATATCACTGGGAAAATCCACGGGGTTGGTTTCAAAAGGGAAAAAGGGGTGGGGGGGGGGGGGGGGGGGCAGTGATCTTACAACATACACAACTCTTGGCTATTGCTGTAAAAAAAAGTTCCTGTACAAGTGAACCTAACCAAAAGCTAACAAGATCTGAAACTCACTGCGGTGTGGAAGAAAAGAACGAGAAAGAACCCATTAGACCTGCATGCTCTGAAAAGTTTGCCGCTGTTGAATTGATTTCAAAAACCATTGCAAGCATTTTCGTGTGCACCCACGCAGAAAAAGGCAAGGAAAGAAATTGGGAACAAAAGCAAAAATTGTTGTGGCTTCTAAACAGGACCAAAGAAATATGAAATACATGTAGGCCTAACCTATACAGTATTGAATATAAGAAGTCCTATGCTTGTGGTGGAACTACGTCGTTTGGAAGTTGGAATGATTTTCTGATGACGTCATTCTTAGCTCTGCTTTCATTATAAAAACACATAATAGCGGATCTATATTATGAACTCTTTGACCCATAACGTTCGAAATGCTTACCCTCCTCAAAGGCCTGTTAAAAAAATAAATAAAAAGGAGGGAGGCGGATAGAAAGCACCTTTTCAATTTGATTTTGCAACAAAATGAGGGAGGGCCAAAAATAAAAAAAAAATCCATACAAAATATTAGATTCGGTTGGCTAGATTTATAGGGAAATGCTTTAATAGGTAGGGAAGTAGTATAGGCTTGAAGACAGTAAACAAGGAGTTTATTAGCGATGTTGATAAAGGTTTTTGTGTTTTGTTCAACGCAATGCTGCTTCTATGGAAACAAACAAAGTATATGCGCAGAAAAATCAAAACATTGTGTATGGTTTAACATGTTATAAAAGTTGCTGACTAGTTTTCGATTGAGTGTAAGAAGAAGCAGGAGGAGGAGGAGAGGAAAAGGAAGAAGGAACAAATGAGAAGGAGAAGGTGTAAGAAATGGTAGTAATAATAATAATAATAATAATAATAATAATAATAATAATAATAATAATAATAATAATAATAATAATAATAATAATAATAACAACAACAACAACAACAACAACAACAATAATAATAGTAATAATAATAATAATAATAATAATAATAATAATAATAATAATAATAATAATAATAATAATAATAATAATAATAATAATAATAATAATAAAAATAATAATAATAATAATAATAATAATAATAATAATAATAATAATAATAATAATAATAATAATAATAATAATAATAATACAAGATCAAGATTACTCTTAACTTCCCTTTTTACTTCCTGGTTCGTATCGTTTTGCCAACTTTCTAAGTTATCATTCTATATATCCAGACTTCCGCTTTTATAATCTGTCTATTGCCATATTGAAAGTAATTAATTAATACTGATATACAAAACTAAAAACCTCTTGCTTCTGATTAATTTAGAAATAGTTATTGCTCTCTCTCTCTCTCTCTCTCCCTCTCTCTCTCTTCTTCTTCTTTTAATTTTTTTTTATTGATGTGGGTTTTTTTACTTGTTAAAAACAAACAATTCAAACCACCTGGTTCACTGAATTTCAAAATCACAGTTATAATATTTTCTATTGTGTTTGTCATGTGGGCCATCACTGCACTTGAAAAACACGTCAGAGTCACTCAAGAAAAGTCTGATTGAGCAATGCCTGTTGAACTAAATTCTTCACCTCGCCTCCTACTCTGTTGGGAGAAATAAAAAAAAAATATCTGCAGGAAATGTTAAAGCTTTTTTGAATTCATAATTTTCGTCTTTTAATTCAAAACCTAGCCTTTCGGAACATACCCCAGGTGTATACACATGAATGATTTCTGTGCGCCTCCACACCTGTAGAAGTTGTTTACAGTAGCTGAGAAGCCACGAAAAAAACTGTCTACAGTAACCAAGCACAGGTTTATGGGTTTATGGAACAACAGAGCAATTCAGACGTCAGCATCCAAGGTCAGTCATGGCATATCAGCAATATTCATCGTAAGAAAAAGTACCTTTGGTTTCTGTAAAAAAGTTGAGCAGTTATTCATGCGGAATATCAAGTGGAAAGAAAGTGAAGGCGAAAGATTTTATCAACAAGGAAAATCTCCAGGTTTGTTTTGTTTCGCTGTTCTTTCAGCGAGAACATTTGTAAAAATCGCAGATAGGGACTTCAGTATGAGCTGAAGTTTGGGTAGCGCATTTACTCTAGTTTGGAAGAGATTTTAGATACGATGTATTCTTTCCTGTTCTTGGTGACTATTACAAAAATTAGTACATTTCGTCAGAGTTCATAGATACGACTTTAAGCTTTGTTTCTGTTGCAGTAAAAATTGTTCGCCAGATTGATTTAGGAGATATCATGCAATTTGGAAATAGAAACACAAACAATCATCGCAATCACACACTTTCATTGATTTCTACGATAATGTTAATTACCACTATATCTTTCCCTTTTGTCTTCACACACAAAAAAAAGAAAAAAAAATACGTTACAAACCTTTAACAAAAATTAAACTACAAGTTGTCATATTGAATTACTGTGAGTGTTCTTCAAGATTTCTAGCTAAATACTGTAAACACTTCGATGTACTCCTCTCAAAATCTTCAGAACCTTTTCACAGATTAGCATAACTATTAAATAACTTAATGTAAGCAAAGGCCGATGTGAGTTTTTTAACCCAAGTCCTCTGGTTTGTCTTCCACGTAAACGTCATGAGAAAAGATGAAATGAAAAAGAAAAGAAAAAGTGTTTCCCGTATCAGAACATTAATAAAAGACAATCCAACTTTTTACTAGTTATAGAAGATGAAGGCTTTAATTATTTATTTATCTAATTATCTTTATATTCGCCTTCTTTCTTTTACTCCCCAAATAAAGGAAGTAGATCAACAAAATAATGCAAGCATTTTAATAAAGACTTTAAAATATTTCAGCTAGTATCATATCATAAAACTTTTATCACTTTCAAGTTTGCAAACTCTGCCTTTCTCCAGTAAAAACAATTTCGTTATTCAAAATACAAAGTAAAAAAAATGAAAACACTAAACTTCAACATTCGTTGTTCCAAAATTAGTTTCAGTACAACGTATTTCTTTGTATTATTATATCACTGGGAAAATCCACGGGGTTGGTTTAAAAAAAAAAGGGGGGGGGGAGGGAAGGGGGGCAGTGATCTTACAACATACACAACTCTTGGCGATTCCTGTAAAAAAAAAAAGTTCCTGTTCAAGTGAACCTAACCAAAAGCTAACAAGATCTGAAACTCACTGCGGTGTGGAAGAAAAGAACGAGAAAGAACCCATTAGACCTGCATGCTCTGAAAAGTTTGCCGCTGTTGAATTGATTTCAAAAACCATTGCAAGCATTTTCGTGTGCACCCACGCAGGAAAAGGCAAGGAAAGAAATTGGGAACAAAAGCAAAAATTGTTGTGGCTTCTAAACAGGACCAAAGAAATATGAAATACATGTAGGCCTAACCTATACAGTATTGAATATAAGAAGTCCTATGCTTGTGGTGGAACTACGTCGTTTGGAAGTTGGAATGATTTTCTGATGACGTCATTCTTAGCTCTGCTTTCATTATAAAAACACATAATAGCGGATCTATATTATGAACTCTTTGACCCATAACGTTCGAAATGCTTACCCTCCTCAAAGGCCTGTTAAAAAAATAAATAAAAAGGAGGGAGGCGGATAGAAAGCACCTTTTCAATTTGATTTTGCAACAAAATGAGGGAGGGCCAAAAATAAAAAAAAAATCCATACAAAATATTAGATTCGGTTGGCTAGATTTATAGGGAAATGCTTTAATAGGTAGGGAAGTAGTATAGGCTTGAAGACAGTAAACAAGGAGTTTATTAGCGATGTTGATATAGGTTTTTGTGTTTTGTTCAACGCAATGCTGCTTCTGTGGAAACAAAGTATATGCGCAGAAAAATCAAAACATTGTGTATGGTTTAACATGTTATAAAAGTTGCTGACTAGTTTTCGATTGAGTGTAGGAAGAAGCAGGAGGAGGAGGAGAGGAAAAGGAAGAAGGAACAAATGAGAAGGAGAAGGTGTAAGAAATGGTAGTAATAATAATAATAATAATAATAATAATAATAATAATAATAATAATAATAATAATAATAATAATAATAATAATAATAATAATAATAATAATAATAGGAAGAAGAATAAGTAAAACAATGGGAAAAAGAAGAAGAAGAGGATGAAGAAGAACAAGAACAAGAACAAGAACAAGAAGAAGAAGAAGAAGAAGAAGAAGAAGAAAGAAGAAGAAGAAGAAGAAGAAGAAGAAGAAGAAGAAGAAGAAGAAGAAGAAGAAGAAGAAGAAGAAGAAGAAGAAGAAGAAGAAGAAGAAGAAGAAGAAGAAGAAGAAGAAGAAGAAGAAGAAGAAGAAGAAGAAGAAGAAGAAGAAGAAGACGCTGAAGGAGAAAAAAAACTGTTG
>JAWDGP010002576.1:65000-137500 GCA_033675545.1 Elysia crispata
TATGGTTTCGGGAGAAAACTGACAAGACCAAACTGGCAAACAGACTGATGGGCAGTAGTTTCGTTGTGATGTGAGCTCAAAGGTGTTTTGGAGCTCTGCGATCTAGAACAGAATCTGTGACACACCTTTACGGAATGAAAACAGCCATAAGATAGAATATGATTGAGACAGTAGGTGATGATGTGGAGCAGAATCTGTGACACACCTATACGGATTGGAAACAGCCATTAGATAGAATATGATTGAGACAGTAGGTGATGATGTGGAGCAGAATCTGTGACACACCTATACGGATTGGAAACAACCATTAGATAGAATATGATTGAGACAGTAGGTGATGATGTGGAGCAGAATCTGTGACACACCTATACGGATTGGAAACAACCATTAGATAGAATATGATTGAGACAGTAGGTGATGATGTGGAGCAGAATCTGTGACACACCTATACGGATTGGAAACAACCATTAGATAGAATATGATTGAGACAGTAGGTGATGATGTGGAGCAGAATCTGTGACACACCTATACGGATTGGAAACAACCATTAGATAGAATATGATTGAGACAGTAGGTGATGATGTGGAGCAGAATCTGTGACACACCTATACGGATTGGAAACAACCATTAGATAGAATATGATTGAGACAGTAGGTGATGATGTGGAGCAGAATCTGTGACACACCTATACGGATTGGAAACAACCATTAGATAGAATATGATTGAGACAGTAGTGATGATGTGGAGCAGAATCTGTGACACACCTATTGGGATTGAAAACAGTCATAAGATAGAATGTGATCGAGAAAGTAATGTTGGTGATCATGTGGAACTAAATCTAGTCGAATGGGCGAGGCAGGTAGGAAAAACAGAGGGTTTCAAGTCCATGGATGGATGGCTGACAACAACAAGGGTATCTGGTGTGGAAGAGATTGACCAGCTTTAGGAGTTATGAACGTCTACTCTGAAGCAGACCATGGTGATAGTGATGATGGTGGTCGAGGTCAAGATGAGTGTGGTGATGGTTAGTGTGATGATGAGAATGATGAAGATGATGATGGTGGTGATGATGATGATGATGATGATGAGATGATGGTGGTGGTTATGGTGATATTAATGATGAACATGATGGTGGTGATGATGTCGATAATGATTGTGTCGATGATGATGATGATGATGATAATGTTGATGATGAACGTGATGATGGTGGTGGTGGTAATGATGGGGATGATAATGAGGATAATAGTGGTGGTAATTTTGATGATGAACATGATGGTGTTGGAGATGAAAATGATGATGATGATGATGATAAAAATTATGATGCTGATGCTGGTGATGCTGGTGATAATGATATGAGGAGGGTTATAATGATATTGATGCTATGAATGGATTGTTGAAAAATCTAGAGAGAAAGCTTCTAAACGCTTGTCTTTGTTACCCAATGATATTCTAGGCTTTTCATTGAGCAGGAATGAGGTGTATTAGGCTTACTGTAGAATACCCATCCTCAACACTTAACTAACAGACAGAAGTAAAGGAAATCAGATGCTGTGTTAAAACAGTCCAATTTCGATAAAAAATGCCAGAGAAATATTGAAGAATGCAGTTTGAAAAGTGTGGTCCTATATTTAGCTGTTCCCTTTTCTTAAATGTTTTTTCCAGGAAATCTGCATAGCTTGTTGCAAAATACTTTTTTATGGAAGCGTTTAAAAACTTCTTTATCGTATAAATTGAGCAATTGGCCGAGATTCCAACTTCAATTAATATTGAAATATTGATCAGAACTCTGTGTCAAAGCATCTGGTCACGAGATACAAAAATCTGATGCATGATGGAAAAAAGTAAAATAGACGAACAAGAATACATTTAGAAATAGAAGGGAGACAAAAAACATGATACACGTTAGAGAGAGAGAAAAAAAGGTTAAAAATAACATTTTCTTCGCAAAGTTTTAACTTATAATTCATTATGTCTTTAGTACAATCAATCAGTGCCTTCATCTCCTCTCCACTTCAAACTGAGGGTCCCTCAACTAGCACGGCAAGATGTTTCTAATTGATAGACGGAACATCTGAGCGAGATGATGACGATGATGATGGTGGTGATGATGGTGATATTGATGGTGATGATGATGGTGGTGGTGGTGGTGGTGGTGGTGGTGATGATGATGATTGTGATATTGATGTTGATGATAGTGATATTTATGATGATGATGATGATGATGATAATGATATTGATGATGGTGATTGTGATATTGATGTTCATGATAGTGGTGGTGATAATGATGATTATGAAATTGATGATGAGGATGATAATGGTGGTGGTGATGATGATGATGATGATGATGATGATGATGATGATGTTGATGAGGAGCATTATAACAAAACACTTGTCTTTGTTACAAGACAATGAGAGGTTTTTTTTTTCACTAAGCAGGAATGAGGTGGGTAAGGCTGTAGAATACCATCCTGAACCCTTAGTTACCAGCGAGGAACAGAAGAACAAACAACCAGGTGATGTAGCATTAACACTATAATTTGTAGAGAAATACCACAGAAATACTGGAGAATGACGGTTCAAGGGTGTGGTCATATATTTAGCTATGTTTTTTTTTAATTACAAGATTTTTCCAGGAACTCTGCATGACCCATTACACAATAATATCTTTAGAAACAGTTTAAAAATCTATATTATCCTATAAATTGAGCAATTGGTCGAGATTCCAACTTAATTGAATATCGAAATATTGATCAACCATTGAAGATTATTCCTTATGGTGTATATATATATATATATATATATATATATATATATATATATACCAATAGGCATGAACTTAGAACTAGAAGTGAGACGGAAGATATGAGAAAGAAGAGAGAAAAAGAGAAACAACAACAACAGCATATTCTTCGCAAATTTCTAATTACTATTCCATTGTGGTTGTAACACAAGCAATAAATGCCGCCATACCGTGCTTCTCTGAGAGTGAGGGTCCCTCACTCAGCACGTCCAGAGGTTTCCTAGTGAGAGACGGGGCGTCTTATCTGAATCAGCAAAACTCTCGAAACCAAAGTTTTAACTCACTCGTAAAACACTTAATGCGGGTCTTCTCTTTGGTCAAAGACAAGGGGAAGAGAACTTATGTAAAACAGTAACCAAAACTTATTCCTCAAACTATGTCAAGTGGTCTGTGGATCCATCGCCTCTTACGATATTTGCATAAAGTCTACGGGTCGGAATCCGGTTAAATTCGAATTCCGATAGAGACTCCTCAAGTTGAATCGAACAATCGGAACGTGTAACAACTTCAAACATGGACAATACTCGAGATTTTTCGTATCACAAAGACTTGAATGATTCAGGCACAATCTCGTTGTTTAGAAACAAGCCTGGGAACAGAGCTATGCATTCATCATCTTTTGAGAGAAGGACTAAAAATATCCGCTTGTTTAGTTTTTGAGAGGCAGATGTTGACAGAGTTTGCCAGTTTTGAATACACAATTTGTGCAAAAGGTTAAAAAATTCTGTTCGCTATGAATTATGTATCTTGTGTGATAAGAAACAGATTTAAAAAAAAGATAAAGGAAAGTTGTATGGACAAGCTAAACTTGGTCGGTGAGTATATGTAAAAGGGGAGTGAGACGGGACAAAGAAATGTGTTTACTGTGGAAAAGAGAGAGAGAGAGAGAGAGAGAGAGAGAGAGAGAGAGAGAGAGAGAGAGAGAGAGAGAGAGAGAGAGAGAGAGAGAGAGAGAGAGAGAGAGAGAGAGAGAAAAGGGGCTGCAGGCAGTCTGAGCCGGCAGTAGGGAAAGAGTGCAGGAAGGAGAGACAGAGAAAGAAGATTAGTGATAGCAAGATACAGGGAGATCAAGAGATAATGGATAGAAAGATAGATGAATGGATAGAACACAAAATAGTTAGATAAATAGAGGGCGAGATAGAGAGTGAGGGAGAGAGAGAAACAGACAGAGATAGAGAGAAAAAAGAGAGAAAGAGGAGAGAAAGAAAGAGAGAGAGAGAGAGAGAGAGAGAGAGAGAGAGAGAGAGAGAGAGAAAGAGAGAGAGAAAGAGGAAAAACTATAGTTACAATATTTGAACAAATGTTTGGTCTCTGTCTCCACTTCATATGGTATAAGACAGTGAAATCAAGCTTTATGTATGTCAGCTAGATTCGACCCTAGTACTGGAAGGTTCAGCAAGGAATCGAAATCCGGACCCCCTGGCTACCAGTTCAGCGCTCTACCGACTGAGCAATCTAGAGCCGCTGCGCTTTCAACCATCAACGGCACGGATTGGAATTTTACTTAATTTTCACAGCCTCTCTCGAACAGTTCCACGGATAGTCAACATTTGACTTTAATTGATCTGTTCTTTGTTCTCAACCATTATCATCTCTGTATGGGGCTGGGTTGTGTGTTTATAGTCTCTCAGGACATGGAAACAGTAGCACTCAGTCTCATCAATCACAGGTACTTGAGTAAAGAGGGCAGGCGCGAAACTTTTAGCGGGGCAAATACGGTTGTTAGGGAAAAACGCTTGATGATGTCACAGTCTAAGGTAAACAATGGATTCTGTTTCTTTAAGGGCTTCATAGGCACATAATATACGTCTCATAAGTCGATCATGTTACTTTCATATCTACCAAAGTGATTAAACTTTAAATAGATAAGTAGATAGACAGCTAACTGGATAGAAATGTAAATAGAAAGATAGATGTAAAGATAAATTTATGGACATATATGTAGATAGAGAAATAGGTAGATAGAGAGATAGGAAGATAGATAGATAGATAGATTGATAGAGTGATAGACAGGTAGATAGATCGATAGATAGATTGATAGCCAGATAGGTAGATAGAGAGATGGAAGGTGAAATCAAATTTTAATTACTTCCTCTGAGTCAGGCTAGATGACATTTCGCGACGAAGTTAAATTTGTCTTCAAGGAATACCTATCCTTTATTACGGCGTCCTTGCAAAATGACGCAAGCCAATTATTTTTCACAGACTAAACCAGTGCTGATTGGCTGGTCCAAAATGTTAACTAACTGGGGTCGAAAGGTTTCATGTGGCGCCCCACCTGGTCTAATGAATTAGCTCGGCCAAGAGAGGCGGATATAGATCTGGCCTCACGCCCAGACTCACCTCCAGTCTGGCCTCATTCTCGCTCTGACCGCGACAGTTATTGGCCGTTAAAATCCGGCCCGATGAATGCCGGGAGGGAAAGCGCTCCGGCCACCATTGATCAGACTTGGGGAGATTTTTCCGAAGTTCGGAGGCTTTTCTCTTTGCTATTAAGGGCTGGGAAGGAATTTTTATTAGTCCTTTTTATTTTTTTAAAGTACGATCCACTACATTGTGTCCTTGAATGGCCTCTAGGAATTTTGTAAACAGCTCAAAGTTTTAATCATCAGTAGGTCTTGGTAGAGGGGAGAGGTTCTAAAGGTTATAGGTTGGGAAGGGGGAGGGGGGTGTCAACTCCAGTAATTCCAGTTTTAGAAAGTGTTGACGCACAAGGGTGTGAAGGAAATTGATTAGAGAAAATAGAGGGTGATATAAGAGACAGAAAAAGAACGAGAGATATTGAGAGAGAGAGAGAGAGAGAGAGAGAGAGAGAGAGAGAGAGAGAGAGAGAGAGAGAGAGAGAGAGACAGGCAGACGGAGAGGGAGAGAGAGAATAGGAGAGGAATAGGACAGAGTTCAGGAGTTTGACAAGTGAGAGAATAGAAGTGGTTGTGAGACAAAGCGAAATACTATGGTAGTTGAGAGAGATAGAGAGAGAGAGAGAGAGAGAGAGAGAGAGAGAGAGAGAGAGAGAGAGAGAGAGAGAGGCAGACAGACACAGACAGAAAAGAGGAAAGGGTGGGGGGGGGAGGCGCAGAGAGAGAGAGAGAGAGAGAGAGAGAGAGAGAGAGAGAGAGAGAGAGAGAGAGAGAGAGAGAGATAAGGGTAGTTCCGCAAACGTAATCAACAGTTTGAGAACCACTATGGCGAGAAGATTAATTGGGTCCAAACGTTTCTTCATCTTCTATAATCTCATCTCCAGTCTCAGACGATTCTCAAACCTTTGAAACCTAAAAATCACTTTCTTTCTATTTTTTAAGAAATGGACATATATATATATATATATATATATATATATATATATATATATATATATATATATATATATATATATATATATATATTACAGACCGATCAACAAAAAAGAACAGTTATTAAAAAAAAAAAAAAAAAAAAAATTCAAATAACCACACAGCCTTCCAAACAGCCACCTAAGCAAAGACAAAATACAATAATACAATAGACAGTTATTTGAGTTGTAATTATCTTGTCTCGATCTAACTGAGTACTATGCTCATATTCATCCCATTTCCACTTTTTCTTCCACTGCTACTACTGTTTAAGATTCTACAACGACTACTATTAAAATACAACTCCTCCTCCACCTCCTCCTCCTACTACTACTATTACTACTACTACTACTACTACTACTACTACTACTACTACTACTACTACTACTACTACTACTACTACTACTACTACTACTACTACTACAACTACTACTACTACTACTACTACTACTACTACCACTACTACTACCACTACTACTACCACTACTACTACCACTACTACTACTACTACTACCACTACTACTACTACTACTACTAACTGTACTACTACTACTACTACTACTACTACTACTACTACTACTACTACTACTACTACTACTACCTACTACTACTATCACTACCAACTACCACTACCACTACTACTACTACTACTACTACTACTACTACCACTACTACTACCACTACTACTACCACTACTACTACTACTACTACTACTACTACTACTACTACTACTACTACTACTACTACTACTACTACTACTACTACTACTACTACTACTACTACTACTACTACTACTACCACCACCACCACTACTACTACTACTACTACTACTACTACGTCTAATACTACTTTTAATACTACTTCCTCTTCTCCTCCTACTGTCATAAAAATATTCTGAAAGTAAATAGCAATGCTTAATAAAGCAATATATTTCTTATTACCCTCCAAAAATTTTTACGAAATGTATTCGACACATTCAGAAGTTAAGATCGCGGGACTGAAGTGTACTCAAGTTTATATAAAGTTTGGCATTGGTAGAGATTCAATAGGTTTATTGATTTTCCAATTTTAGGAACTCGGTTAAAATCTCTACTTAAAGTAAAAAAAAAGCTTTGAAAAGAACTAAGAGGGTAAACTGTTGATAGCTCCAGTAAACAGTAACAAAGGTCTTTGTGTGACGATCGAAAACAAGCTTAGAATAGAGGGCCAGGGGTGTGTCCATCTCGCTGAGAGTTCGCGTATTTTGAGCAGCTCGACCGTGTGTCGTTGTTGTCAGATTGTTGTGGAGTTTTCAATGTTTTTTTTTAGTCTGATTGGCGTATTAGACTCAGTGGAAAACTTAGGGAGCGTGGAATGATTTAGAGCCACTATCTATCTGATATTCTTAGATCACATGACTCTTGAAATATAATTTTAATTATGATGTTGTAAAAAGGCGAAATTTGTTTTTGCAGATGATTTTCTTATATTTTTTTTTTTTTTTGTAGTTTTTAATGTTATTTTTGTTGTCATTATCGTTTTTGTTGTTGTTGTTGATTTTTGTTGTTGTTGTGGTTGTTTTTTGTTTTTGCTGCCGTATCTTTAACTATGATAATAATTTTGGTAAATAATTTTGGTAAAAGGATAGAGTTGATTTCTTGTTGTTATTGATGATGCTCTTATTGTTGTTGTTGTTGTTGTTGTTGTTGTTGTTGTTGTTGTTGTTGTTGTTGTTGTTCTTTTTGCTGCCGTAACTTTAACTATGATAATAATTTTTGTAAAAGGACAAAGTTGATTTCTTGTTGTTGTTGACGATGCTCTTGTTGCTGTTGTTGTTTTTGTTGTTGTTGTTTTGATATTGTTGATTTCTTTGTTTCTTTCTTCCTATTGCATTAAAGTTAATGACGTCGTTAGTTTTGCTGTATAGACTTTCTCCCAAATGTTTTGTCTTTTTTGAAAGCCAACATTATGAAGGCTGTGATCAATTGATTATCCACTCTCTTTTCCTTGTGTAAGCCTGTCAATGTGCAAATGGAGAGATTAGACTTTTTTTTCTAAACTGGGCCAAACTAAATTTGCATTCATTTTCCTAGGCATTCATCAAGCTGATCTGCTTTTATAATATACTGAATTACTGAAAATATATGCCAGAATGGATGCATGTTTGCGCAGTGACATTTTGGCCGCTGATAATTAATGCTTTGCAACTCCACGACGTTTGTAAACATGCTTTTAGCATGGTTTACGATCTTCGTAATCACCATTCGAGGTTTATAAAGGAGAGTCATGGTAAAAAGAGAGATAACTAAAATTGTCTGATATTAAAGTCAAGAATTAAGTGAGCACTGTGGTTGTGACATTAAATTGATATGATGTGCTCCTCGGAAGTTTGCCAAACGATTTCCCCGATCTTCAAATATCGGTTTTGAAGTGTTTTCAGCCGCTACACAGCAGACCTGTGGTTCATATTTCTTTTGATTGCTAGAGACAGGTGGATAAAATAATGATCATCTTTATAAATATTCGCCCTCTTCAAAGGTCTAAATACACTGCATTCCGATGCAAAAGGCCGAAAATAGCATCAACTTAATATTGATTAAGAGGCATAATATATTGTAAACGAAACGTTCTGCGAATGAACAGGTTAAAAGCAACAAAACGGAACGAAAATGTACAGGCACCGCCTTTTGGACATGATCTTTTCCATCTTTATCTTTTAATCTCGAGAAAAATGTTATATAAATAAATTTATACCATCGAAATACAGTAAAAAGCGAATAAACTTGATGCAACATTGTTATACTATAAACCGCTAATTATTTTCAAACTAAAGCCAAATCGAAAATCTAATCCAAAAATAAAATCAATACCAGTTTAAGTTTTCAGCTCAGAAACACCTTTATGTTGAAATGCTTCAATTTAAACTCAGTAAACAGCTCCGCTAATAAAGAGCTTCATAATAAACCCTACAATGAAAAAAGTTGCTGCTCGTTATGTCTGGTGGTCTTTACTCTTTATTCTTCGAGGCTACCTCTCAGTGCCGTTATTGTCCTCTTTAGAGATCGGAAATGGGTGGCTCTGCTAGAGGTTTCACTATTTGATCGAAGTAACACATAAATCAATGATTTGTCATTATAAGAAAACAATGTTTTGTTCTGATTCCATAAAACGTACAGCTTGTTGAGATAGTTTGTACACTCAACATACCTGTGTTTGTTGCCATAAGCTACCATAAACATAACCGATGTCCAGTTGGGGTGGTGTGTGTGCGCATTTGAGTGTGTGTGTGTGTGGGGGGGGGGGTGGGAGGTTTCAGAGAACTCCCAGCAATAAATTAGGAGCGAGGCTTGCCTCGTTTTGGAGCAATTCGAATCTATAAGTAGAATAAGGTTTTCTTGTTCTTCCCCTTTTCTTGTAACTTCTTGTCATCCTTTAACACCGAGCGAAAAGTTACTCTTAGAATAGTTGCAGGAAGGACACGGCTCATTTTGTTCCATTCATTTGTTTCACTTTTGTTTTTCGTTCTCAGTTCTTAAATTCCCACCCTTACACTTCAATGGAAACAATATGAAAGAATAATAGCCAAACTTATAATAAGCAAAGATATCTCTGAGTGACACCCTATTGGGATCTGATAGTTGAAAATTTGAAATAATATCGCCAGATGAAGGAACCACGATCTGAGAAAATCTTTCACGCTCTTAGTGTCATCTTGCAGTCCATACGGTGTGTCTGGCGTGGAGAAACAATCGCCGAGACTGATCGATCATGGCAGTGGAGGAATCACGGCATCAGCTGTAACAGATCAGAGATGGATTGATCGGCAACCGACAAAACTGAGATAAATGGTGGGTTCTGAGATTAATCGGCGCAGAGAAAAAAAAGAGATGCAGAGACGTTCAGACAGATAGTTGTTAAAAAAATAGATGTGGAAGAGAAAGAGAGAAACATATATTCAGAGAGATAGTTAAAAAAAATATGAAAGAGAAAGAGAGATGCGGAGACATTCAGACAGATAGTTGTTAAAAGAAGAGTGTGAAAGAGAAATACATATTGAAAGCGAAAAAAGTAAACTTAACATATATTGCAGAACGATCTGAAAAAAGACAAGGACAAAAATGGCAAAATTGAAAATTTTTTCTGACGTAAATATTTTTTTTTTTTTTTTTTATTTTTTTGGTAAGAAACACGTATTTCCAAAATAGGAGCCAAAAATGTGCAGAAAACACGAGGACTTCTCACACAGCTCCTACAGACTGAGCACACATTACCTCTAAACTCTTCACACCTCAGGTCATTAGCTCCAATCATCACCTCCAACACCTCCCTCAGCACCACAGGCAGGTATGGACACCCGGCGCCGTCATCTATCCCCTCCCTAACACGGGTGGACCGCTGGAATACAACACAGGTCACACTTGTCTTTCAGGGGAAAAAAACAACATAACATGACAGATATATCTACCTTGACCTTCATGAATGACGTCACAGGTCGTTTTCCGCAACCCACGCTGCTTACTAATTTTTACGTTTGTCCCCACTCATTAGAAGACGTCAGCTGCCGAGGGATGTTCAGCATGGAGTGGAAGAATAAAAGGCGAGATAAGAGATGAGAGAACGTTGCTTCACACTGGCTTTGGTTGGTAAAACAATGGTATGATTGAAGCAAAGACTTGGTTCGATCATAATGAAAGAATCTCGGAACCATAATTGAGCTACTGTTCTGATACTTTGTTTGCTTGGTTCGATCATAATGAAAGAATCTCGGAAACATTGAGCTACGGTTCTGATACTTTGTTTGCTTGGTTCGATCATAATGAAAGAATCTCGGAACCATTGAGCTACGGTTCTGATACTTTGTTTGCTTGGTTCGATCATAATGAAAGAATCTCGGAACCATTGAGCTACGGTTCTGATACTTTGTTTGCTTGGTTCGATCATAATGAAAGAATCTCGGTTACATTGAGCTACGGTTCTGATACTTTGTTTGCTTGGTTCGATCATAATGAAAGAATCTCGGTTACATTGAGCTACGGTTCTGATACTTTGTTTGCTTGGTTCGATCATAATGAAAGAATCTCGGTTACATTGAGCTACGGTTCTGATACTTTGTTTGCTTGGTTCAATCATAATGAAAGAATCTCGGTTACATTGAGCTACGGTTCTGATACTTTGTTTGCTTGGTTCGAACAGAGGGCAAAGATCGACAGTTTTCAACTTACAGCCATGTAAGAGTATATGCTTACACTTGAGTCATAGTCTGAGAAAAACAAAATAAAAACATGCGCACAGAGAAAACTAATCGGACACAAAGTTAGACAGTAATGCATAGTTGTTGTTTTTTATCTCCACCTGATTTCGTGTCATGTATTTTAACCCACGTGATGATAACAGTTTAACGTCATCCTTCCGAAGAATGTAGTCTTGCTTTATAGTTAAATAAAATGATTAGCTCACTCAGCAATTTCATCCGTGATTTTATTAATTTTTTTTTCCTTTTCGAAGACATGAAAGGATACAACGATACAAAAAAAACAAACAAAACAAAACAAAAACAAGCAAAAGGTTAAAGCAACCTCGTAAAACAAATGACCAACCGGTTTATTGAAACAAATTTACCATTAACCGATTACGTCTATTTCTCTATTACCCATAAAGCGAACCGAACTGTCCGCCCAGACCGTAACGTCCCGTAACTCTGCCATCTGCCCCAGACACATTATCGTTTAGCTGACACTTCAGGTCCACGGCTGTGACGTCAGGGCTCCGCCTCCCTCCACCGCTCCCACTGGGAGACTGACTGACTGACTGACTCACCCTCGATGCTGGAGCTCGTCCATCTCTCGTCACACCGACCTAACATGATTTATACTACAACTGCCTCTTCCGAACACGAGTACATGTTTTATTTTTAGAAAATAAGCCGATCTGTCTACAAGCACCAATACATCATTGCTGAACTCGTCCTTGAGAAATGAAGTCAGCAGAAAAGATTCGCAAAACGTAGCGATAGCTCATAGACAAGGCACTGCCAACTACTGAACCACTCATTAACCCACACTCATTAACCCATTAAGTCATTATTATGTTATTAAGTCATTAACCCCAGGGATTGTCGCGAACATCTGCAGTCAAGGGTTTGGGTAGGGATTGTATATTACACATGCAGTTGGAACTGCCAATCACCCTAGCGGTGTATGACTAACGTTGTATAATGATAATATTACCAGTGGAAGGCTTCTGTGGCAGTTCTGGCCTTCTATAGTTATGTTTCGTGGCAAAAATGTCTTCCATATAAAATTATGTTTTGTTTTTTTTTCCTTTTTCTTCTTTTCTTTATCGCAACTGATGATTTATATTGTTTATGTGAATCAAATCCACCGAACTTATCGTTGTCATGATCATCACCATTACAAACATCATCCTCATCATCATCATCATCATTATCATCACAACCTTCACTATCTTTACCACTACCAACACCATCCTTATTTTATACGGTCAACTGTTTCATTAAAAACAGCAGAATTTTGTTTAGGAGAGAAATAGGATGACGATGAAGAAAAAAAAAGAATGAGAGAGGAGAAGAGGGGATTGTGAATGAAGGGAAAGAAAGAGACAGTGAGTGAGAAAGAAAGAGAGAGAGAGAGAGAGAGAGAGAGAGAGAGAGAGAGAGAGAGAGAGAGAGAGAGAGAGAGAGAGAGAGAGAGAGAGAGAGAGAGAGAGAGAGAGAGAGAGAGAGGGCGAGAGATAGAGAGAGAGATTAAAGAGACGCGGTTAAAAAAAAAACAACCGCAGAAAGAATAGAACCAACATAATTCTCTGCTTTCAGCAAAACCCCGCATGTAAAGTTTGCTTTGTGATGGCTTCACAACACATTGTGAGACTGCTATAACTTGACCGGGAAATACACGAAGTTTACATTATAGTTGACAGGCGTCAGCTTCCTGCTCTTTCTCCCTGGCTGTCAACAAACGCTGGGAATGAAAGGACGTGAAGAATTTCATCTAAAACTTACAAGTCCAGCCAGCTTCAAGACGTGTACGAATCACTCTACACGGATCTATTGAGAGCTATAGATTGATTCCCCATAATTGGTCGTTTAGTCCTCTCTCTCTCAATCTCTCTCTCACTCTCTCTCCCTCTCTCACTCTCTCTCTCTCTCTCTCTCTCTCTCTCTCTCTCTCTCTCTCTCTCTCTCTCTCTCTGTCACTCTCACTCTCTCTCTCTCTCTCTCTCTCTCTCTCTCTCTCTCTCTCTCTCTCTCTCTCTCTCTCTCTCTCTCTCTCTCTCTCTCTCTCTCTCTCTCTCTCTCTCTCTCATACCTCCAAGCCGAGACGACTGACAGGTAGATGAAGACGGTTACAAATTATTTCGTGTTTGTATTCACAGCTGCCGTTGTTGCAGTCATTCGTGTTGTCACTGGTGAGGATTTTTTTTTACTTTGTTGCTGTGGTTGTTGTCATTGTTGTTGCTGTTGTTGACTCTTCTTATTCCTGCTCTTTCTTCTCAATTCATGTCTTAACCCTTATCTCAATCCTTGTCTCAATCCATGTCTCAATCCTTGTCTCAATCCTTGTCTCAATCCTTGTCTCAACCCTTGTTTCAAGTACATGTACTTTCAACCCTTGTCTCAATCCTTGTCTCAATCCTTGTCTCAATCCTTGTCTCAATCCTTGTCTCAATCCTTGTCTCAACCCTTGTTTCAAGTACATGTACTTTCAATCCTTGTCTCAATCCTTGTCTCAATCCTTGTCTCAATCCTTGTCTCAATCCTTGTTTCAAGTACATGTACTTTCAACCCTTGTCTCAATCCTTGTCTCAATCCATGTCTCAATCCTTGTCTCAATCCTTGTCTCAATCCTTGTCTCAATCCTTGTTTCAAGTACATGTACTTTCAACCCTTGTCTCAATCCTTGTCTCAATCCTTGTCTCAATCCTTGTCTCAATCCTTGTCTCAACCCTTGTTTCAAGTACATGTACTTTCAATCCTTGTCTCAATCCTTGTCTCAATCCTTGTCTCAATCCTTGTTTCAAGTACATGTACTTTCAATCCTTGTCTCAATCCTTGTCTCAATCCTTGTCTCAATCCTTGTCTCAACCCTTGTTTCAAGTACATGTACTTTCAATCCTTGTCTCAATCCTTGTCTCAATCCTTGTCTCAATCCTTGTCTCAATCCTTGTTTCAAGTACATGTACTTTCAATCCTTGTCTCAATCCTTGTCTCAATCCTTGTCTCAATCCTTGTTTCAAGTACATGTACTTTCAATCCTTGTCTCAATCCATGTCTCAATCCTTGTTTCAATCCTTGTCTCAATCCTTGTTTCAAGTACATGTACTTTCAACCCTTGTCTCAATCCTTGTCTCAATCCATGTCTCAATCCTTGTCTCAACTCATGTCTCAATCCTTGTCTCAACCCTTGTCTCAACCCAAGTCTCAATTCTTGTCTCAACTCATGTCTCAATCCTTGTCTCAACTCATGTCTCAATCCTTGTCTCAACCCTTGTCTCAACCCAAGTCTCAATTCTTTTCTCAACTCATGTCTCAGTCTTTGTCTCAACCCTTGTCTCAACCCAAGTCTCAATCCTTGTCTCAACTCATGTCTCAGTCTTTGTCTCAACCCTTGTCTCAACCCATGTCTCAATCCTTGTCTCAACCCATGTCTCAACCCTTGTCTCAACCCTTGTCTCAACCCAAGTCTCAATTCTTGTCTCAACTCATGTCTCAATCCTTGTCTCAACTCTTGTCTCAATCCTTGTCTCAACTCATGTCTCAACACTTGTCCTCAATCCTTGTCTCAATCCTTTTCTCAATCCATGTCTCAGTCTTTGTCTCAACTCATGTCTCAATTCTTGTCTCAACTCATGTCTCAATCCTTGTCTCAACCCTTGTCTCAACCCATGTCTCAATCCTTGTCTCAACCCATGTCTCAATCCTTGTCTCAACTCATGTCTCAATCCTTGTCTCAACTCATGTCTCAATCCTTGTCACAATCCTTGCCTAAATCCTTTTATAAACCTTTGCCTCAGTCTTTTTCTCAACCCTTCGCTCAGTCCTTGTCTCAACCCATGTCTCACTTCTTATCTAAATCCTTGTTCCAACCCTTATCTCAACCCTTGTTCCAACCCTTATCTCAACCCTTGTATCAGTCATTGTCTTCGTCCGTAAAACTTTTCCGTTAAAGAAATTTTGAAAAAAAAAAAAAAAACAACAACAACTGACGTTGCTATACTAAAGATATGTTTTTCTTGGATCAGAAATATACACTGTGGTATGGTACTTTTAGCTCAGTGTTAGCCAAGTCTCTTTCAACTGGCTTATCGATTGGTCAACATTTTTCCGTTTTTTTCTCTTTCCTCATCCAGGTTTCTTTTCTGCGTATCTTTCTTTACCATTTCTTGCATTTCTATATAAATCTCGCATCCGACAATCAAAACGAACTTTTCTACTTCAAGTCAATATGACGACCGCCCGGCTCATCACCAAATACTGGTTCTATTCACAGTTAAACATCATTTTTTTTTCCTGAAAAACTACTCACCATTTCTTAAAAAAAAAAAAAATGCACCCCCCCCCTCCTTTTCTTTTCGAATCACCCCCGGTGCCGTAATAATGGTTACATCTCAGGTCATTAAGGGCCGCAGACAAATCCTCATGGGTCAGCCTAATGACACGGTGACAAAGGGGTATCAGCTTAAGGCTGGTCGAGGATCGTTAGGGCTCGCCACAGGAGGTCATTTCCTCTTGGTGTGGGTTGAGGTTTTCGCACTGTGGAAAGAGCTTTGGATCATTTTACGTGCATATCTACATGTCCACTCAATAACCATGGACACACAGTGCTAGGAACAGTTTCAGACTACAGCTGTAAACAATTTTCAATTTTCAATTTCCAATCGATTTTTTTTCCTTCCTAGAATATCATTTTGAAAACCAAAACATGGATAAATGACATTAAAAAAAAAATTGTAATTCAACTTCCCTTTACGACCTTTTTATACAAAGTGTATGAAATACTTATTGTAGATTCATTATCCTTTGTTTTTAGACTTGAACACGCTAACGAGAAATAGAACTTTTCTTGACAAAAATTTCCTTTTCTCCGATTCTATTTTTCTTTACGAAGTTTCTGTCCAAAGTTTCTGAAAAGGTCTAGGTTTCCACGACATTACCACAATTACAGCAATATGCGTCGCGTCTAGACACGCCATTAAGTCTCCAACCTATATTTTTTTAGCCCGCACAGACATTTTAAAAACACCGCCGCATTGGGGTCACGGAAAATACAACAGTAATTGCTAAACATCAGAAAGAGCGGATCACTAAAAGAATTTTTTTTTTCAAACAAAACTCAAAACCAGAAACTCCACGATAATGCTATTGGCTCTGGCAAGAAACTCGAGTTACAGCAGATTCGAAATATTCGGAAAAGATCAAATTTCCCGAGGTATTAATTATTTACTGAAAAAAGGCTGTACTTAAATTTATAATACGTACGTTCTGGATGGTCTATAGTCATGATCTTAACTCTAGCCCAAGACAAATTCAACTTTTTAAAAACATAACTCTTGGTCTGGGATTGTGTTATGTACAATTATGTATTGACGCCTCATCATAACCATCGTCTTGAATATGTGTTAAAACTGATCTCGTTCTTATGAGACAGCTCCATCACCAACAAGGAAGTTCATTGATAACTATGTTGAATGAAATTTGGACGGAGATAATAGCAGCGGTGGTGAAAATCAATATACAAATAAGTCATGTTATTTTAAATTGATCCCGTAAATTTTCCTCTCTTCGTCGTGTAAGAGTTTACATATAAGGGAATGAAATACATTAGGAAATAAAAGAAAACAACAACAACAACAACAACAACAACAAAATCTATAATTGCCTCAATTTTTAAGTCATGTTTTCATTTCTTTAACTTCTAAAGCTTTTAAACATAGTTACATATCATAGGAAAATAAAAAAAATCCGCCAAACATATTAAGAGTTTTCGTAACATGTCTAAACGGTTTCAGTAAGTTGAGATCTGTTGATGAGGTGGCCAGAAAAGCAGTTGCGGGGAAAATTAGAGGTGGACCATAGACCAACAGAATTGGAAGACCTGCGGCTAAAGATGGCCGAAACGGAGTGGTCATTTTGACTGTTCACGGCCATAAAGTTTGCTCAAAAAGTGAGTGAGAGAGAGAGAGAGAGAGAGAGAGAGAGAGAGAGAGAGAGAGAGAGAGAGAGAGAGAGAGAGAGAGAGAGAGAGAGAGAGAGAGAGACAGGCAGACAGACAGACATAGACAGAGAGAGAGGGGGGAGGAGAAAGAAAGAGAGAGAGAGAGAGAGAGAGAGAGAGAGAGAGACAGACAGACAGACAGACAGACAGACAGACAAATATAGATAGAGGACCTGAAAACAATGAGGATGTTACAGATTTGTTGCCTTCAAACTCTCTTTGTTATTATATTTTTATTATTGTTATTATTATTATTATTATTATTATTATTATTATTATTATTATTATTATTATTATTATTATTATTATTATTATTATTATTATTATTATTATTATTATTATTATTATTATTATTATTATTATTATTATTATTATTATTATTATTATTATTATTATTATTATTATTATTATTATTATTATTATTATTATTATTATCATCATCATTATCATCATCATCATCATAAGACACGCACTACTAATTAATTTTTGAGGCGTTGGAAAATCAGGTATTGGGTTCCTTAATGGAGGATTCTGAAAATAACAGGGATTAAAAAAATCCAAACAATTTCTCCTGTGACCTCATTTTCAGGGGATTACCCTTTCATCTATTACCTCTTTATCATAAAAACAAAAATGTAATCGAAGCAATCGAAGTAAACTAGGCCGTGCTAATAAAATTTCTAAGCCCGGTTAAGCTGGGAGCAGGGGGAGGGCGGAGAAGGAGGAGGAGGAGGAGGAGGTATAGGTCAGTGGGTAAAGCATTGGATTGACTAGGCTAAGGTCCCAGCTTGGATTCTCGACAGGACTATCTGACCAAGATCTCAGTTTCTATCTAACCAGCCCACATCCAGGTTTTGAAGGCGCCGTCTCCTTGTGAACTGAAATCTTTCCGAAAATCAAAGATCGCAAAAGTAATATAACATGTTAAACCCCAGAACTTGTAGACTGTAGATCTAATCCACCGGGCTGACAGTCTCAGAAGTTCCAAACACGGGAGCGGTGGATGGACGACTCCAGGCCAGGTCTTCCCGACCAACCACTTCCGGTCAGAAATGAAGAGGAGTTAATTCAGGTCAGGCTTTACGTGATTTGTTCTGATTTCTTTGCCCACCCTCAATGCCCCTCCACCTCCACCTCCACCTCCACCAACATCATCGTGTACACCTCCCGCCTCCAGCAGTAACCGCGACAGCCCTGTGGGGGGTCAATCAGCAGGACGCTCGTTTAGGTCTCTTGTTCTCTACAATACAGAAATGTCCTAGAAACTTGACAGTAGTCATGGAAACGTCTTTATAGGAGATCAGGTGTTTTTTTTTCCAATATTGATAATATTGTACCGATAAAACTTCTCTACAATGTCTCCTTCCCTACTGCTTGCCGCAACCTCATCTACCACCATCGCCATCAACACAAACAGTAACATCAAAAGCAACAACAACAACAACAACAACAGCAGCAATCAGAACCAGCTATAATCACAGCAACAGCCGCCGCAGTGATGAGGCTGTAGTTCCAAGTGTAGGTTGCTTCATGAATCGAATGATAATAACTGGCAAAAGGTTAGCTGTGCCAACAATGTAAAATGGCTTTGCTTAATGGCTCAATCATACTATACACTCTACCACTCCCGCCTTGATTTGTCTAGGTTTGCTGCATGTCTCTCTCTCTCTCTCTCTCTCTCTCTCTCTCTCTCTCTCTCTCTCTCTCTCTCTCTCTCTCTCTCTCTCTCTCTCTCTCTCTCACACACACACCCACACACACTTAAACCCATTCTATCAGTTTCATCTCCCTTTGTGTCCCTCAACGTGAAATTGCCTCCCTCTTACTTCTCCATTTTCAATCTTCGATCCAGTACGATTATTTTTCCATATTTTTCCCAAGCTGTTCCCAGGGTTTGTTTTTTTTTCTGACTCACCTATTACAACCTCCTCCCCCCTCCTCTCTCTCTCTCTCTCTCTCTCTCTCTCTCTCTCTCTCTCTCTCTCTCTCTCTCTCGCTCTGACACACACATAGATACGCCTGCGAATGTAATCTTTTATGTAAACTAGTATATTTTAACTGTTTTCTGCACACTTCTGTACTTTCCTTACCTATATTGACACCTTTTATAATACACTGTATCTCCACTTTACGCTTTGTTTCTCTCTCCTTGTCTCACATATTATTATATGTACCAGATGGATATGTGCATAATTTTTGTTCTTTTTTTTTCTCTCCAAATTTCTTAATTTCTGCGTATCTGTATTTATATATGCCTATCCTTCTTAACGTATGGATTTATGCTG
Source organism: Elysia crispata (assembly GCA_033675545.1). Lineage (NCBI taxonomy): Eukaryota > Metazoa > Mollusca > Gastropoda > Plakobranchidae > Elysia > Elysia crispata. Next base: position 84,628 of record JAWDGP010002576.1, read on the forward strand.
TTCTGTTATTCTGTTTTTTTTTTTTTTTTTTTTTTTTGTTATTTCTCTCTCTCTCTCTCTATCGCATGTCTCTCTCCCTGTAGGACCACCTGTCTGTTCGAAACTCTATACACCTTTTTCCTTCTCTCACTTTCTCTCTTTATACTGTCTCCTCTCTGTCTCTGCCCCACTGTCTGTCCGCCTGCTTGCATATCTCTCTCTCTCTCTCTCTCTCTCTCTCTCTCTCTCTCTCTTCCCCCCCTCTCTCTCTGCCTTTGTCTCTCTTTCTGTCTCTCTCTCTCTCCCCTCTTCTTTTCTCCATGTCTGTCTCTATCTCTGTCTTTGTCTCTCTGTCTCTCCTCTCTTTCTCTGTCTGTCTCTGTCTGTTTGTCTCTCTCTTTCTCTCTCTCTCCTCTCTCTCTCTCTCCCTCTGTCTCTCTTTCTTTCTCTGAATGTCTCTGTCTGTCTGTCTCTTTCTCCCTCTCCCTCTCTCTCTCTCTCTCTCTCTCTCTCTCTCTCTCTCTCTCTCTCTCTCTCTCTCTTGTAACGAAGACCCCTCAGGATGTACCAGGATTAGAACGATTTGTCTCCAAGAGTTTTTTCCTCCTTGTCCAAGCTACGTGTTCTGAGGGTAAATGATTCTCCCTATCATTTTTCTATCGCAGTTCTTTTTTGTTCTTGTCCCCCTCGTAATGCGCCATGGATTGCCTGTTTTTTTTTTTTTTTTGTGGTCCAAGAAAGAAAAGCGATACAAATTGTCAAGTACAAACCGTTCGCAGCTGAGATTTCGAAATTTGTCTAAAAAATATGGCGCAGCGGAGCAATAAGATTTGAAAACTTTCTGCGTACATTTAAAATAATTTGAAACAACTTAGAGATTAAATGGTGTTTTTTTCTCTAGGTTTAAAAAAAAATGTTTATCAAAAGCATGAACACCATCATTATCATATACATCACAACATCTAACATGTCCGCAAAACATACATCGAAGATATCCGTTTATACAGAATGTCAAATCTTTCATCATGAGAGTTTGCTATTGCTCAATATTTGCTATAAAAATTGTCACCATCATCCTTGTTATCAACATTATTTTAGTTCTCGTCATCATCAACATCCTTGTCCTTTTTCTTCTTCATATTTTCCTTACTTTCATCATCCTCATCATCATCATTATTGTATAATTTTTTAAATCCTCACCATCAAGATCATCGTTCCATTCAGATCATCACATTGTTCTTTCAGACCATCACACTAAAATCCTTGAAAACTGTAGACAGCACTAATGTTACCCCAATCACACCAGACCTACAGGACGTGCATAGGACATACACATGACTTTTACAGGAGCTACACAAGGCATACACAGGATCTACACAAAACATGCTTCACTAACAAACAGACAATTACCAGTTTTGGTCAAGGCACTAACGAGGCAGCTATCCGAACGGTCAGAACATAATTATGCCCAACCAATCAGTGATTGATAATTATGACCGATGGGCTCTGATTGACTAATACAGCAATCATAGGTGTGGGCGTGTCCTGGTTGACTCCAGAGAGAGGTCACGATGAAGAATGAGAGAAAGAGGGTCTGATAATTGGGAGGCGAGATGGTTGGAAGTAAGGCAGAAAGATAGGTAGCTGGATAGATAATAAGGTAGGGGTATTGAGCGATAGGCAGATAGGTAAGTAGTGAAAGAAAGATAGAAATATATAGAAAGAGGTAGACAGGTAGGTAAAGGGATGCATAGACCATGCATGCGCGAGTGCATGTGTGTGTATGTGTGTGTGTGTGTGTGTGTGTGTGTGTGAGAGAGAGAGAGAGAGAGAGAGAGAGAGAGAGAGAGAGAGAGAGAGAAAGAGAGAGACTCTGTGAAAAAATCTAACGGAAAGTGTTACAGATTCATATAACAGTAGGAATTATACAGGAAGATCAGATATCTAATACAAGACAACATAAAAGACAACACACTCCCAGACATCATATCCAAAGAATTAACATCGACTGGATCAAGCCATACGCATATCTTGATCTAGCTTTGGCCACAGCGCTATCCACACAACATGAGGGAATAAGGGATGACTGTGTGTGTGTGTGTGTGTGTGTGTGGAGATTTCAAAGTTGAAGATGTAGATATGGAGTTACATTTATTCTTATAATATATTCATCTCCTATGTTTTAGAATCTCTTAAGCAGTGGAAACTGAAGAACCACAACACGGTAAACCGTTTTTGGACTTTCATACTGGACATAGAGAATGTGGCAGAACATCACATTTATTTACTCCATATTAGCATTTACATGTCTATAACTACATGAGGTGTATTTTGTATGGGTCACTAGTATACTCTTCCTTTATCTTTATAACTTCTCTTACTAAGGATTATGATTTTTTCAACTAATTTCTCTCCACAATATTATTTTCCATAGACTTCTTTGTTGCTCTTTCTAAAGTTGGCTTGTCACGTTATAACCATTCTCGGTGTTCACAATAAAGCATTTAAAATTGGAACCTCCGAAAAAATAGATATTGATAGCTTTCGCTGTCTTGTCCTGTAATAACCATTCTTCATGTTTTAAACTTGTTGAAAATAAACAAAATAAAATGGGAATCTCCAAAAAATAAGATAGTGAAAGCGAAAGTTGACTTGCATAAATGTAACGAGCCTAAGCTTTAGTACTGTGATTTCCTATAGACCCAAAGTGGGTCACCTAAATAATGGGATGTAATATCTTTGGTTCCACAGCTCCAGCGCCGGCATGCGCGGAGAGTGGCGAGGTTTGGCCGGCATAACAAAACCACTGGAATAATAACAATAAAAGATCTGGACATAACTGGACATCGATAGCTTGGGGCCTGGACAAATATTTGCTGATGGCCGTATGGTGGATTTGAGATGGGCTTTTGTGTATGGTCGGGCTCGTTTGCTACAGGGAAAGGGATATTATGTCCTACTGGGTGTCGAGTTGTTGGTGTGTTTTAGGTCGATATTTTCCAGAGATCTTTAGTTGGGTAGATAGTTGATGTAAGGGAAATAGATTGGGGAATGGAAAAGAAGCAAGTAATCAGGAAGATAATTATTGTGTGTGAAAAAGAGAGAGAGAGAGGGGGGGGAGGGGGAGAATATAGATGGGAGAGAGAGAGAGAGAGCGTAAATCATTTGGAAATAATAAAGGGAAAAAATACAGAAAGAGTAATATAATGAGCGAGATTTAGAGAAACTATGTGTGAGACAAAGACAGACTGAGAGAAAGAGAGAGAGAGAGAGAGAGAGAGAGAGAGAGAGAGAGAGAGAGAGAGAGAGAGTGAGAGAAAGAGAAAGAGAGGGGGACAGAGAGAGAGAGAGAGAGAGAGAGAGAGAGAGTGAGAGAGAGAGAGAGAGGCTGTGAATTGAAAAGCGGGGTACTGGGATAGACAGAAGTGGAGGAAAAGCAAGATCTGTTTACATAAGGAATCATGAGAAAGTTAAACATCTCGAGTTTCCGACCTAACAGATCCCCGTGCGAGCGTAAAACTGAAATAATCTTACCAACCTACGGGGTGTAACCTAAAAACGCTACAAGCTATTCTTGGAAGAAAAATGAACCAAATGATAACAAGACGCAGAGAGAATCTAAGAAAATCAGAAGCTAACTTTATATCAAAACCTTTATTACAGGGCGTGACTCCGTTAGTGGTGGCAAAAGAGAGGAAATTTGAGGTGAAAGAGTTGACCCAGAAATCAGTGGGTGGTTGGTTAACGGCCATTTTCTAGGGAACCTCACCAAAATTAGGGCAAAGCATACGTGCTGATGAATAGAGAAAGTTTTTTTTATTTTTATAGCAGAGATTGCTGGTATTGAACACCCGTCAGGGCATGCTGGGTAGTAAAAATATGGTGGTGGGGGTTAGTTGCTGCTTGGTCTCATCAAATAGCCATAAGATTCAGGGGAAAAAACCAGAAATAAATGTTTGGCGTTTTTTGTTTTCTTGATCGAATAACTGCTACAGAAGATTTTTTTATGTTGCGTGCTTTGCTATTTAATGTCAGAAACTCAAGTGTTGAATTGTCCAGAGCCGTTAGATCGACTTCCACGAGGCTTTGTTTTTTATTGGATTATTACTTTTTTTTTCTTTATAATGTTTCTGTGCGTTGATTTACGGCTAATATTCAATTTTTCTATGCTTTCTTGTCTATTCTTTCTTGTGTCATTAATTTTTCATTTTCTAGTAATAAATGATTGTATGAGAGTGTATGTGAGTGTATGTGAGTGTATGTGAGTGTGTGTGGAGGGGGTGAGAGGAAATGTCTGCCACAAGATCTTTGAAGATGTATTATTGAAGAAAGTGCAAACGTCACTCTCGGTTCTACACAATCTGAGCAAAAAAAAAGCGGCAAAACTTTATCATCTCAGATATAGCACAAAATGTTAGATAAGGCCTGTTTCAGGGAAGTAACACCATCTCTCTCTCTCTCTCTCTCTCTCTCTCTCTCTCTCTCTCTCTCTCTATCTATCTATCTATCTATCTATCTATCTATCTCTTCCCCCCCCCCTCTCTCTCTCTCTCTCTGAATATAGAAATAAAGAAATAAAGCAGTCAAACAACGTCAGGGGCTGCTCCAACGTTGTTTGACTGCGTTCTTCATATCTAAATTCATTTATGTCTTTCAGTCAAATGTGCACCTTTCTAAGATCCGTTAGAGGCTAGTTTGTTTATGTCCTGTAAAAATATGGACTTGATCGTTCTTAGCGATTCATCTTCTTAGTCTATTCAAGCCAGCATGAAAGTCACTGTTCCTGAAACATCTATTTTTGTTGATGCGGATAGCTCAGTGGTTAAGTGCCCGGTCTTGTCTCGGCAAGGCGATGGGTGCCGCATCGAGGCGCAGGTTTGATCCCTGTTCATTCCATCTGTTCTAATATTTTCACGTCTTTCGTCTTATTTGTCGGTCTCGAGCTAGATCTAGGTTTGTGGTTGATTTTTCTATACTACTTCTCTCTCTCTCTCTCTCTCTCTCTCTCTCTCTCTCTCTCTCTCTCTCTCTCTCTCTCTCTCTCTCTCTCTCTCTCTCTCTCTCTCTCTCTCTCTCTCTCTCTCTCTCTCTCTCTCTTTCTTTCTCTCTCCCCTTTCTCTCTCTCTCTCTCTCTCTCTCTCTCTCTCTCTCTCTCTCACTCTTGCCGACTGTGCTAGTAAATGAGTTAATCATGCTATCTCTCTTTTATCCATTATACCCCGTAGGACAGTGCTCCAGCCTGTAATCTTTACCAGGCAGAACAGGGCTGGACTGATTTAGTGCTAGTGAGAACCCACGCTTACTTCTAGTGTCTTTGAGTTCAAGTTGGTGACTGTTTTATATTTTTTTTACATTTCTCAAACATCTTCGGTCATCCCTCCATGTCAACTGATCCTGGAACTTAGGCTGTATGTAGTGTTTCAAGAGTTGTGATCTACCCTCTATGGTTTTATCTTACTCCTAGTCATATTCTCTGCAGCTCGCAGCAGAGGCGAGTTGGTTAGCGGCCACACCACATCAATCCGGGTGAGTGGTTGGCCAGTGGGGAGACACAATCAGAGAAATTGTCTGGAATCATTACCAGCAGTAACCTTACACAATCCGAGGGTGATTGCAATCTGCTAGACTTGATGTTAAGTCAGTTCTGAGCGCCAACCTGGTCTTTGGTGTCCACACCCTGTCAGCTTATACGGAGAAACAATTTTGCTTCGATTGTCATCAGGCGAATTGTGCTTTAGTGTAGAGTTCATGAATGAGTTTAAAGATCGCGACTTTTTTTTTTCTTTGAGTTAAATGTGCTATAGTATTTAAAAATATGAGAGAAAATAAAACGAAAGGCAATAAGTAAATAGATAAAATAAAGAATATATAATAACAAACAGCACCAGTATCTAATCCATATTAGCCCATTCAATAAGAGGAAAGAAAACGCTTCTCACGGAAATCCGGTAAAGTTTGACAATCATGATTTATAAGATTGAAACAGTTGTGGATGGAAAACAGGTTCCGTATAGATCTAGTGCCGGCCGGTTGTCGGCCGTGCAAGGGGTGTGTTCGACACTGGTGCACTGGTCTCCTAGGCCTAGAACTAGGAAGTGCTGGTCCGAGAAATCCGATACGGTTTCGTTATCTTTGCCATGACGCGCTATCACACAAGTTGATTAGCTGTAATGAGAGAGAGCTATGGACGTTGTACTTTGTGACTGTGAGTCAGGAGAAATGTCTTCGGTCTTGGCACGTTTTTTTCTAACCTTTGAAAGTTAATCTTTGAGGCATGACAGTTCGACACGAAGACTGTAAGGTCACTAAATCAGCCAAAGATTTTTTTTTATTGAGTTTACAAATCGAAGATGCGTGGATGGAGAAGCAGGTAAAATATTTTCCTTTCAGATCTTGAGAACTCCAGTTGGCCAGTCTAATGGTCTGGTGTTGAACCCAAACCCATGGCTTTGTGAGCTCGATGAGTCGCTTTCCTCTCGAGATCAACCAACTTCCTCAGGAGTGTGGCCAGAGCAAGACCCGTATGCTGTTCGGGCCAGGGGAGATGTATGGGGGGCGTGGTGGTCAATCTGGACCTGGCTAACTGACAGAGCTAGAGATCTAGGGAAGGATAAGGGATCTCATTAGAAACTCGATAGAGGTGAAAGACAGGGACAGAGAGAGAGAGAGAGAGAGAGAGAGAGAGAGAGAGAGAGAGAGAGAGAGGGGGAGATAGAAAGAGAGAGGGGGGGGGGTGGAGACAGTGAGCAAAAGACAGAAAGACAGTGCGAAAGAAAGATGGAGAGACGTATGAAGAAAAGAAAGTCGACGCAAGAGAGAGAAAGAGGGAGAGAGAGAAAAGAAAGAGAAATTGAATGAATATTGGGACACAGAGAGAATGTTACATATGAGTGAGTGAATGAGTGAAATAAATAAAGAAAGAAAAACTTGTGAAAAGATAAAGAGGCAGAAAGAATTTGGCAAGGTGATACTCAAACAGAAAAAAGACAGATATAAACTGAGTGTGAAAGACAGAAAAAAGGAAAAGAGTGAAAGAGACACAAAGAGAGATGAGAGGTGGCAGGTTAAAAGAGATAAAAGAGAAAGAAAGAAAGAGAAGGCATACAAGTATATAAGTTCCAGTGTATCATGTGCCATCTTAGCTGTATTACTGACGTGGGAATCTACACTGCAACCAGGATTTTGCCGGTTAGAAACAAAGTTGATACAAATTAGTAACAAAATAATAAAAAAAAAATAGAAAGAAAGAAAAAGAAAAGAAAAAGAGAAACTGTTCCAAATGGATGGGAAGACAATAATTGAACAACCATACGCATACAAGAAAATGTTCAAGAAGAAGAAAAGGGGAGCAATTTTCACAGCGAGCTTCGTAAAATTGAAACAAAATGCGATAAATTTTTCGGACAATCAGTCTACACGGCACGAAAACAATCTTTTTGTCCCCCACTAATGATAATAATAAAAACAATGATTCTGCCGACGATGAAGTTTTATCATCTCGCCTACAGTAGTAGAAACACTTAGTCAAAACCTCCTCCACCCCAATCTCTTCCGCAAAAAAAATGGCTCAATTCAAACACATCTTGCAGGAAATTAAAAAAAAAATAAATAAAACAAAACAAAACAAATACCCCCCCCACCCAAAAAAAAAAAAAACAAAAACAAAAAACGTACAACTTTTAGAGGTAAAAAAAATCATTTTGCTGACAAAGAGCGTGCCTGGCACCTAAGTTGGACCCTGCCCAGAGCACTAGCAGGCGTGATGGTGCTAGGCAGCCTGGGATATATGTGAATACTCAACCTCGACTTGGCCGAGAGGAAGTTGGGGGGGAGGGGGCAGTTTGTGATGTACCGTGAGATAAGGCTTGTCATTAGAGGTAATGACCTTTGGTCAGTTGTGGGGAGGGGAGAAAACTTTAGATCAAAGATTGTACAGTCTCTTCTCAATCTTTCCTTATGTTTTCACTTCTCATTGATCGCTCTGTCTATCTGTCTCTTTCTGTCTCTCTGTTTATCTCTCTCCCTGTCTCTGTCTCTGTCTCTATTTGTATGTGTCTCTTTCTCTCCCTGTCTCTCTCCCTGTCTCTCTCTGTTTATCTCTCTCTGTCTCTGTCTGTCTGCTTCTCTTTCTCTCCCTGTCCCTGTCTCTATTTGTATGTCTCTCTTTCTCTCCCTGTCTCTGTCTTTGTCTTGGGCTCTCTCTCTCTTTCTCTCTCTCTCTCTCTCTCTCTCTCTCTCTCTCTCTCTCTCTCTCTCTCTCTTTTTCAGTCTTCATTCCGCTCTCACAAACTATCACTATTTACTCCACACTTTCATTACCTATCGACTCACTAAATAATGATAGCACCTACAGCAACAACAACAACAACAACAACAACAACAACAACAAAAACATCAGCAACAAAAGTTTGATATTGCCATTTTTTGGGTAGACCCGGCGTGTTTACAAGAGCTCTCATTACTGAAGGCATGAGTAGAGCAAGAGGAAGACTCTGACCATCTGAGCTTGATTAGAAATCTCCAGGGCGGCTGGACAGACGTGTCTTGACCGTCTGGTGGGGAGAGAGAAAACACTAGCCGCCGGACCCGGGGATTCTATTACTGGACATACTCGACATTGAGGCAGGGGTATGCGGGTCCAGGCCGTGGGGCAACGGAACTTTATGGTCGCATAATTACACTGGATATAGGAGGTGGATCTACAGGCTGGCTATCACGGGTTGTTATAGGAAGGGGGGGGGGGGGGGGGGTTAGAGAGAGAGAGAGAGAGAGAGAGAGAGAGAGAGAGAGAGAGAGAGAAAGAGAGATAGATAAACAGATAAAGAGAGAGATAGATAGACGGATAGATATATAGAAAGATAGATAGGCAGAGAGAAAAAGAAGTTAGATTTATAAAGGAGATAGAGACACAGCGAGATTGGTAGAGAGAGAGAGAGAGGAGATAAAGACAGAGATACACACAGAGAGAAAGAGAGACAGAAAGAAAGACAGAGACAGAGAGAGAAAGAGTGAGAAGGTGAGCGAGAAAGAGATAGATATACATGGATAGATAGATAGAGAGAGAAAGAAAGGAAGAGAGAGATAGATTGAGAGAGGGAAATAAGGAGCGAGAGAGATGACACTATATTTATGAGGAAGTTATAGAAACCATTCAGTGGTCTTGGATGTTTATGATATGAAGATAGAAGATCGAGAGACAGAATAGGTAGATAGTTGGGAAGGCAGATTGATAGATAGATAGATAGATAGATAGATAGATAGATAGATAGATAGATAGATAGATAGATAGATAAATGGAGAGGGATAGGCAGAGAGGGGGAGAGAGAGGGAGCGAGAGAGTGAGAGAGAGGGAGAGAGAGCGAGAGAGAGAGCGAGAGAGAGGGAGAGAGAGAGAGAGAGAGAGAGAGAGAGAGAGAGAGAGAGAGAGAGAGAGAGAGACAGATAGACAGACAGACAGAGAAAGATCCATTGAAGAGAATAAAACAACTTCCACACGGCCGATTAATAGTTCCCCTATCACCTGGTGCTGTTCAACATCCACGCCCACCTCGGCAAGTCAAGAACGACAACCAGCACCAGTGCAAATCCATCAACCTTGGCGTTTGGCGGCTTTTCTTTCCGCTAATAGTCTTCCACAGATGAGCAACACAAAGTGATTACAGTAATTACTGTTCAGGTAAGAACAGGTAACTCGCCCGGTGTATTACTACTATACAGTCCTACTTCTTAGTTTGGAGTTCTCTGCCCCTGAACGTGGCATTCTGGTCGGACCGACAATTATTTCCGGTTTCACTTTTACCTTGAAAATGAGCGCGGCGGTTACGACTAACGCACGTCATTACAAACACGGCACGTTCGACAATGTTTGCACACAATTAATTTCTCGCGGTGTCTGGGTTTCCCCCAAAGTTGCGCATGGCGTCAAAACAAACCCACGTAGTACCCAGACACCTACTTCAAGTGTACCTTTACCTTTACGTCGACTTCATTCAGTACTGTTGGTAATTTCCAAGATATTCTGTGTGTGAGGTAACTGCAAAAGTGGTATTTACTATCATTGAGGCTACCATAAACTATCTTTGGTCACGGTAAACGGGGCTGCTAATATAATTATGCTGATAACCTTGAGACGGATGGCTTGGTTTGTCAGGCGCTGTATCAGAGAAAGATTTGGCGAGCTTGGTTGGGAAACAGGAGTAGAGTAACAAGTGACTTTTGTACAGATCTACTGACCGGCGTATTTGTATTGCAGCACCTGGTACAGCTGCGGACCAAGGCCGGGCAGTTTTACTGGTTGATTCTCAGTACATTCAACTGGTTGTTTCAAATCTGTCCTCAGTTAAGCTGCCTGTGTTCGTTTTCGTTTTGTTCTAAAAAAATTTATAGAATAAAAAATCAAAATACTTCACAACCAAACAGAAGGTTATTTCTATAACAATTGATTAAGCCCCCCCAAATAAATCTCCATTCCTCTTCAAATGTTCAAGGCCTGTCTTAGAGCCGTGTCGTGATTTCTGTGCTATCCAGCTGTTAGAAAGAACAAAGAATTTAAATACAATGTTCCGATTTAAATTCATTGAGAGTTAGAGAAAGAGAGAAGCATACACATGTAAGGAGAAAAAAAGGGAGGAATCGAGACTGGACAAGAAGATAAAGAAATAATTATATATTGGAGAGAGAGACCGAGCGGGTGGAGAGAGAGGGAGAGACAGATAGACAGACAGACATAGATGCAGAGAGAGAGAGAGAGAGAGAGAGGGAGAGAGAGGGAGAGAGAGGGAGAGAGAGACAGAGAGAGAGGGAGAGAGAGGGAGAGAGAGACAGAGAGAGAGAGAGAGAGAGAGAGAGAGAGAGAGAGAGAGAGAGAGGGAGAGAGAGGGAGAGAGAGACAGAGAGAGACAGACAGACAGACAGGAAGATAGAAAACCCAGGATCATCAAGAGCCAAGAAAGTTTATTGTTGTCGTGATTGATAAATTCATCTCATCTATAGAGATAAAGATAATATTATTGTCTGAAGGAAGGTAAAAAATCATAAGATTTATGTGAAAAACATGAAATAGATCTATCGCATGCACAATTACTTCAATGCAAATAAAAATGAAATGGTAGAGTTTTAAACATAAGCGACGAAAGTTTTTTTATATGTTGATGTATCATAAACAATGAAAAGAAGAAGGAAAGCAACAACTACAAAAATGGTTTCCATTCTTTCTATTATGTTCTATGTATATAGATGTCTCAAAAATTGTGTTTTATTTTAAAGAAATACAGGGGAAGAAAGTAAAAAGAAAGAGAGCATTGAGCTTTTTTCCAAGCAGACTCATTATTCTTTTGTGCTTGATTTTAAAAGCTTGCCAGTTAAACTGAGCCTGCGTCTGAATTTAGCTTGGGCAGGTGGAAAACTCTGGCAATTCCATTTGTCAGAGGTGAGGAACTCTCCAGGAGGAGGAGGCTCTGAGGCTCGGGAGGCTTAGCGACGCCAACTTCTGTCTTATCGACTCATCTTGGCAATGAAAACTCATAAACTTGGGCTCAATTTCCTTTCACAAACAAAATCTGCTCACCGCATTCTATCCCTGTCTCTCTCTCTCTCTCTCTCTCTCTCTCTCTCTCTCTCTCTCTCTCTCTCTCTCTCTCTCTCTCTCTCTCTCTCTCTCTCTCTTTCTTTCTCTCTCTTTCTTTATGTCTGTCTGTCTGTTAGTCTGTCTGTCTCCCTCTTCCCCCCCCCTCTCTCTCTCTCTCTCTTTCTTTCTGTCTGTCTGTCTGTTAGTCTGTCCGTCTCCCTCTTGCCCCCCTCCCCCCTCTCTCTCTCTCTCTCTCTCTCTCTCTCTCTCTTTCTTTATGTCTGTCTGTCTGTCTGTCTGTTAGTCTGTCTGTCTCCCTCTTGCCCCCCCCTCTCTCTCTCTCTCTCTCTCTCTCTCTCTCTCTCTTTCTTTATGTCTGTCTGTCTGTCTGTCTGTCTGTTAGTCTGTCCGTCTCCCTCTTGCCCCCCCCCCCCCCCCTCTCTCTCTCTCTCTCTTTCTCTTTCTCTCTGTTAACAACCCTCCCGCTATCTGCTCTGCCTTTTTAATACCACAATTATTATCTTCACCCAATTTTTCACGAGCACAAAGAGCAAGATTTAATGCAAGCATTTCACAACGCAAGGGTAAAAGATGCGATTTCTGACGTTTGTGAGCTAGATTAGGCTGTCTGTGTACAGAGAATATCATTGTAAAAAAAAAAAAAAACAGCCTTGAAAATAGCTTTAAACCTACTTCTCAGGGACACGCATCTTTATTGAGATCAGTTGAGATAACACTGAAAAGTTGAGTTTTGGAATATGACAACTTTTCCTGAAGGAATATAAAACACTGCAAAACATCTGAAACTGGTTCAGACCTTCCTGGAAGGTCGAACTCTTTTCTCTCTTGGTACGTTTTGAGGATTTTTCCAATTAAATTTCAAACTTAGCCTCTATCATCGCAGTCCATGTCATCCTTGAATTCCCCTATTTTTTTTTTTTTTTTGGCTGACACTCGAAGCATTATATATCATGTCTATTCAGTGAAGCTCGTTCGTTTCTCCACGTCTAGTTCGAATGAGGATACTATATCAGTCGACAAACAAATAAAGGTCTTTGTTGAGGATATTTATACAAAATATCGAGCCTGTATGTATCTTTATTTGTTCTAAATCCTGACATAAATATTTTTAAGACTATCATGATTCCACATAAGTTTCAATTGAAAGCCCTTCATCTGTTCACCTTAACCGAAATGACAATGATGCTTTGATATAGCCCCTTGACAACAAGATGTACCTGATCATAACACTCGAGTACACCCAGGCACGGGAGAGCTGAAAAGGTAAAGCCCAGCCGTAACCCAGCCCACCCACGACGGTCGGCTCGGTCCCTCTCGATGTTGAGTTCCTGCTGAACTTGGGCAGCGATCCTCAACCTACCGGATCACCGCTACTGCCCTCTGGAGGTCAACATCTCCGCTGGAACTCAGTCTTGGAAAATAGTATTGAAATCTTGGAAATTATTATCCAAATCTTGGAAAGTATTATTCAAATCTTGGAAAGTATTATTCGAATTTTGGAAAGTATTCTTCAAATCTTGGAAAGTATTCTTCAAATCATGGAAAGTATTCTTCGAATCTTGGAAAGTATTATTCAAATCTTGGAAAGTATTATTCAAAGTTACAAACAGAACTGAGTTGAAAATACCGTTCCCTGTTTCTGTATAAGACAAAAAAAAAGGTGAAAAGATTGTTAAATTAGGCACAAGATATTAGTTAACACAGAGAGAAAGCTTCATTCCACAATAACAGAGTGAGAATCCAGGTAAGCACCTTCTCATAGAGAGGCGAGACAAAGAACAAATTAAACAAAGATGTTTGTTTATAGCATACATGGGACGAAATTACACGTTACCCTTCCAAAAAAATACTCACTCATTTTTCACTTTGTGTGCGAAAGCAATTGCAGAACAGCCATCTCATATTTCATTCCTCATCATGAGGGAAAAAACACAATAACATTAAAATATTGTCTTCTGTATATCTGTGTTCATTATCGCCGTCTCCTAAGTCTGTCAGTTCATAGATTTACACATGAATCTTGAGCTTCTTGCTTCCTTCAAATTTTTCCCCTTCAAAATTTTTATTTTACGATTTGTAACTCTGCTGCTGTGTTTTGTGTGTTATGACACTAGAAATCAGATATGGAATATTGTTAAAGCATGTGGCTCCAACGGTTATCTTCATGTCATGTCACTAGAAGTCAGATATGGAATATTGTTAAAGCATGTGGCTCCAACGGTTATCTTCATGTCATGTCACTAGAAGTCAGATATGGAATATTGTTAAAGCATGTGGCTACAACGGTTATCTTCATGTCATGTCACTAAAAGTCAGATATGGAATATTGTTAAAGCATGTGGCTCCAACGGTTATCTTCATGTTATGTCACTAGAGGTCAGATATGGAATATTGTTACAGCATGAGGCTTCAACGGTTATCTTCATGTTATGTCACTAGAGGTCAGATATGGAATATTGTTACAGCATGTGGCTCCAACGGTTATCTTCATGTCATGTCATTGGAAGTCAGATATGGAATATTGTTAAAGCATGTGGCTCCAACGGTTATCTTCATGTTATGTCACTAGAAGTCAGATATGGAATAGTCTTAAAGCATGTGGCTCCAACGGTTATCTTCGTGTTATGTCAGTAGAAGTCAGATATGCAATATTGTTAAAGCATGTGGCTCCAACGGTTATCTTCCCTCACAAACAGCAGTTTTGCTGGCTTATCACCCACCCAGTTGCTGAACCCCTGCCAGGTTTCTGCCGCCCCACTATGATGTACAACGCGCGAGAACAGACTGAGAGACTGGGAAAAGCTTGAAAAAACCCCACGCTAAACTTCCGGCATGTAGCAGGCGTGAAACAGTTCTTGAAAATGATTATCCTAGATATGACTTCTTTCGCAAACAACAGAGATTGAAAGCGGTTTAGACTTATGAGACGATCTTTTACACAATGGGGCTTGGTGTCTAGAAGCACATCATAGAAAAGAAAGCGAAAGAAGAGAAAGAGAAATATCGCAAAATTCTGAGAATTACAGCGGGAAAATAATGATTTTATAGCAGAGCAAACTATAGACTGATTGAAATATTGGTAAAATGATGGTTATTTTAGGCCAGCCAAATGCTTCCATCGCCCCCACCCTCTATGTTATATCACGTAGACTATTTTTTTTTTTTTTTGGGGGGGGGGGGGTGGAGAGGAATACACACAACGGAAACCAGAAACAAGTTAAGTTTCTCTACTAATTTTATCATAAAAAAACAAAAACAAAAACAACAAGAAAACAAACAAACAAAACCCCCAGAACAGAGGGATAAAAAGTTCAATCAAACACACACATATCAGCAAGGTTGAAGGACGGAAAGCCTGCAAAATACTGCAGCAATCAGTCCTAACTGATAAACGACTTTTTCCAAACACTCTCGCAGCCCCTGCGCCCCCCACCTCCACCCCTCAAGACTCTTAATTCACTCGCCAGCAGCTACACCATATCACGCAACACACGAACGCAATCAGCAAAACAAAGCCGCGACGGACGCTAGCCAAAACCCGAATCAGATATGTCCATTTTCTAAACACGAGCCTGGCCACACGGAACAATCACAGAGGCCTTTGGCAAAAAGAGACACCGGGGTGTGGCGCGGGATTCGCTGATATTGTTTCCCTTACGGCTGCAAGCTTTGTAGCTTCCAACCGGTGACCCCCGGTGCGGCGCAGTAACAACGTCCCATGATAAAAGTTCCGGAACGCTTAATGAAACGGGTAAGCAGGTGTCTAGCGGGAATTGATTGCAATCAGTTGCACCACCTCCTCCCCTCACACACACACACACGCAGAGAGGAGAGAGTTTTTCGTTGCTTTTCAATCCCAAACGTTTCCCCAATGTATGGGCTTTGTGGCTCTAAATTGTTTTCGTACAAGTCAATATTTTCTTGCCTTATTTAGAACTTTTTTTTTCATTTACAAATATCAAGCAATCTTTGAATGTGAGCAAAACCTTAACCCTGAAAAAGTTCCCAAAAACAAAAACGTAATTTTAAATCTATCGCAAAGTTGGTCTTGCTATGAATCACTGCTCCATACAACAAATTCATTCTAAATGTGACACAGTAGTTCTTTAGTTTTAAAAACATCTTATTTCCGCTGTGCCGTTTTTTCACAATAAGAAAGATAATAGGAAAATAATATTGAATATCAGCAAGCTTTCATCACAGCTGCAAACAATGAGATTTTAAAAAACCCGAAGAAAATCAGAAGCAATATAATTTTAATAACAAGCATTAAGCAATAAGAGTCTCTTCTCCAACTGGTATAAAGGATTACTTTTCACAGAGAGTCAAGAGTCTTGCCGACGTTTTAGGGATGTTCAAAATCTTATCAAAACATGAGTTACGTTATAATTTCCCATTCCATGTATGGAGATGTGTTCTTCATACTCGAAGTATTTATATGGGTCTCGGAGCAGCATATATTTTTAGGTTCATCTCTGACATAAGTCTTTTATAACAAAGCAGTAGCAGGCATTTCTTGCATCTCATCAAATCTAATGAACTACAGGACGGACAAAAAGGTGAGGGTCTGGCATACGACAGTGTTGACCTGGCGACACATAGGGCCTGGCATACGACAGTGTTGACCTGGCGACACATAGGGCCTGGCATACGACAGTGCTGACCTGGCGACACATAGGGCCTGGCATACGACAGTGCTGACCTGGCGACACATAGGGCCTGGCATACGACAGTGCTGGCCTGGCGACACATAGGGCCTGGCATACGACAGTGCTGGCCTGGCGACACATAGGGCCTGGCATACGACAGTGTTGGCCTGGCGACACATAGGGCCTGGCACACAACAGTGCTGATCTGGCGACACATAGGGCCTGGCATACGACAGTGCTGACCTGGCGACACATAGGGCCTGGCATACGACAGTGCTGACCTGGCGACACATAGGGCCTGGCATACGACACTGTTAACCTGGCGACACATAGGGCCTGGCATACGACAGTTTTGGCCTGGCGACACATAGTGCCTGGCATACGACAGTGTTGGCCTGGCGACACATAGGGCCTGGCATACGACAGTGTTGGCCTGGCGACACATAGTGCCTGGCATACGACAGTGCTGACCTGGAGACACATAGTGCCTGGCATACGACAGTGTTGACCTGGCGACACATAGGGCCTGGCATACGACAGTGCTGACCTGGCGACTCATAGGGCATGGCATACGACAGTGTTGGCCTGGCGACACATAGGGCCTGACATACGACAGTGTTGACCTGGCGACACATAGTGCCTGGCATACGACAGTGTTGGCCTGGCGACACATAGGGCCTGGCATACGACAGTGTTGACCTGGCGACACACAGGGCCTGGCATACGACAGTGTTAACCTGGCGACACATGTCCGTGCGAATATCGGGGCGGAATGCTCTAGCCCCTGAGCCACTGGCGCCTCTCAATCTGAAGGGTGAGGATCGGAACAAACAACGAGGGGGCTCCTTACTTAGTCCCTTCTCCTCAAGCAGTGAAAGATATTCACATTCCAACCACTTAAACGCTCACACCTGTTTTTTAAATAGATAAAAGCTTTTTAATTATATTTCACTAACTTAACGGCCTCCATTTTTTCAGATGTATATTATAATGCTTTTGTATGCTGTAATAACATTGATTTCTTTCCATTCTTCTAAAATGGGCTTTTAAAAAAAACCAAGCATGAAACAACCAAAATACAAGAAGATATACCCAAAGCCATTATTAACATAGTTTAGGATATAGTTGAAGCGCTTCCAGAATTGATAAATCTAATAATTAACAAAACAATTGACTCCGCTTTGAGAATTCAAATACATTTTGGTTGCACTTTTCATCGCAAGTTGACTGCGCTTTCAGAAACATATAAACCACTTTCGAAACGTTATATCCGTATGTAAAAAAAAGGAGGAATAAAAGGACGGAGGTAAAAATCAAAGGGTCAGCGAAACTTGCAAGACTGTGACGTTATTGGTCAGCCGGACAAAACTTTAGTGTAGAACTCAAACGGTCAGACTTTCTGTTACAAACTTGTGACTAAATCTATAGTAAAGTCGTTACTATTTTAACAGTTTGAGATGTTTGATGGCCTGGCGTGTTAAGTCTAGTCTCTAATGAATGTGGTACACATGGGATGATAACCGACCAGACGAATTGAAACGGCGCAGTTGAAAGAGTTGAAGCAGCCCCTGGCACTATGTATTTTTACTGACCAAAGTTATTACCTTCTTAAACATACTGACTAGATTTTATTTTGTTTTTCAAAGACCTTGGTTTAAATTTTATGAAAAAAAAGTTGTTCCTTAGCGTTAAACCTCTGGCGCATCATTTTCTGAGCCAGATAAACCAACGGACGGAGAGAAGAGAGCTCGAAAATGATGTCCTCTCTCTGTTCAAGGGATGAAGACAATATTTTGTGATGCAGGGAGATAATAGTTGCCAAAACAATAATGATGTATTTGTTTTCTGGTTACTATGAACTTGTGTAATCAGTCGTTAAAAAAAAAAAAAAGAAATTTAGAATTTTTAACTGTTCCCAGTCATTTCTTTATCTGATTGTTGAGAAACGTCTCGTAAATAAGACTTATAGTCTCTTTTAAAACGGATTTCACAATACATTTTGTTATATGAAAGCAAAATGACTTTTCGTGACAAAACTATAACAGCAGTTAAAAAAAAACAAAAAAACACACACACAACAATTTCAGGCGATTAAACAT
Source organism: Elysia crispata (assembly GCA_033675545.1). NCBI lineage: Eukaryota > Metazoa > Mollusca > Gastropoda > Plakobranchidae > Elysia > Elysia crispata. Next base: position 102,942 of record JAWDGP010002576.1, read on the forward strand.
GAAATGTCAAGAAAACAGCTTCATTTTTTTTCCAACAAAGAGAATAAAAATATAAAGGAATGTTGCAAACATAAGAAATACACTTTATACAGAGAGAAAATTAACGCCAGTTTCGGTCTTCTACCGCGGAGTTATGACGAAATTCGCAGCTTTTACCATAGAGACACGGAGTTATGACGAAATTCGCAGCTTTTACCATAGAGACACGGAGTTATGACGAAATTTGCAGCTGTTACCATTGGAACATGATTGTCTCGTAAAGACTTGTTACCGTCATTTTGTTTCGACTCAGGCGTCCTAAAACTGCATCAAAATAACGTCGAGACTGACATCAACATGACATTGTGTCTCCTTGAAACGTGACATTGCAAGACATGAGCCCACAAAAGTACGACGTAGTTTTCCTAATGTCTCGAGACTCGGGTTTTTAAAAAAAAATTTGTACAAAACATAGCAATTAGACACGTAATATGGCATTTCCAGCAAGTTAATAATCTCTGAATATTCCACGTACTCCGCTCTATAATAGATCCGAGATAAGCCGAGCAGTTGAAAATGGGTCATTACTTCCGAATATACAGACACATAACATAGATACACACATAAACCTATTTCTTATTCGAAATTTCAAAAGAGGCCTGTTTTCATCGTAATTATAGTTGATGCTAGGTTGTTTTTTTTGTTTTGTTACTTCCTAATCGAGGCTGTTTTACACATTATCTACAGACTAACCGAATCCCAACGTAAATAAAATCCAAATGATTACAATTCCTGGAACGTTCTCTCTTATTCTTGACCTTGGCAAATGTGAAATAGATAAAGTTCTCTAGGTGGTGAAATATAGATGTAAATCCTTGGATATTTGATGTATTTGAAACCTGATGGAGTAGAATATTGAAAACACTCCATACAGACCTTCGAAATAACGGCTTCACGTTCTGGCGCAGTTTATTGATTATCGGTACGGACAACGATGATCGTAACAACGCTAGGATGAACTTTCAAACGTGATATTTAGCGGGTATAATATTACGTTATGGGAATAGCAATCACGTAGAAAGGTCAAGAAATACAGTCATAAGGCTGCCGAATATGCGTTTTAAGAAAACATAATTATTGGATTATGTTATACATCTTGACTGTTGCCTCGTAAATAGTCAACAAAATAGTTGGTATAACGTGGTATCTGATTTAGTTATGAGAAAGGATAAATGGATCAGTGCATCAAATAATTGATAGACAGACAGTTAGATATACGGATAGAGACAGGAGTATAGGGATAAAAAAATAATTAGACACTTAGATGGATAGATAGATAAATAAATAGAGAGATGGTCAGATAGATAGATAGATTGAGAGAGAGAGAGAGAGAGAGAGAGAGAGAGAGAGAGAGAGAGAGAAGAGATAGAATAGATAGATAGAGAGAATGAGAGAAAAAGGAGATAGATAGATAGATAGATAGATAGATAGAGAGAAAAAGGATATAGATAGATAAATAGATAGATAGAGATAGAGATAGAGAGAGAGAGGAGATAGAGAGAGAGGAGATAGAGAGAAAGAAGGAGATAGATAGATAGATAGAGATAGAGATAGAGAGATGAGATAGAGGGAAAGAAGGAGATAGATAGATAGATAGATAAGATAGATAGAGAGTAAATGAATTAAAGATAGAGACGCAGAAAACAATTACAAACAAAATCGTGCAATATAAAGTCGCAGGAAGGCAACCTATAATCTATATTAAACGAATGAAGCGAAAACTTACGCGGAGAAATCCCGTTTTTATCCCACAGATTGTGGCTGTTCTGTGAAAGCAATACAATCACCTGGTAGAGAAGGTCAAGAGAAATGATTATCGTTATTCGGCATTTTAATACAGATAACAGAGATACAACTAGAGAGCGAAAACGACAAAGAAACAAACAAAGTTTAAAATCAGTTATTTTAACCTTCATAAAAAGGTGAAAACGGTTATACTAACCTATTTTAGGACACTAGGTTCTTACATTAATATTAATATAAACCTTAGAAAATATGGCAAGGAAGAAAACTAAAACAATAACAGCTTGAAAAAATAGCTTTGCTAGCAAACACCTAAGTTTAGTATTAGGATAAGTAAGAGTAGTCAAGTAGTACTGTAAATAGTAGTATTAGTAGTAGTAGTAGTAGTAGTAGTAGTAGTAGTAGTAGTAGTAGTAGTAGTAGTAGTAGTAGTAGTAGTAGTAGTAGTAGTAGTAGTAGTAGTAGTAGTAGTAGTAGTAGTAGTAGTAGTAGTAGTAGTAGTAGTAGTAGTAGTAGTAGTAGTAGTAGTAGTAGTAGTATTAGTACTAGTAGTGGTAGTGATAGCAGTAGTAGTAGTAGTGGTAGTAGTAGGAGTACTAGTAGTGGTAGCAGTAGTAGTAGTAGTAGTAGTAGTAGTAGTAGTAGTAGTAGTAGTAGTAGTAGTAGTAGTAGTAGTAGTAGTAGTAGTAGTAGTAGTAGTGTTGTAGTAGTAGTAGTAGTGGTAGTAGTAGTAGTAGTAGTAGTGGTGGTAGTAGTAGTAGTAGTAGTGGTAGTAGTAGTAGTAGTAGTAGTAGTAGTAGTAGTAGTAGTAGTAGTAGTAGTAGTAGTAGTAGTAGTAGTAGTAGTAGTAGTAGTAGTAGTAGTAGTAGTAGTTTTTATTTCCATATTGATTATATTTTGGTCAGAACTCAAGATACATTATCACTAATAATTGTTCACTCCTCAGGTCCACGTGAAATGTGCTGTAATCTCTCTGTCTTGGCGAGGAGTCATTTTAACCATACACGCATATATCGATCTAAAACCTTCATGCAAAATTAATGCGCTGCCACTGTTTCTTGTTTGTATTTTCATTTCGAAAACAAACCGGTACTGCTTGTTTACACGGAAGGCGATCTTTGTCAGGGTAAACTGTACAGGACGGGAGAGATGGAAACCTCTTACATAGAGGTGGAGAATGGGACAGAGTTGCCTGAACTGGCTCATCTCTGAAACGCATGATGACACGGAGATGCTTAGAAATATTTCCCTCTTGTTTTTTTTTTTTATCTATCTATCTATCTACCAACAACACACTCTTTGCTGTTGCAAGCCAGCTCAACCAAACTTCAAAATACTTTATCATGGCACCCAGTGGAAGGGCCCAGGCTTAGATGGCTGCTGGGTTGGAAAAGTAAAGTAAAGAAAGTATCTATTTATCTATCTATCTACCTATCTCTCTACAAATTTCAAATTCTTTGCCATGTCATCCAGTCGAAGAGCCCAGGCTTAGATGGCTGCTGGATCATGGATTGTAAAGTAAAGAAAATATCTATTTATCTATCTATCTACCTATCTCTCTACACATTTCAAATTCTTTCCCATGGCATCCAGTCAAAAGGTCCAGGCTTAGATGGCTGCTGGATCATGGATTGGAAAGTAAAGAAAATATCTATTTATCTATCTATCTACCTATCTCTCTACAAATTTCAAATTCTTTCCCATGACATCCAATCGAAGAGCCCAGGCTTAGATGGCTGCTGGATCATGGATTGGAAAGTGAAGTAAAGTAAAGAAAGTATCTATTTATCTATCTATCTACCTATCTCTCTCTATCTATCTGCCTATCTCTGACTCTCTGTCTCTAAGTCTGTATGGTTGTCCCAGCAGCTAGCAGCAACTGATGTCAGATGTCTGATGTTCTGTTACCACGACTGGTTTCGTCAGGTGGTTGCCTGGTTCTCACCACGCCTGTTCTGCTGTCTGTCTGAATGTCTGACTGTCTGACTGTCTGCTGAATGTCACATCAGGTCTGGATGGGTTTGAGCCCCTACTAATGCCTGTCGTACAGCAACAAACGAACGCGCCTGTTTATATCGCCCGAGACGCAAGAAAATAAAAGCCAAAGGAGGTAGACAGGAGAAAACAGAAAAAAAAGAATAAAAAGAGAAAAGATGTGGTGATAGAAAGAGGATTTGATGGGTAAGAGGGGAGAGGGATCAAAGAGAGAAAGAGATTGGTCGTTTTATTACACAACGTCAAACCATTTCCCCCAATAGATAACGTTTATCGCTGGAACGTTTTCACAATCATAAATTCTGGAGATTAACTTCCAGGGCTACGAGGCTTTTTTGTGCATATACGAGTATTAGAGGAACAAGTACATGCAAGGTTTCTTAGAAAACCTGGAGAAAAAAAAACATGAACAAAGAAACCAAATACCTGCTCCGCGGCTGGGGTCTGTACACAGACTTTCAACAACAAAGGGAATCTAATGGGACGAATCAAATCTAATATTTATTGAAAACTACAAAGGCCTACTTCTGTTAGGATGAATCCACTGTAATATTTTAATGAAAACGCCATACATTTGTATGTTAAGATGAATCTAATATAATATTTGGTGAAAATGCTGCACATCCCTTAGGATGAATTCAAAGTAAGATTTGGATGAAAACACAAAACAAGTTTTTAGCTCTACAAAGCTTAGCTGACTCTAATAACCAACTGGTTGCAGACAGAGCAATGGAGGAATGGGTTTAATAAGTCCTGAAGTCTGAAAGTTTGTGCCCTGATGTTTGCTCTGTCATCAAAGAATTACAAGCTCTTCTAAAGCATAAAATAAAAAAGAAGATAAAATCAAATGCCAAAATCATTCTAGTCTAGAATGTCCAGCCTTTAAGGATATAATTGTTTTTTTTTCGTTAAAAAAAAAAAGAAAATATTAAACGAATCAGCCTAATATTAATATGTCTTAGCGGTACAACAGTATCATATTCCTGTCACACTGCCTGTACTCAGACCAGTTTGACGCATCTCACTGGCACCATAAGAGGTGACGAATCTCTACAAGATATTATTTATTTTGCTTGCTCTGTTTTTTTTGTTTTTGTTTTTTTTCGACATTCCTTTATTTTATATTTTCTTCTTTAATAACTTCACCTCCAGAAATCTGGACGGAGTTTCGTGTGATTTAAAGTCTGGAGTTTATTTAGATAGACAGAATGACTAACAGTAAAGTCTGGAGTTTATTTAGATAGACAGAATGACTAACAGTAAAGTCTGGAGTTTATTTAGATAGACAGAATGACTAACAGTAAAGTCTGGAGTTTATTTAGATAGACAGAATGACTAACAGTAAAGTCTGGAGTTTATTTAGATAGACAGAATGACTAACAGTAAAGTCTGGAGTTTATTTAGATAGACAGAATGACTAACAGTAAAGTCTGGAGTTTATTTAGATAGACAGAATGACTAACAGTAAAGTCTGGAGTTTATTTAGATAGACAGAATGACTAACAGTAAAGTCTGGAGTTTATTTAGATAGACAGAATGACTAACAGTAAAGTCTGGAGTTTATTTAGATAGACAGAATGACTAACAGTAAAGTCTGGAGTTTATTTAGATAGACAGAATGACTAACAGTAAAGTCTGGAGTTTATTTAGATAGACAGAATGACTAACAGTAAAGTCTGGAGTTTATTTAGATAGACAGAATGACTAACAGTAAAGTCTGGAGTTTATTTAGATAGACAGAATGACTAACAGTAAAGTCTGGAGTTTATTTAGATAGACAGAATGACTAACAGTAAAGTCTGGAGTTTATTTAGATAGACAGAATGACTAACAGTAAAGCAGAAACAGTGTAGTCATCACCAAAAAGCTCGTTCAGTGATATTCAGAAGAGAAAACAACAACAACTAGAACAACAAGAACAAGAACAACAACAACAACAACAACAACAACAACAACAACAACAACAACAACAACGCCACACTCTGTAACTATGTTTAAAACCATCATGGTTTACACAGACCGATCTTCTAGACTAAATAATGCTCGTGACTTGGAGTTGCATTGAAATGTAATCAGAACCTGTCACGATTTGCCGTTCGACAGAGAGAGAGAGAGAGAGAGAGAGAGAGAGAGAGAGAGAGAGAGAGAGAGAGAGACAGAGAGAGAGAGACAGAGAGACAGACAGACAGAGAGACAGAGAGACAGACAGACAGACAGAGACAGAGACAGAGACAGAGACAGAGACAGAGACAGAGAGAGAGAGAGAGAGAGAGAGAGAAGGAGAGATACTGAGGCAGGGCCAACTGCAAATACAGTGTGCATTGAATTAATACACCATAAACAGTTGTTTAGACCTAAGACAGTGTGCGTCGAATTAATACGCCATAAACAGGGGCTGTTTAGGCCTAAGACAGTGTGCATCGGATTAATACGCCATAAACAGGGGCTCTCTAGACCTAAGACAGTGTGCGTCGGATTAATACGCCATAAACAGGGGTTGTTTAGGCCTAAGACAGTGTGCATCGGATTAATACGCCATAAACAGGGGCTCTCTAGACCTAAGACAGTGTGCATCGGATTAATACACCATAAACAGGGGTTGTTTAGGCCTAAGACAATGAGCATCGGATTAATACGCCATAAACAGGGGCTGTTTAGGCCTAAGACAGTGTGCATCGGATTAATACGCCATAAACAGGGGCTCTCTAGACCTAAGACAGTGTGCGTCGGATTAATACGCCATAAACAGGGGTTGTTTAGGCCTAAGACAGTGTGCATCGGATTAATACGCCATAAACAGGGGCTCTCTAGACCTAAGACAGTGTGCATCGGATTAATACACCATAAACAGGGGTTGTTTAGGCCTAAGACAATGAGCATCGGATTAATACGCCATAAACAGGGGTTGTTTAGGCCTAAGACAGTGTGCATCGGATTAATACACCATAAACAGGGGTTGTTTAGGCCTAAGACAATGTGCATCGGATTAATACGCCATAAACAGGGGTTGTTTAGGCCTAAGACAATGTGCATCGGATTAATACACCATAAATAAGAGTTGTTTTGGCCTAAGGCAGCGTGCATCGGATTAATATGCCATAAACAAGAGTTGTTTTGGCCTTTGGCTATAAGAAGTTCATCACGTCGATCAAAGAGAAAAAAAAATTATAGCTGATGGGTTTATAGAGGGACGAACCGCTTCGAAAGAATTCAGACCTTTAGTGCAGTTATGATTAATACACAACAAAACAGGGGCCGGAATTTACAAATTTTTTTTTTGGCCTTGATAAAGGACCATCTGAGGTCAATGGCAGAAGACAGAGCATAGCGGAGGAGACTACCAGTGATCATCCCAGAGGAGGTCCAAACGTCCAATTTAGAGCACTTGGATGTGAACGGCGATATATCTATATATAGATAGAGGGAGATATGTATAGAACCAGAACTGATTGATTCCAAGGTTGCCGTGGAGACAGAAAAACGAACTAGCAAAAAAAAAAAAATAATAATAAAATAAAAGGTTTGAAAAGTTCCTGGCATATTAGGCGCGGTCAAACTGAAGTTTCTAGGTAAAGGTTTAAAAACTGATATATTGCCGAGCACAACCTGTAACAAGTGAAAAAAAATCAGAAAACCGACAAACTAAGACTGCAAAAATAATTCTGTCGATTTAAAACCCACTAAACCTCTTAGCTCTAAAAATACAAGCTTCCACATTAAAAGATAAAACTAAACTTTGAGTCAGATCAACAGGTGATAGTAACGTCACAACACCATATCTCCAGACACGGTTCAGGATAACGAAAGTAGACAAGCCGACTGAGCACCATCCTGGCTAGAGCGGAGCGGGACAGCATGAACTGCTAAACGCTGGAAGGTAATGGAAAAGGATCGGGTTTTCCTCGAACCGTAGAGCGTCAAGGCGCTGTGTGATGCAGTGTCTATCAAGATAACGATATTGGGATCAACCTCTTCACAATCTGCTTCTGCTTCTTCCATCAACGTGAGCATTCAGGGCTGCGAGATCTAACTCTGGGTTTTGTTTTGTTTTTTTTTTGTTTTTTTTTTGTTTTTTTTTTTATTTCAGAACAAAATGTTTTATGTCTTTTCACAAACACTTGATTCTCTCTCTCTCTCTGTCATTCTGTCTGTCTGTCTGTCTGTCTCTCTCTTTCTCTCTCGTTCTCTCGCTCTCTATCTGTCTGTCTGTCTGTCTGTCTGTCTGTCTGTCTCCTTATCTCTGTCTCTGTCTGTGTCTGTCTGTCTGTCTGCCTGTCTGCCCCCCCCCCTCTCTCTCTCTCTCTCTCTCTCTCTCTCTCTCTCTCTCTCTCTCTCTCTCTCTAATAAAGTTCTTCTTTATCTCTCTATCGTCCACAGACAAACGGCTCAGATATCCAGAAACGACCGACAAAAATGTCTTTAACCGACCATCCAATTAAGGGGCGTAACCTATACACGCAGTGAGCACTTGATCCAAGACAGATAACTCCTACGTTTGAAGTGTGTCATTGGCATGAGATCACTACCCATAGCGATGTTAATATAATCAGTCAATGAAAATAATTTAAAAAAAAAAAAAAAAAAAAACAATAAAAATAACACAGACTTTGGTTTTCTACAGAAATAAAGCCGATAAATCTAATGTTGCATGTAATAAAAGATTTTTTTTTCATCTAACCAGGGTCATATAATACTATGTTCCGCTAATCTTTCTAAGCATAATAGAAGAGAAAAAGAAATAAAGGATAGCATGAAAACCATGGTCAATAAATAATATTTCGTTCAGGTAGTCCAATTCGAACCTATCAAACTATCCACTAACATTTGTAAATAAATCAAAATTAATAATTATGGCACCGTGTTAGCACTTAAAAACTTTTCCAACAAAAAAGAAAGAAAACAAAATTAATGGCTAGGAAACTCTTTGAGAGGAAAAGTAATTCTCCTTTCTTTTTTTAGTGCAATTGAGTTATGTTACATGGTGAGGTTTTTTCCCCCTTCTATTCTAGGATTCTATCTTCTTAATAGAAAAGAAATTTCTTGACCTTTACTTGACTTATGACTCGAATATAATGTTACATGGTGATGAAGATATGAGTAAAAAGAAATTAATAAAATACATAAATGAAAAAAAAAAAATCGACCCTTCCTGAATTTCTGATCCAAAGGAAACACCTAGAACATGAAATAATAACAAATAATTGAACAAGTAACGAAGCTCCGCAAGCTTCCAATCTGTAGGTCAGCGGAAGCTGGCCAAATGTCAGACAAACGGTATTTATACCAGAAACCTGTGAAGCATCTCGCCATAGAGATACCTGACGAGTCAAAATCTGATGGATGCAGTATGATGTAAGAGACAGATCTATAGTGTCGGAATGATGGATTCAGCCTGGGGGAAGGCTTGCGCTGACCTTTCACCTTTGACCTGTTCCCCAGGTGCGCTGCTACAGGTGTAAAAGACGGCACCGCCCTCGTGGCTTATCTGTGATGTGTGCCGCGCCACGACCTGGTCTGCATCCGTTACTGGAGATCAAAGGCCGCATGCCGCCCGCTCTGGGACAAGGTAAGGCACATATGGCGAGAGCTCAGCGGTTGCAAGTTAGATTGCGGCAGCCTATGGCGTAATACCCGTTGCAAACTGACAGATTTCAGAATTATTGTAAAAAATTGGTTAACGTTTTTTTTTTTGTTCATTGCATTAAAGCTACTTCACAATACTACCACTACTACCACTCCTCCTCATTCTCCTATTCGTACTACTACTACTACTACTACTACTACTACTACTACTACTACTACTACTACTACTACTACTACTACTACTACTACTACTACTTCAGTGACCGCTTCAGTAACTACTATTACTAATACTTCTTCTACTACTACTACTACTACTACTACTACTACTACTACTACTACTACTACTACTACTACTACTACTACTACTACTACTACTACTACTACTACTACTACTACTACTACTACTACTACTACTACTACTACTACTACTACTACTTCTACTACTACAGTAACCAGTTCAGTAATTACTACTACTACTACTACTACTACTACTACTACTACTACTACTACTACTATTAGTAGTAGTAGTAGTAGTAGTAGTAGTAGTAATTTAGTAGTACAGCTGCTATCCAAATTGCAATTCTAGTTCCATACTCTTTCGCTGTTAATATACGACACACTAGACAACCATATTTGCGTATGTCTCTGTATGTTTCATTTTTTCCTTTTTTCTTTTGCAATTATCCCTCCACCGTGAGGCTAACTTAACCAAATATTGCCCGGTCCATAAAACTCATGAGTCACTAAGAAAGTCTTCTGCAACAAGAATCGTGGTAGAACTAGAACCTGACAGCCGGCAGTAAATCATTTTTTTGTCCAGTTTCTGATAATGTTTAGAAAGTGAGTCGGCCTGCAGGATGGTTTTGAGTTAAATATTATGAAACGCTGGACGTGTCTATGCTCTCATGCTCAGCATACTCTGTCGGCTTCCATTGTTTTTTACATCCCTTAAGTTTTATCAGAATTGAAATAACTAAAAAAAAAAGTTAATTTTGATCATAAAGAGCGCTTAAAATCCATACTTTTTAGGACTCATATCAGGGTTTGTTATCTTTGTAAAGTAAAGTACACCGAAGCAGGTCACTTAATTTCTCTTCCACGTGATTTAAAAAAAAAGAGAGCTTTCTTAAGAAACGAAATATGCGATAAACTTTATTTAAAAATATAAAACTAAACACGGCACGCAGTTCTCTGTTAGAAGAGGAGGGGTGTTATCATTTTGGATAAACATTTTCTCCACTGAGTAAAACTGCCTCGATAGGGTGTTTATATCATATTCTATGTTTAAAGTTTTTTTGAGAAAAATGAAATAAACGAAGCGGGTATTAAAGAGATGATATAGTTTGTGTCTCCTTGGGTTTAATTTGTCGAGGAGTTAATCAGAAATAGAGTATAAAGCATTATACTAAGGGATTTAAAGAAAGTGAAGGAGAGAAGGGAGGAGGAGATAGATAGATAGATAGAGAAAAAGATATAAAGAGAGATAGATTGATAGAGTGATAGATAGATAGATAGATAGAAAGAAAGATATAAAGAGAGATAGATTGATAGAGTGATAGATAGATAGATAGATAGATAGAGACATAGATTAAAGATAAATAGATGGAGAGAGAGAGAGAGAGAGAGAGAGAGAGAGAGAGAGAGAGAGAGAGAGAGAGAGAGAGAGAGTATGTAGAAATAGAACAAGAAAAAGAGATATAGGCGAGATTAAAAGCAATCAAAGGTAGAGACCGACAACATTTACAGAAAGACAGTCATAAAGAACAGCTAGCCAGTTTTCAGAGTGAAATATTTTATCCAAGACGTATGAAGAGGATACGTTAACAAACATTTTGTTAACAGCGAAGGTTATCTTATAAGAAGTGTGGGGATATGATAGACCAACTTATAAGAATGCTAAAAATGTTCTGAGGAAAAAGTGTTGGGAGAGAAGAAACGCCTCAGACATGTTCTACCCTCTGGGTCAACGAGGAGTTATTACTGCTAGATTGAACACAAGTGGTAGAGAGCTCATCAGGTGAGTCGGAGAGGTGAGGGAGGCACATAACAAGAGAGAGAGAGAGGGGGGGGAGGAAGGGAGAGAGAGAGAGAGAGGAAAAGGGGAAAAGAGGATATAAAGCTAGCAAAAGAGAATGAGTTATGTAAAAACTAGAAGGGCAAAGAGGGAGGAGATAAGTGTCGCGGTTAGTGGAGAGATATAGACAAGAAGCAACATACACACACACACACTATATATATATATATATATATATATATATATATATATATTCATATGAACATAGAGAGAGAGGGAGAGAGAGGGAGAGGGAGAGAGAGCGAGAGAGAGAGTTAAATAGATAGATGAGTAGAAACCAAGATTAATAGATAGACAGATTTAAAAGTAGACAAATAGAGAACCATACATTGAGAGATACAGAATGATAAATGGATAGATAATAGCCTAGAGAAGGAGATGCTGAGATCGGACGAGTAAGAGAGAAAGAGAGAGAGAGGGAAAGAGAGAGAGAGAGAGAGGGAGAGAGAGAGAGAGAGACAGAGAGAGAGAGAGGGAGAGAGAGACAGAGAGAGAGAGAGAGGGAGAGAGAGAGAGAGAGAGAGAGAGAGAGAGAGAGAGAGAGAGAGAGAGAGAGAGAGAGAGAGAGAGAGAGAGAGAGAGAGAGAGAGAGAGAGAGAGCGAGAGAGAGAGAGAGATAAATAGATAGATGAGTAGAAACCAAGATTAATAGATAGACAGATTTAAAAGTAGACAAATAGAGAACCATACATTGAGAGATACAGAATGATAAATGGATAGATAATAGCCTAGAGAAGGAGATGCTGAGATCGGACGAGTAAGAGAGAAAGAGAGAGAGAGAGAGAGAGAGAGAGAGAGAGAGAGAGAGAGAGAGAGAGAGAGAGAGAGAGACAGAGAGACAGAGAGAGAGAGAAAGAAAGAGAGAGAGAGAGACAGAGAGAGAGAGAAAGAGAGAGAGAGAGAGAGAGACAGAGAGAGAGAGAGAGAGTAAAAGAGGAGTGAGAGAAGGATGTAGAGTTTCCAACTTGCCCTCACGGACGGAGGGAGTTCGAATTTGAGTGTGAGCAAATGATCATGTTCTAACCGAGCCTAGCAATAAAGAGATAATGGAAACCGAGTTCTGTCCCCTTGACTAACTCTCCCCTAGCCGAGACTGATTGGGTCCTTAGTTGAAGAGGTCTGCAGCGTACGCCAGAATTCCCAATCATGCCAGAGTTATGCACCGTGGTTATTATATCTAGCATTATTTATTTCCGGGCCTCAGTTCTCCGGGTTTTTCCAGAGGGGCCAATAATGTTGTAATAATGCTATTATTAGAATATCTTTGAGAGGGGCAGATTTCAGTGCGGAATGGAGTGCACGTTAAGAGTGATATGGAGTCTCTAATTATCAAAGTTCGATCTATGTTCCTGTTTATGGATAAGAATGAGGTCTCGGCGGAAAGTCTATGCCTTGCTACAGGTGTACATTTGGAAATTCGCTTCACATCACATTATTGCGAATGAGATATATCAGAAAAAATGTAGGAATCCATTTATCCCTTCAGTCGTGTCAAGTAGATTCTATTTGGTCTGTTTATCCAATGTTTTCTCACACAAGAGTTCTATTGAGAGGGCAACATCGTGCTTTTTGATCTAAGAAATCAAGCTGCGAAAATGGTCAATGGTTGCATATTTTCATCGTTTTATTTTGATGGGATTGACAGAGAGATAGAGAGAGGATGGGATAGATGGAGGCAGGGAGAGATAGAGGCAGATAACGAGTAAAATAGATGGCGGCAAAGAAAGAGAATGGGTGTGGGATAAAGAAAGAGAGAGAGAGAGAACTGGAAGGAAACAATGAAGGATAAAAACAAACAAAGGGAAAGTGAGAAAGATAGAATGGGTGAGAAAATTAAAGAAAGGAAATACGTGAGAAAGCGAGAGAGAGAGAGATAGAGGGAAGAAGAGAGAGAAAAAGGTGGGGAGAGAGGGGGGGAGGGGGGTGGCGGAGGAGTAGAAGAGAAATTGAAATGGACTGTGACAGACAAATCAACAGAAATAAAGCTTGTTGTAGGCTTAAACAGAACAAAGAAAACTGATAGTTGCATGAAAGTAAGGATTGGAAAGGACGAATATTTCACATTTTTGCATGAAGAGGGAAGACAAATAGGGAGAAAGCTCGTGTGCAAGTAGAAATGTTAAGGAAATTTGTTGAGTTTACTGATTCTCAGTTTATAAAAAGCTCCAACATCCAGTTCGTGCCATCCAGCCACCGGTAACGGGATGTTGTTGAAGCGGTTCACAGACATGAAGATAGCCTGGAGTCGAAGATCTAGGAAAAGTCTCAATCTACACCAAGTTTGAGATGCAAAAGAAATTCAAAAATAAAAGAAAACTCAACAACCTCAAGACATGGAACGCTGGGGGAAACAGAATGTCACTGATTGCTGTCAAATTGGACACTTTATAGTGTCTAGATTGACGCATTTAGCCGTGGGAAAACTTTGGGAGCGGGCACAACTCGACAGGAAATTAGGGAGCTATTGGAAGTGTCGGGCGATGAATGGTGGTAAGATTTTCTAGATCTGTAAATTTAAAAAAAAATCTAAGGTAAGGAGTTGGGGCCGCTAGATTGACCTGCTGGGCGTCTTGTCGGACAAGTGGAAGAAATTCTCGGCAATGTCTACAGCAGTTACATGGCGCGACGACTGAAGCGCGGGCAATTTACTGTCGAATCTGACCTGGATAACACATTGAGAAAGTTCTTTCTAAAGGAGGGAACAGTGTACCTTCCGTTATTTTCTTGTTGTCAAAGAGAACAGTATATCTTATAGTTATATTTTTTATAACGAATCATTGTTAATTTGATCAGTTACAGAAATATTGTAAGTATTCTTCTGGCGCAAGGACAAAAAAAAAAAAGGTAAAAAACGTTGATTTTTTTTTTCAATGAATATCTAATCTTCCTGAATTATTTTTACCGGTTATCAAAATGAATTATTGTATGTATTTTATATATATATATATATATATATATATTATATATATATTACACTACGGCCAATATTTTGAAAATCACATGTGAACAGATCTTGAAAAATAATCATTTCTTCCCAAAGATAAATCTGTAAACTCAAATCGAAATTCTAGTGGAATCCGACCTACCACGAATAAACTGAGCTATCAAAGTGCAAAAAGTTTATCATAAATCAGTTATCAAGAAATTAAAGAAACTCTTTCCCACAGCGTGGAAAATCCTAAACAATAAATCAAAATTAAAAGGAATTAACAGAAAAAAGTGAGGGGGGGGGGGGAGCTAGCAGACAAGGTAAATTTATTTTTTCAACCAATTTACCAGGAAAGAAAACGCTCCCGTCAGTTTCCAGGTAGTATCAACCCGGCAGCCATCACACTCAGGTCTGTAGTATAGTTGTATAGTTGGTCACGCTTCATTACCCATTGTGATTGGGGGAAATATTGCGGCTCTTATCAATATTAAACAGAAGCAGCTTCCAGGAGCACAGGGGATCATTGGTAGAGCGCCAAAGCTAATAGCTGGCTTGGATTTCACTTTGTTTTTCTTTTTAAACCTAACCGTGCTCGTGTTAAGATAAAATACATGTTACAGGTTGAAGGCGGAGTATGGATGTCATATGGAGCGAAACAAAGCATAGCACTTTCATTCTTCTGTCGTACGTTTAGAAAGTTTTCAGAGAAATATTGTGAGGCGCCAAGGTGGACTCTCTAGACGGACTTTGTAATATTGTGACAAATATATTGAATGAAAAGGAAAAGAAACGTGGAAAGGTACAGGAGAGAAAAGAGAAAGATGGATTGATAGACAGATAGATAGATGGATAGATAGATAGATAGATAGATAGGGAGTGAGAGAGATAGAGAGAGAGAAATAGAAATTGAGAGAGAGAAACGGAGAGAATGAGAGGCAGAGAAAGAAATAGAACTGAGAGAGAGAGAGACAGAGAGAATGAGAGAGAGAGAGAGAGAGAGAGAGAGAGAGAGAGAGAGAGAGAGAGAGAGAGAGAGAGAGAGAGAGATCAGGCAACCTCTGATTTTTTTTTTTTTTTTTTTAATTGCCTTTTTCCACCCTTCAAGAAATATGGCAGCTGGTGAACAGTATTTCAGATTCGTTTATCACTAAGAGCAACATGTTGACACAACTCGTCCACTGATAAGACAATGTGAGACCTCACCACACATCAAGCGATGTTCTATAAGACAGAGCAGGGCATCCACCGCCCAAGAGCTACAAATCAACAACGAAAGAGCTGTAGAAATCTCGAGGCGGGTATTTCACCTCCTGGACCATCGGCGTTCTATAGCATTATGCTCTCTACGAAACATGGACCTTGCTAGTTTTTCACAAATGGCTGTCTCTTGCTTGATTCCAACTCGCCCCGTCCCTCTCTCCATCGCTCTCTTTCTCTCTCTACATCTCTCTCTCCCTCCATCTCTCTCTCCCTCCATATCTCTCTGTCTCTGTCTCTGTCTGTCTGTCTGTCTGTCTGTCTGTCTGTCTGTCTCTCTCTCTCTCTCTCTCTCTCTCTCTCTCTCTCTCTCAATATAGAAATAAAGAAAGCAGTCAAACAAGTTCTATACTACTTTCTCTCTCTCTCTCTCTCTCTCTCTCTCTCTCTCTCTCTCTCTCTGTGTCTCTCTCTCTGTCTCTGAATATAGAAATAAAGAAAGCAGTCAAACAAGTTCTATACTACTTTCTCTCTGTCTCTGTCTCTCTCTGAATCACTGGTTCGATCAGGAACCCAAATGGCTCAGAGAGTGTGGAGGTAGCAGGATCGAATCCTGGCCTAGGCTATAATCTATGGGGTCAGACTCTGTCCATGCCCCGCCATGACAAGAACCTTCAAGTCTCTGTAGCTGTAGAAGTTGCTATGACAATAAATCTAGTTGGTATTTTTGTTGCAATCCCCTCCTTTCATTAATAGTTTGGGCAGTTTTTTTTTTGTTTTGTTTTTTTTTTAAAGAAAAATATGGATGTTTAGAAAAATAAAGCAACTTCTTCCTAGTATTAAATAAATAACATGAATATTGATTATATCAAGGAAAATATTCTTTGATAAGTAGAACGAGACCATGCGTTTGGTAGAGGTTTCCAAGATAATATTGACGTTCTCCCAGGCAGGGTAACATGGAACACTTAAAGTGATATGTTGATCTGCAACGTCTGGGCACATGGCCTGTCTGCTTTTATTGCGAGACCCAGCCAGACGGAACTTCAAATAACAGAGACGTGGAGGAGGAAAAAAAAAAACAACAACCAAGTGAATAAACAGCAAAGAAACACCAGTAAAGGGCAGACAAGCTCATTCGCATCAGAAATAAAAACAATATTCAAAAACAAATGTCAACAAAGGAGACAAGACCGTTAAACAGTGGCGGCTGGAAAGATGGAGAGGATCCGACAAGAGAGGGTAGCAGTGCTAGGAAAGTCTGTCATAGATTGAGATATGGGGAAATAAAATGTCGAAAAAATGGCCGATTTACATAATTGTTGGGCATGAAGGGAAAAAGTGGCCTACGTTGTAGACAAAAATGTATTTTAATTGAATCAGAAATAAGTGAGGCGAAAGTCAGCGGTGAAATGGCAATTATAGGTATTAAAAATGCGCAAAAGCCTTTAAAACCAGTAGAGAATTATCTAGCTTGAGACAAGAACCACAATCATCAACACTCACTGTCTACCACGTATAATTTGAAAACAAAATATGGAAGAAACAGTCTTTGCAAATTCAATATTTTGTTTACATATTTTTGTAAAAGATTATCGTGAATTTAAACCTTTTCAGCACATTGTTTAATAGCCGAAATAAAACAGCATTTTAAAGAATTGTTGACGTCAAGAAAAAAAATACAAAACAAAACAAAAAAGCCAACGCAAACTACGGACTGTTCAAATCCATGTTATCAAGATACGTAACTTTCAGTATGGGCGGTAACCAAATGCCAGCCGAGCTTGACGGCATAATTGTTACCTTACAAAAAACACCTGTACATAGCTACACTAGTATTAACACCTAATAAAGATTGCGATTAGACGTCAAATCATGTATTGTGAACTTTAATCGAAACGAAAACACTTCTTTATCTCTATAATTTATTGCTCCACTTGGTGCACAGAAATCATGGCAAACTCGAAAATTTAGGAACAGAATCTTATAGAATTATTATATAATATGAAGCAGTGAAGAGCAAAAAGGCATTATAATACATACACACATAATTATGAATAAAAAAACTTATGAAAAAGGAAAAGCGCAATAGAACAACAGGAAAAAACCCTGGTAATTTTCACGTCTGGCTGTATCCATGAGATGTCTGTGAAGTCTACAACTATTTGCTTAAGAAGGCAGAAAAAAAAAATTCTATTAAAACTGCCTTGATTTGAGCTTTTTTAAAATTAGCTTTTGTTGTTGTTGCTTTATTTTTGCTTTGTATTTTCACGACTTGTTGAGGCACTGCAATAAATATAACATAAGGCCAACAATTCCACCAGCGATAATAAACGAGTGGCAACGATGATCTTGATTGAATGACGTTATGTTGTTTTCCTTTACGCAACACTCCAACCGACCCAACATGATAACCTAAAAGACCTTGAACGTCATCTTTCCAGACGATTACAGATTTGCAAAGTTGTAACACTATTAACTAATCTGAACACTTTTGTCTTCAAATTCCGGCAGATTAAGGCCCTCTTTAAATAACAGGATGACATTCATTTTGAAATTTGGTTTTAAGGGCATTTTTTGTGTTGAAATTTCTGGAATGAATTTGGCAAAATTTGATTCATTTAAAAAAAAAAAACTATATGTACAATTACAATTGCCTCAAGAGAAATCATAATAAAAAAAAATGAAACTTTGATATGATTAACCCTCCTACGTGACCTGTCCAATTAGAATGATGAACTCTTTTCGCAAATGCAAATGTCTATGCAAGCTTTTTTGTCAATCCTTGCTGATGTACAAGCCATTTGATATAGTGTGTCCACTACATGACAGCCTCAGGACAATTTAAACACAACAAACAAGCTCTCGGTATGCAGGGTAGGGCTGGCAAGATGGTTGCCCACACTGATGAACGTAACATTGGCTGGGCTCGAACCCAAGTGGGAGAATCTTCATAATCTGTGGGCGAGAGCCTTCCAAAACATCAGCCGGCACTCATTTTGTGTGCGAGTGTGAAGGTGTTTGTGTGTGTGTGTGTGTGTGTTTGTGTGTTTGTTGCACGTCCTGTTGTTTTTGGATCAAGACATCTTCAAACTAATCGACAAAAATCGCCTGGGGCTGCTGGTGTAAACCGTGCGATAGCAGGGAGGAGGAGGAGGAGGAGGAGGAATCAATAACTGCACAGTGGAGCGAGAAGAGGAGGAGAGGAGGAGGAGCAAGATGGGGGAGAGAGAGAGAGAGAAAGAGAGAGATAGAGGGGGAGCTGGAGAGATAGAGAGAGAGAGAAAGAGAGAGAAGGAGGGAGGGAGAGAGAGATAGAGAGAGAGAGAGGGAGGGAGAGAGAGAGAGAGAGAGAGAGAGAGAGAGAGAGAGAGAGAGAGAGAGAGAGAGAGAGAGGGGAGGGAGGGAAGCAGTCCCTGAAATGCAATTTACCCCATGAATAGCTAGAGTTCATTTAAGCACTTGTTGATTTTCAACATGCCGCGCTCAGCAACCTGGCTCTGGAAGATCGCGAATTGTGGAAGGGAAAAGAAAAACTGTTTGTGATGTGGAGGAAGCAGCTACAGGGCTCGATGGTTCAGCCCCATATATTGCCTTCTTCGGTGGACGTTTCACTGACAAGTAATTGTTATCTCTCTGAAACAAGACTAGTTTGTCTGCCCAGACCCCACATGGGCCAAACTCATACGGGTTTGATTGATGATGAAACGAAAGAGGTTTTTTTGCTGAGAGAAAAAACACAGTTATGAACTTTTCCCTTCTATCGTAACTATAACCTGCATTTCTTATCCATATCTATATCCCTTTCTAACACCCATCCTGCTTTTATCCGGGTTTATTTTTCAGCTTAATATCTTTTTGCTTTAATTATGCATGCTGCATTTGGACCTTTCCTTCCAAATCCCTTCCCTATTGATTACATTTCTCTCAGTTATTTATATTACCGTATCAGTTCTAGCTCAAGATTTGTTTGTCTTCTCCGTGATACATGTTTACACTGGCCCTAATCTTTATTTCAAACCCCCTTTTTCATGCACTTTCCTCGATATTTCATTAATCCGCCACTTTCTATTATTACCCAGCCTTTTGAAAAATTTTTCTTTGCTTCTTTGCGACGTCGTTCCTTGTTTTGATGATCTATCGGGTGCTTTGATATTGCTTATCCTTGGGCGTTGTGACGGAACCACGCTGAAAGGACGCATAAACAAAAACTGCTTGGATCATAACATTTTCTCTGGTTGTAAACCATCTCGAGGTGGTTCCTGTCTCTCACCGCAGCGATAGAAAAATGGCGGTCGGTGGGAGATTGTGTGGCGCTGTTTGGGCAGATTCTCTTCCTTTGTTTGTTTGATTCTAATCTGCGCGCGCCGAGCACTGGCTGCTACCGAATCCAGGCCAAAAATGCTGCAATGATTGAGACAGGACTAGATGGCGGCTCCTGAATACAGGCCAGAGATGCTGCAAAGATTGAGACAGGACTAAGTGGCGGCTCCTGAATACAGGCCAAAGATAGTGTCATGATTGAGACAGGACTAGATGGCGGCTCATGAATACAGGCCATAGATACTGCAACGGTTGAGACAGGACTAGATGGCGGCTCCTGAATACAGGCCAAAGATAGTGTCATGATTGAGACAGGACTAGATGGCGGCTCCTGAATACAGGCCAAAGATACTGCAATGATTGAGACAGGACTAGATGGCGGCTCCTGAATACAGGCCAAAGATAGTGTTATGATTGAGACAGAACTAGATGGCGGCTCCTGAATACAGGCCAAAGATACTGTCATGATTGAGACAGGACTAGATGGCGGCTCCTGAATACAGGCCAAAGATAGTGTCATGATTGAGACAGGACTAGATGGCGGCTCCTGAATACAGGCCAAAGATAGTGTCAAATTGAGACAGGACTAGATGGCGGCTCCTGAATACAGGCCAAAGATAGTGTCAAATTGAGACAGGACTAGATGGCGGCTCCTGAATACAGGCCAAAGATAGTGTCATGATTGAGACAGGACTAGATGGCGGCTCCTGAATACAGGCCAAAGATAGTGTCATGATTGAGACAGGACTAGGTGGCAGCTCCTGAATACAGGCCAAAGATACTGCAATGATTGAGACAGGACTAGGTGGCGGCTCCTGAATACAGGCCAGAGATGCTGCAATAATTGAGACAGGACTAGGTGGCGGCTCCTGAATACAGGCCAAAGATACTGCAATGATTGAGACAGGACTAGGTGGCGGCTCCTGAATACAGGCCAAAGATACTGCAATGATTGAGACAGGACTAGGTGGCAGCTCCTGAATACAGGCCAAAGATACTGCAATGATTGAGACAGGACTAGGTGGCGGCTCCTGAATACAGGCCAAAGATGCTGCAATGATTGAGACAGGACTAGGTGGCGGCTCCTGAATACAGGCCAAAGATGCTGCAATGATTGAGACAGGACTAGATGGCGGCTCCTGAATACAGGCCAAAGATACTTCAGTGATTGAGACACGACTAGGTGGCGGCTCCTGAATACAGGCCAAAGATACTGCAATGATTGAGACAAGACTAGGTGGCGGCTCCTGAATACAGACCAAAGATACTTCAATAATGAGACAGCACTAGTTGGGGCACCAATTAAAGGTCAGAGAGAGAGAGAGAGAAAAGATCCCCACTATCGCCCCACCTCTTGATAAGATGAAGACACGATAGGTTGTCGACCACACGACGCTTTTTGTGTATGCAAATTTTATTCTGGAATAACACAGCCCACCATACATATGGTAAGAACATATGATAAACTGTACACAAAATTAAGTGATCTTAAAATAAGTCGGTGAAGATGAAAATGAAAGTGGCAGTCTAAACTTCTCTCAATTAACGGCCCTGATTGCAACATGACACTAGGGTGCTAAATGTATGATGTGGTGTTTAAAAAAAATTTGAAAAACATAAATAAAAACAAAACAAAACAAAACCAAGCTCAAGCGTAAAGCCGAAATTGCAGAAGAAATGTATTGCATTTCAAATAAATACCAATGCAGCCATAGGATGGATAGAGTAAAATCCCCATTAATTTATGCGCAGAACAAAACATTCCAAACCTCGAGATCAGAACGAGTTCTGCTAGAGTCCTTCACATTGATATCGCACTAAAAGTGTGTACATGAGAAAACTAACTGCTTTCACTGACAGAATTCTTTTCAATTCAGAAAACAACAACAACAACAACAACAACAACAACATACAAAACAGGCAAAGTGTGTTCATACGTAATGACATCAACCAACATAATTATATGAGCCATGCACAAACTGGAGGACGAGGAAAAACGAAAAAAAGAATGTCTCATGAAATACGATAATATCTTTAGTTTCAGACTAGAGCATGGCGCACTAGCAGCAATGATATTTATCTAATTAAAGCTGAAGAGGTTCAGCATCTAGCCTGTGTATCAGAAACTGATCTAGAAACAAAATAAATCCCCGAAAATCACGATTAGATCTAGATCTGGACATAATTAAAGGACAGACTGAGGTCTTTGTCAACGTGGATCAGATAGGAGACTGCTGCAAGGATCCCATGACTGATGCTCCTGCTGAGAGAGGTATGAACAGATAAGATAGACAGAAGGTGTGGACGTCCTCCAGACGGAGTATTGCCTAAGACTGAGAGTGAGTTTTAGCAAGTTCGAGCGAAAACAGGTGGAGGGATACAGGGGGAAAGAGATAGAAAGACAGATAGTTAGGATGAAACAGGGGAAAAATACATAAAAAAGAGATAAGTACATAGAAGGTAGAAAAAAGAGAAAGAGAGATAGAGCAAGGGCAGGAAAAGAAACTGAAAAAAAAAAGAAAAAAAAGAGAGCGAGAGAAAGTGAGATAAACTGAGAGAGAGAGAGAGAGAGAGAGAGAGAGAGAGAGAGAGAGAGAGAGAGAGAGAGAGAGAGAGAGAGAGAGATCTCTCGATTGAGGAAAGAGAAAGTATACTAGTTCACAAAAACGAGAGAGAGAGAGAGAAGATAGAACGAAGAGCAGCAAAAGTGAGACGGCAAAAAAGTAAAAGGACAGCGAAAACCATACAATAGCCGTCCAACAGCTCTACAGTGATAATTAAGATCAATTTTCTTCTTCTTCTTTTTTTTTTCCATCGGCCCATGGCTTTTCTTGTATTCCTAAGCTTAAAACAAAAAAAGATGGGGAGGAAAAAGCTTGTGATTTCAACGAAAAACGTTAAGATGAAAGAGGCTTAAATTCGCTTCAAGATAATTACGGATCCCCATTTGGGTAAAGAGTATTAATCGGCCTGTCGTGTTCAGAGAGGACGGCAGCCTAGAGAGAGAGGGAGAGAGAGAGAGAGAGAGAGAGAGAGAGAGAGAGAGAGAGAAAGAGAGAGAGAGAAAGAGCGAGAGAGAGAGAAAGAGAGAGACAAAGAGAGAAAAAGCGAGAGAGAAAGAGAGAAAGAGTGAGAGAAAGAGCGAGACAGAGAGAAAGAGAGAAAGAGAGAGAGAGAAAGAGCGAGAGAGAGAGAAGGAGGGAGAGAGAGAGAGAGAGAGAGAGAGAGAGAGAGAGAGAGAGAGAAAGTGGAGAGTGACAGATTGAGAGTTAGGCAGAAAGAAGAAAAATAGAAAAAAAAAAACTGTTAGAGAGAAAAGTGACAAGATGTTCAAGAAGAGAATGGAGAAATGAAGCAAGTTAGAGTGAGTGAGTGAGAGAAATGGGATGGTAGAGTGCTCGAGAGAATGACAGATTGAGAGTTTGGCTAAAATAGAAAAAAAACCTGTTACAGAATGTTCAAGAAGAAAATGGAGAAATGAAGTGAGTTAGAGTGAGTGAGAGAGAGAGAAAGAGAGAGACAGAGAGAGAGAAAGAGAGAGAGAAAGATTGAGAGAAAGAGAGAGAGAAAAAGAGAGAGAGAGAAAGAGAGAGAGAGAGAAAGAAAGAGAGAGAAAGAGAGAGAGAGAGAGAGAGAGAGAGAGAGAGAGAGAGAGAGAGAAAGAGAGAGACAGTACGTTTCAGCAGGTGTTTATATGGATACAAGCAGCTTTTGGGGAGCAAAAGTACCCTAGACTGGGGGTTATCAGTTTCTGAACACTCCCGGGTATCAAGGATCAGATTGGGTCAAACTTTATCCGCCACTCAATTCTGTCTTTCACACGCAGTGTCGCTTTGAAAGTCGCTTCTTATCCCGTGTGAAAGAAAGCTGAGTAAGTAATTAGTGAAAGAACGATAAGTTCGTTCATCCTTTTTTTTTTTTTTTTTTTTTTCTATTTTTGATATCATAAAAAATGGCCCGAGGATGAGATCCCATTTTTTCTGCTCGGGTAACTTGTAACCATCGTTTAAATCATAATCTGTTTGACTGTTAAACTTTTTTATTCTTATAATTATTGTCTTCTGGTCTGTCTTTCTATCTGGCTCTCCAGTACACCACCAAATTACAATAATCACCAGGCCTAAATAAAGCAGACAGCACAACAGAAAGTCCCCAGGCTTACAGATTTCATGTTTGTAATGCACTTCATTACCCGCAGATCTCAATAAATTTTAATAAAGGTCAAGATTGTCTACAATGAACATTAGAGCAGAAGGACGAATTGCCTATTGATAGTGACGTCAGAGAACAACACTCCTCCAATCTACCTATATTACAATGCCAATACAATCGGTGGATGCTTCCGAAACAAACTTAAGTCGGTCATTAGGTTCTGGAAATCATCAAAGGTTTTTAAAGCCTTGTATAAATACGCTTCCCCGATTAGACCTATTTTCAGTCATCGTTTCTTTCTAGGTTTTTTCCTCAAAAGATTTGGAGTTTATAAGAATGTTGAAACCATCACCGTGAGTAAGAAATCCCGTATGTAAGAACTTATCCAAGTTTTTTTTTTTTATCTTTTTGAGATGTTCTCAAAATCGTGTATGTAGGCTACCAATTCCACACACAGACCCCAGTATGGTGTGACTGGAGTGTAAAGATTGTGCTTCCATTATAATGTAAGAAGGTAGAAAGATAACAACATGACTGTATAGAAATAAAAGAAAGGTTACAAGGACATGGGCAAGAAACAGAGATCAAGAACAAGCGCAAAAGCTGAAATAAAAAAGTACAAATAACAAAAAAAAAAAAGAAGAAGAACATGAGAAAATCCGAACAAGCACAGAATTATGAAGTAACTACAAAATAAACTCATCAAATCAGTGCTCCAGCTAAGCACAGGCCTAAATTATGTCTTTTCTCTTCTGTGTTCTTTAAACCAAACGTTGTTCCTTTTTTCCACATAATTGTCCTACACTATCATTCGTCACCAATATTGACCCAGTACTAACATGAACTCATAGCACTGAAGTGGTCGCTCCATCTCGTCAACATGGATTTTTTTTGTTTTTTGCTGAGTGTCGAAATATTTCGGACTTTGGACCGAGCAATTTTTGCCATATCTGCTGAATCAGCTACAACTGGTTCCCGCTACAGACTACAGAGCCCTGGACGAGGCGGTCTCCGTGAAGATGGCTACATGATATTCAACACCAGTCCACCAATCATTTCAGTGATAGCGGTTCATGTGATATCCCTATAGAATCCTTTTTTTTTTCTCTTTTCAAGAGGGCGTCTTCAAGAATGATTCACAGTTAACATTTTGAAGCTGAAGATTGGTGGCGTTTTTTTCATTATTGTAGGGACAAGTGACGAAAGATCATCTGTCAATATCGTAATATTATCTGTTATTTAGTTCTGACTTTGTGTCTGTGGTCTCTTTCTGTAACAAATCACGTCAACAACATTACACTGTCTCTGGTTCAACATAATTATTTCTAAGCCTGTAAGAGAGAACACCTCCATTCGTTCTTTAACAGTGCACCAAACTTTTTTTTTTCCCACAAACCAGTCTATCGATCTGTTAGGCTGAGGGGATAGAGCGTTTGCCCTGATAACCGTTACAAACATAGGGAGATTTTGTCGCGGGTTCGACTACCCTACCATCAGTGATAGATTTCGAGGCCTATACCTGTCGACCTCGCCTCCCTCTCCCGAGGTTTGTTTGATCTGCAGGGAAAACCTAAGGTCATGTTTTTGTGGACTGTCTAGATCGAACAATCAAAGAAAACAACATGATTTATCCATTTGTATATATCTGTCTGTTTCTCTGTATGTCTACCTTTTTATGCTTTTTGTATCTATCTATCTATCTATCTATCTATCTATCTATCTATCTATCTATCTATCTATCTGCTTTAATTTTTAGAGTCGTCAGATTTTTTCATTGATTGATTCAATCAATCCACCAATAATCAACCAATCTACAATCAGTATTATTGTCATGTAAAATACTGATAGTCACCAGACAGCCAAACAGTATTCTAGAATATCCTAGAAAAAATCGAGTTACTCAAACCTTAGAACTTCAACTCCCCAGCAGTTTAGTCACAAAGTTCTAAAAATCTAATCTCATTTTTCTGAAATCCAATTTATTTCCAAGGAAAAGATTTTCTTTGCTTCTGGCGTGATGGAACGTGATTTTGTCTGGGTGTATCTGGTTTCTTTTATCTTTTAAACTTTATTTTTCCGTCGCTGTCACCAGTACATTTTGAGTTTGGACAGTATAATTATTACTTTTTTTTTGTAAAAAAATATTTTCTAATTATGTTTCAAAAGGTCAATTTTGCAATAGACGTTTTGGAATAGAAGGCCCAGATTATGAAATAATTGTTGTGAAATACTTCATTTCAAAGTCCATTAAAGGATGCTGCCAGTAAAGTAATAGCTATTTTCTTTTGGCCAAGCCTCTCTCTCTCTGTCTCTGTCTCTCTCTCTGTCTCTGTCTCTCTCTCTCTCTCTCTCTCTCTCTCTCTCTCCCTTTCTCTCTCCCTGTCTCTCTTTCTCTCTCTCTCAGTCTCGCTCTCGCTTGCTCACACACACACACACGCACAGTCTCTTTACCAGTTTTAAATTTAAGATTGCGTATTTAAAAAAAAAAGGTATTTTCACATTTAATTCAAACTGTTGAACTTTCTAAATATCTCACCTCAGACAACAATTTTCTTCTAATGTTCTGAAACTGTTTGAGATGATTTGAAAGTCCCTTCGAACTTTCTCTTTTAACTTAATACTAGGAGTAGGACGATTTTCTGTTAGGAACATCACAAGCTGTTCAGTTTTGTTTTGAAATTGCACTGAAGCAAACTTTAGATGTTTGTTTCGATAAATCCAATCCTGATCTTTATCCTTTTATTTTAAAAAAATGGAACAGAAATTCAAACGGCCGAAAATACTCTTTGAGCAATCTCACAGCCTGAAATAATAGATGCTTAGCAAGGGTAAAAATAGAAAGAAAATCATAATAACCTACTGGAGCAGAAAGTCTTTACCTCGTCAGACTATTTTTTGGTTTACTCTGTTGTCTTCCGAGTATCGTATCTCCACAAAGATGATAGATCTAGATCTATGTCTCTCAACCTCTAGCCTGAGGTAGTCAGTCGAGCCTATCGGCGTATAGCACTAAAATTATGGCAAGTGGTTGCTTGTCATAATTATTACATCGCTCCTCTTCTTTTAACCTAAGTTCTCTGCTATGATTTTTTCCTCTTCTAAATATTATCATAGCAATGATGTGCTAGTCTCCTTTTGTTTTTCTGTTGATTTTTTTCCTACCAGCTTGACTGTGTGTCTCTCATTTTCCATTCCCTGTGCCCCCCTCTATTACCTGTCTCTCAAGTTCTGTCTCTCTATCTCCTCTTTTTTTTTTTTTTTTATCTCTCCCTATCTCGCTGACTCTGCCATCTGTCTGGCTCTGTCTCTTTCTGTTTCTCTCTCTCTCTCTCTCTCTCTCTCTCTCTCTCTCTCTCTCTCTCTCTCTCTCTCTCTCTCTCTCTACCTCTCTCTCTCTACCTCTCTCTCTCCCTCTCTCTCTCTCTCTCTCTCTCTCTCTCTCTCTCTCTCTCTCTCTCTCTCTCTCTCTCTCTCTCTCTCTCTCTCTCTCTCTCTCTCGCTCACCCACTCAAACCTTTCTCTTCAGCCCCAATCCTAGCCTGTCTAGTTCACTTGTTTCCCCTTTCAACTCCAACACTCCCGTGATCATGTTCACGCCCAAAAGCTGTCGTTTCATTTATCGATTATAGAACAACGCAAGTGATTGATCCGTTAAGTCCATAATATTTTGGTAATGTTGATAGAGTCAGTCCACTAAAAGGTTCCCGTGTCCCTGTAACAAGAAGAGGGGATAATTCCTGCAGTCCCAAAAGCTGTCGTTTCATTTATCGATTACAGAACAACACACGTGATTGATCCGTTAAGTCCATAATATTTTGGTAATGTTGATAGAGTCAGTCCACTAAAAGGTTCCCGTGTCCCTGTAACAAGAAGAGGGGATAATTCCTGCAGTCCCAAAAGCTGTCGTTTCATTTATCGATTACAGAACAACACACGTGATTGATCCGTTAAGTCCATAATATTTTGGTAATGTTGATAGAGTCAGTCCACTAAAAGGTTCCCGTGTCCCTGTAACAAGAAGAGGGGATAATTCCTGCAGTCTCAAAAGCTGTCGTTTCATTTATCGATTACAGAACAACACACGTGATTGATCCGTTAAGTCCATAATATTTTGGTAATGTTGATAGAGTCAGTCCACTAAAAGGTTCCCGTGTCCCTGTAACAAGAAGAGGGGATAATTCCTGCAGTCCCAAAAGCTGTCGTTTCATTTATCGATTACAGAACAACACACGTGATTGATCCGTTAAGTCCATAATATTTTGGTAATGTTGATAGAGTCAGTCCACTAAAAGGTTCCCGTGTCCCTGTAACAAGAAGAGGGGATAATTCCTGCAGTCCCAAAAGCTGAGGGGTCGGAGGAGGGGAGGGAGGTATCCCATGTATGTATGGGGAATAAGGAAAGCGGCACATTTTACGATTTAAGGGAACAAAAGGTCAAAGAGAATTTCACTGACAAAAATTCTCTTTTTAAAAAAAATAAAATTAAACAACAACAAAAAGCACAGAAGCAACTAATTAAAGATGTTCATGCATATTTTTCAAATCTCGGTGTGAGCTTCTGGCTTCAACTGACATTTTAGGCAATTTAATATCTCTAGAATTCTCCATCGACTCTTTTTTTTTTTTTTTGGGGGGGGGGGGGGAATTCTGCAGCCTGACTGGCTCTCTACTCTAAACCGTGAAAAATGACGAGATAAATGACTCTATGTGACAAGCATCGTTGAAGACAGGACGAAGCTAAATGACACTGGAAAACAGCAGAAGTCAAGACCCAGGTGTTGTCAGGACACAATGAGAAATGGGAACCAAGAGAGAAGTTCTGAACGTAACAGAACAGCCAGCTGCTGCTGCACTCAACAGCCATCAGTTGATACCAGTGATTTACCTACCAGACGGTGGGTAAATCACTTATCACAGGACGTCTTGAAAACAGCATCGCACAACGAGAGAAAGTGAACCTGATCTTACAGACAAGGAATAGAGCGGGCCTGCTCATAGATACATACAGACTGACAGACAGATGAGGAGATGGTGCCTGGCAGTCTGTGCACCCTGGTGCACGCCCTTGAGGCAGACGATAAGAGAAATGAAGCAACATTGGGATGATTCTAGTAATGTTGTAGTGCCGCAGCTCAGATCGAGGCTGCCGCTCTATTGACCTGTTGCCCGAAACATACATTGTGACGTCACGAATAATATGAACCCTGCGGCCAATATTGATGTTTCCCAAGCAAACGTCTCTAAAATTAGGCCAAGTCATGAAAATAAGACGATAACGATCTTGATGATCGAGTCTGCGATTTATCGGATCTTCCGAGATTTGCGAGTGCTAAATCCGATGTTGATTGATGGTTTTTGCTGCCGTTCTCGGTACACCATAGGTGTGGAGGTAGAGCGCTCGCCCTGATATCTGCAGACACTTTCTTCGCGGGTTCGGAGCCCACAGCATCTGTTACAGGCAGTTATAGTTTAGGGTCTCAATTTAGAATTTCCCCAAGAGGGATGAATAAAATAAATCTTATTTTTTTTGTCTTACCAGTTGTACTCCTAATGGGGCGAGGAGGTAGGGGAGGAGGGGTCTAATTTTATGGTGCAAAGAAGAGGCCTTCGACCACAGTGCTGTGGACGGATTGTATCAAACAGTAGGAACAGCAACAACAACAAAAACAAAAACAACAACAACAGCAACGACAACAATCGAACAGTAAATTGAATGCTTCCAGAATGTAAAGATAAAGTTTATATTAATTTAGGCCTCAGCTTGGGATAAGATCTACAGTTGTAGCACAAAGGGTGGAAGGTAATAGCTGTATGGTGTGTCAGAAAAATTCCTTTAAAGATGATCGTTACGGTATTTGTATGGGTTTTTTAAAGACATTAGAAAATTCAATGCGAACATATTCAGGATACCACTGGCCTACAGGTAACAAATAGCTGTCGATGTGAAGGCTCTCTGAGCTGCCCAGCCTTTACTTCTAAGGATTTGCTAAAAAAAAATTACATCTTAATCGTTTCAAACGAAACCCGTGAAGAAAACTCCAAACTTGAAATTTGAACGAATATCAAAGCCAAGAAAGTTAAAGTATGTTGTGGCGGAAACTTTAGACAGAGGCAGAGAGATGGAAAGGTCATATATTATATAAGGAATCATAGAGAACTTAAGAGACCTATAACTATACATATAAATAAAGATAGATAGAGAGGGGTTGCAAGAGGGAGATAAAAATAGAGGAAAGACATGATCAGACAGATAGATAAATAGATAGATAGACATATTGTATGGATAGAAAGATGGATGGGATGAAGGGAGAGTGAGAAAGGAGATAAACAGATGAATAGATAGAGAGAGAAAGAGAAAGAGAGAGAAAGAGAGAGAGCGAGATGGAGAGAGACAGAGACAGAGACGGAGACAGAGAGAGTAAGAGAGAGAGAGAGAAAGAGAGAGAGAGAGAGAGAGAGAGAGAGAGAGAGAGAGAGAGAGAGAGAGAGAGAGAGAGAGAAATCGGGAACATTTACCATTTTTATTACCGGTCAACAAAAACTCAATGAAATAAGAGAAGGCGAAAGTGCCCGCTCTCAAGAAGATCAGAGCCAGCCTCCAGACTTCAGACAGACATCCCCACCCCCTTCCCTACTTCACCACCTTCCACCCAGACCAGAGCAGAACTAGCCAGTAAAGCCCTAACGAGACTGGACATCCCAAGAGCCCCCCAGGCCGGCACGTGTGAGCCCCCCTCAAGAGCCCCGGATGACCCAGGACGGACAGGGGATCCTCCCGGCTCAGACCGCTAGACCCGGGCTAGGAGTGGGCTAAACCTAATTAATATCTTTGCCCGGGCCGGGCCTCTCTATCTCCCGGCCGCTCTCTGGCCCGACATTTGCCATACTGCACGTCGAGGGGAATGACGGGAAGTTAGCACGGACAATGACGTCCATAGCCTCCTTCTCGGGTTTTTAGTCGAGCATTTTTTTCTCCTCCTAATGTCCTCGAGTAGAAAACTGCTGGAGCCTTCATCTCGATCTTGGCACTCTCGCTCTTTTCTGAGAAAATGTCCGCGACGTTTTGCTGCTAATGTCTCCTCTTTGGATTTCATGTCTTCCCTCTGATAAATTTTTATTTTTACGACGTGAAAAGGCCATCTCGAAATAAAACCGAAGATTTTTTTTATTTGGTTAAAATTTCCTCGACAGTTGTAAATCTTTGCTGAAATAATGAGAAGACAATAATTCTTGAAGTATAATTAACAGAGACAACATCAAACTCGATAATTATCGGTACATAGGGCATGCAATGACTTATATGGCCAAACGCAGATTTGTATAGACTTGTGTGCGGTACCATAGTGTGGTCAATCTTTATTTAAAAAAAAAAGTCCATTATTATCTTGTATCAATTAAATTAAAGAACTTCAGCTTATTATCCAAATTTTAAATAATTGCTGCCGACACTCTCTCTCTCTTTCTGTCTCCCTCCCCCCCTCTCTCTCTCTCTCTCTCTCTCTCTCTCTCTTTCCAAGAGAGAGAGAGAGAGAGAGAGCGAGGTATATATATAGAGAGAGAGAGTCAGAGAGAGCTCCAGATAGCAAAACGGCAGTGCTTTGAATTGCTAACAAGACAGTCCCTGATTTGAGGATGTCTGCCAAGGACTGGGTGGTGAGACTGGCATCCCATCTAACCAGCCCTACCCTTGACTTCCCAGAAAGACATCGTCTTCTGAAATACATTTTTGGCTAAGCAGCTCAGAGAACACCCATTATCGAGACTAACTTTGATTCTGTGGTTGATTGCATGATACAGTCTGTCCACATGAAAGTAAGACAAGGACTTTTCTTGGTCTGCAAGCAAGGCCTTTACGAATAATGGTAGTGCTAGAATGGTGAGGCCCAACTGTCCTACCCAGGAGAAGTTTTGAACCCGTGGTAAATAATCCCGGCAAAATTTGTTGAAAGAGTTGCTCTTCTTTGTCCCACATCCACCTACGCTCCTGCAGAATCTGAGCTCTGTTTAGAAGAAAACAAAGTTCAATAAAATTTGTTCATCTCTGGCTAACCTCAATTTAAATCTTTTTCACAGCTTAAAGCGAATCAGCTGCTAAAAATCTAAAAATCATCTAGAATAAATAAGACAGAAGCAAACGTTGGTGATACATTCGGGAACAGAATGATTGCAAAGGTCACCCACTGTTAGTTGACCTATGACCCGTGACAGAAGGCAGGATCAGAGCGTCCACATGTGAGCGAAGATATACAAGACCTACGATCCTGAAGTCCCGTCTGAAACCACAAGGACGACGCAAGCAGAATTTTTACCTTCACTTTGCTTTGAATCAATAGCTGCAACCACCAGTCCACGCTGATGTAAGCCAGACAGGTTTCCATTTTGAGGTAACGCCAGAATCGCCTGATAAACTCCCCGATCAAAGCGCCGTCTAATCAGGAACCGCTCTTTGCGAACAAGTTGTGGCGCCCGCCACACGGTTAGGGCTTCAAAGAGGAACCGGAAGTCGTTAAAATAGGTTGCGTGAGAAGCCCGGATCTCAACATCGCGTGTGACTCGGTTATTCGGTTCCTTTTCTGATCGGCTCATTTTGTAGAGTTGAGCGTGACGCTGACTTCACGTAAAGACTGCAAGTTCAAAAGTTTCATTACCTCGGCCGTCTTGAGCGGCGGAACCCAGACATGGCGGGCACGAAATGGAGAGGAATTCGTCTTGTAACGCGAAATTGACGAACTACGGCGAGCACGAAAGGGAGATTAATTCGTGTTGTAAGGCGAAATTTATGAACGAGCACCAAGAGAAGAGGAATTTGTCTTGTAACGCGAAATTTATGAACTACGACGAGCACCAAGTGTAGAGGAATTCGTCTTGTAACGCGAAATTGGTGAACTAGGGCAAGCACCAATTTGAAAGAAGTGTAAAAAAAAAACTAGAGTAGATGTGAAGAGAATTAGAAATAAAGGATTTTCAAAAGGCAACAAACAAAACGAATTGGCAAAACCCATAAGGATATTCCAGACTTTTTTTTTAAACCTAAACCATACACAGAGTGCACAGAGCAGCTTTTCTGTTCAAATTTAGGTTTCAGAAGAGTTCAGTAGAAGTCAAGAACACAAATCCGCAGATAGAAAAAAAAAATGCAAATTCGCAAGAAGTTTGGTCTAAATATTTCGCTTCCAAAGTGCATGGAAGAAAGCTTAAAAGAACGCGATGTCACGAAACTCGGAGATTCCCACAGAATACGGAACAGGAAATGAGAGACCGCGCAGCCTCACGATGCACGACCTAAAGTCATGCGCAGAAAGGTCCAAAAATAAACGCCGTCCTACTTCCGAGTTTTTCATAATTACGATTTCTTGTCGTTGCTGGTTTTTTTTAAGACTACGGATTCCCGACAAAGTCATTTTCTAAAAAAATCCCCACAAAATTCTTCCTTTCCTGAAGGTAGAATTTAGTCTTTAAGAGAAGGAATTATAAAAGAAGTCGATTTATTTAGCTTCAAATACACACGCGTTTATTACAGAGCTTGTTCAATGAAGGGAAAGCATTGTGAGTGAGTAGAATTATGTGGGATGAAAAGCAATAAGAGGACTGGTGCCAATCTGCAAAAGTGAAACGCGATGGAAACAAATGATGCTCAAGAGTGTAAAATGGGTGGCTGAGTCACAGAGACGGTGATAAAAACAGAAACAAAGAATAGGAAGGCAGATAGATACTTAACTAAATATATATATAGATAGAGAGAGATAGAGAAAGAGAGTGTGAGAGTAAGAGTGAGTGAGAGAGAGAGAGAGAAAGAGAGAGAGAGAGAGAGAGAGAGTGAGAGCGAGAGGGAGAGAGAGAAAGTTTTAGAACTGAGAAACAGTGAATTATAGACTTGTTAGGGGGGAAAAAAAACTTGTTTAAGCTTTATTTCCCATACGGCATGTTCGACGTATCAATAATCAATCAGCAATCAACAGACGAAAATTCTTCGCGCGTGCACTTCCGGTGTGGGTTCTGGTGTTAGATGGAATTTCCGATGTCACTGTTATATGCTTGGGGAATACTCAATGGGGTGTCGCATTTTGACCGTTGCAAAACTCAACTAAACACTCTCACAGATAGCTGTGGCAAGTAAGCATAAACCTGTGACGTGCTACACAGATCTGAGCAGTGTTTAATTTGTTTACCATAAGAGTGTAAGTGGTAATGAGGCAGCAGATGGATGGTAACGGCGGGCAGGTAATTCCTTGGTTCTTAGGAAGAAGGTTTTGTAACATCACAGTGTTAGGTATAATGGGATTGACTTTCCTTAGAATGTGATGGAGTGGCGCACGGTACAAAGATTGCTTTCGTGGAAAACAGTATCTCAAAACTCATATTAAATATAACTTACAAGAATACTCGCAAAATGGATATAAAATTGAGGCGATGCATCAAAAAACAAAATCTTAATGATCAAAAAGATACATGGTTAATTCTTTTCAAAACGACTTAATTGCCATTCTAGAAAAAAAAAAAGAGTGAAAATTGATTTTGCCACTA